>OY998243.1:13451430-14051430 GCA_963922005.1 Cornus suecica
TCATGCATTCGCCTGGATCGGAGCATTTTGAAGCAGTTTACAGAATTCTGAGATATTTGAAGGGGACTCCTGGGAAGGTTTACTTTTTAAAAAACGTGGACACCTACAAATTGAAGCCTACACAGATGCAGACTGGGCTGGAAGTATAACAGATAGGAGATCAACATCCGGATATTGTTCTTTTGTTGGAGGGAACCTTGTTACTTGGCGAAGCAAAAAACAAAATGTGGTTGCTAGAAGCAGCGCAGAGGCTGAATTTAGAGCAGTGGCTCATGGTATTTGTGAAGTTATGTGGATTAAAAGAATGTTAGAAGAGTTGAAGGCTTCATATTCACTGCCCATGAAGTTATACTGCGATAACAAGACAACAATTTCAATCGCCCACAATCCGGTTCTTCATGATAGAACAAAACATGTAGAAGTGGATAAACACTTTATCAAGGAAAAACTTGATAGTGGGCTGATTTGTATGCCATACATCCCAACTACCGAACAGATTGCTGATGTATTTACTAAAGGGCTGCACAAGAAGCAATTTGATGTTTTAATGGACAAGCTGACTATGGAAAATATCTTCAAGCCAGCTTGAGGGGGAGTGTTGGGAAATTAGATTGATATTCGGCAGTAATTAAATTAGATTGATATTCGGCAGTAATTACCAAGATTGTATAGCTGTAAATTAGTCAATAATTGATAGCTGTAAATTAGGCAGTGATTATAATTGATAGATGTAAATTAGGCAGTGATTAGGAATGTATCTTTGTTAGGTAAACTAATTAGTTATTCTTTTCCTAGTTTAGATCTCTTGTAATTCCTATAAGTAGGAATCCATGTAAGTCAGATTATTATATTGAAGAGAAAATAATTCCCAAACTATTCTCTCAATTTACATTTATCAACCTTGTTTCAGAGTTGTTTATGTAATGATCTAATCCATCTGAGTGTGTGTTTTTTTTTTTTTAAAAAAAAAATTCCCTACAACACTGCCCTTCAAATACTAACGGATATTTCTATAAGGTCCTCAAGGGGCTAGAGTAAACTCTTTTTATTTTACTTTTTCCTGTTAGTTCATGTTGTAATGCTAACAAGTAATGTTTCTTGCCTTCTGCTCAGCTCTATGCATTGTTTCGAGGGTCCGGAGTGGCTTCATTTGAAAAGAGGAAGAGAATCTTTTTCTACTGGCCCATTGTTAAAGGTTGATCCTCAAGGAAGGTGTGCTGGGGTTCTTGTTTACGGTCTACAAATGATAATACTCAAGGCTGCTGAGGTCTCTTTTTTCTGTACAACTATTTCTTTGTAGCTATGCTTGTATATCGAAGTTCATCTGGTTAACATCAAAAAATTCATTTCGTAAATTGTTTCTATTTGTCCAAAAAGAAGATGAGAATTTTTCAGAGGACATTAATGGATTTAAATGAAAAACAAATTCAAAGCTTAGGAAAAATGGAACAACTACTGGTGGACACTTCAAACCCTCCCGCACAAGGTCTCAAGGAGGGTGGAATTTGACCCTAAAAGGCGATGGTGAAGTATCTCCTCTCGTGTTAGGGGAATTTGACGCTATAAACTACTTATATTATTATAGGTTTTGTAGTTTCATTCTACCCCGTTAGGATTTTATTTTTTGTTCTTTTTATATTAAGAATTGAATCCGAAAGCATTCAAAAGGGGAACACATCGCGGAAACTACACAAAAGACACGAGGGCCCAAGGAGTACAAAATATCAACTGTCTACTCTAAAGACGTCCAATATTTACCTCTGACCCTACCAAAAAGGAGAGGTAATGAAGACATATTTGAAGTTCCCGATAGAAGATTCCTCCCCATCAAAAGATCTTAAATCTCGTTCCTTCCAAGCTTCGAAGTTGACTGACAATATGAAGACTATAGAGACTTCAGAACTAACTACATGACTTCTAACTTGCCCCAAATTGAGATTCACAACTATCACTAATGCACATATACTAAAATTCTTATGTCCTGAACAAGGAGCAAACATGAATAAAATTGACTGACAAATCTAGATTTTGTTATCTAAGGTCAAAGCATACTGCATTGATAAACAAAATCTAAGGCCCAACAGCATGTATTATGTCAAATCTAGGATGTGCCTTTTTTATGATGCTCCGCAAATCACTCTCTGCCGCACTACAATTTCATTGATTATGTAGATGGTGGGTTGGACTGGGATGTGGATGTTAAAGTATCACTTAATTTGCTTTACAAGGAATAGGATCCAACTTCCAAGTTGAATATTGTATAAAAGCACCCATGATTTTGTTTTAATCTATTTATTGAAGTATTTATTTTTACTTTGCTCTGATTATAGTTCTCGATTTTTTTTTTTTTTGTTAGGCTGGTTCTGGTTTGGTTAGTGATGACAATGCTTTTAGTGCTGGAGGTGCTGTATCAACCCGTATCGACTCATCTTACGTAATCAATCTACGTGATCTTGACATGAAGCATGTGAAAGATTTTATATTTGTACATGGTGAGACAATTCAGTATCTATCCTCTTTTTACCCAGTCTCTTCAGTTTACTAGCTGTCTGGGTCTGGGTGCAATAAAAAGTACTTTACAGATAATTCTCATGTTTCAAATTAATTTTCTGTGATCTAACTTATATGGAAAAAATAAAAAATGCTGCTGTAATAGTTTTGTTATGCTTTTGATTAGAGGTTTTCTTTCATTGGACCTGCTTATATAAAAAAGTAGTTAATACCCCACAAAATGTGCAGTGGAAATATGTGATTTTTGTGTGTGCGCTACACATGTATGTGTGTTTTTGAGTTAAATACTCTCACACCGTCCACATCTGCCCACTACGGGGCTCGAACCACTCAACCCCCTCACCTCCCCTTTGAGGGATAGAGGTTATACCAGCTGGCTAATGGTCCAGTAGCCTGTCAGATTGTATATGGTAAATCATAAAATATGTTTATTAGCCTGTATGTTACTTGCTGCAGATGGAACTGAGATAGTCCGTGTTTCAACAGCCATTGACATTTTTATTGATGGTGGTTTATTTGCTAGATTTGAGTTTGTAGTTTATTGTTTGTCACTTGGGTCCGTTTGGGATCATGGAATTGGAGCATTGGAATTGGAATTGGGGGCTCCAATTCCAAATTTATTGTTTGGATGTAACAAAATATTTTGGAATTGAAATTGAAATGTAATTCCAAAAACACCAATTCCACAACTTGAATTCCATAAGGAGAAGTTGTGATTTCCAATTCCACATCTTCTTTAAACCTTAATCCACTAAATACTCTCTCTTTAAGAACAAATCTTTTCACAACCACAAACATACATACATATATACACATAAATACCTATATATATACATACGCCTATACACACACCTATATATATATATGAATATATATATATATATACATACACGCTTATATATAAAAATATATATACACACATATACATACCATATGTATATATATGTACTCATAGATGACATATATATATATATATATATATATATATATATGAATGCACATACACACATATATAGCCATACACATACACATATATACACGCATAAACACATACATCTAAACTCACACATATATACATACATACATGTATACACACATACATATATATTCATACTTATACTTGCATACTTATACTTATATATATATATTTATCTATATTGTCTAATTTAATTTTAAAGTTATGATATTTTACATTCAAATTGGGTTGGGTTTGAGACTCAATTCCAATTACACTTGAATTTCAAGACACATCCAAACAATTTATTTGGAATTACATTTGTGGAATTGAAATACCATGACATTCCAATTCCAATGCAATTCCAAATCCGTGCAACCAAACGGACCCTTAAAAGTAATTATTGGGTCCCTCTTCTCTTTTTTATTTTTATTTTAAATGAGTAAAATATCAATAGAAGGCGTTCAAAAGGGGAATGCACCCCTCAAAAGCTACAAGGACCAGAAATAGGCAGTTAAGCTCTTCATATATCCACAAAGTCAACTCTCTCTTTCAAAGATTTACAATTTTGCCAATACCCAACAGAAAAGGAGAACAAATAAATAGAGAATTTCAGGGCCCCAATAGGAGTCTCCTCACCATCAAAGGAGCTACTATTTCGTACTCTCCACATGCACCACCAGACACACTAGAGCACCAGCTTGATATATTTGGGGCTTGGTCTTGAATATCGTGCCATAATTGAATTTTGAGCTGAGCAAACTAATCTAGGTCTAATAAACTAACTTGTGTTGGTCTGTGTATTATAGGCATAAGCTTGCCTTCTTCGGCATCCTGTGTGGCTGAAAGGCAAGGATGGGGGAATTTCACCCTGCCTCCTCTTCATACTGTTTATATTGAAAACTCACCATTTTACTGTTAATACTTATATTATTTATGAGAATACCCTTTATATACAAATTAGCGAATACGGAACCTTACATATTAATGCATATACCAAAATACCCTTGCATTTTACTGTTCTTGCATCTTACGCATTTTCTACATTACATGGATGATTTTATTATTGCCTTTCAAATTCATATATTAAGCTTTTATTGTTCTTGAACTCATTCAATCACGATTGGGATGTAATACCTTTTGTCATAGCAGATGCATAAAAATAGCTTTATTTTTAGGTAACCATTTCATCTATTCTTGTCCTAATGCCATATTACAATATGTTATTTCTTAGGTTACATCGAGCCTGTGATGGTAATACTTCATGAGCGGGAACTCACATGGGCTGGCCGTGTTTCTTGGAAGCATCACACTTGTATGATTTCTGCCCTTAGTATTAGCACAACTTCGAGGCAGCATCCACTCATATGGTCAGCAGTTGTAAGTTTTATACTTGGTAAAAACTAACATGTTAATCAGTTGAACAACTTTGAAGAAGTTCCTGAAGTGTTGTTTTAACAGTGAAGCAGCAAGTGAACCTCTTAATGGGTAATAGTAATTGTAGTTGAGTAGGGCCACAGTTTTCTTCTTAATCTTTTAAGGCTCAAGACAGTTGCCTCTCTGCTTTGTGAAATTTCATATTTAAGATTACTACGAATCTATTGTTTCGAAAGAAGTGCATCTAGAAGTTATTGTTATGCTGGGTGAGCTTTTCTTCCACTGGCCCATACCTTGAGTAGAAGTGCATGTAAGTTGTTATGCTCTTTTGTTATAGTGGGGAGGAATCTCTGCGAGTTGAGCCTGTTTGATTGCTGATGATCTGGTGACCGAGCTCACATGTGACTTAAAGATGTTCAGTAGGAAGATTAGTTTCAATTTTGCCACTTCGAGTTTGATATGTTTCGTTGCATGCTATGTGCGATATCGGAATTCTTATTTTGGTTGGTTTGTTTTTGTTTTTTTGGTTTTTTTTTCTTGTTCTTATTCATCTTTGAGATCTTGCAAAAAACTTGGATTATTGCTGTGCAGTTGTAAGCCGTAGTCTCTCAAGGTAGAGAGATTCTTAATTTATAATGATAAATTAGGTTACACAAGAGAAGATACCTTATTGGGCTTACTACACACATGTGGCCCAATAGGCCACATGCCTCCACTAACACTCCCCCTCAAGTTGGAGCATAAATATTAATCATGCCCAGTTTGTTACAAATATTTTCAACTCTAGTTCCTAGAAGAGATTTAGTAAATACATCAGTAAGCTGATCCCCCGTTTTCACATGCTTCAATAAAATATCCCAACGCTATAGCTTTTCTCTGATAAAGTGACAGTCCACATCAATATGTTTAGTGAGCTCATGAAATACGGGATTGGTCGCAATATGTATTGCTGCTTGATTATCACACCACAACTGAGAAGGCTTTGAAGAAAGATAACCAAGTTCGTGTAATAGTTGACGCAAATAAGTCACATCACTAGTCACATACGCCAATGCTCGATACTCTGATTCAACATTTGAACGGGCCACTACATTTTGCTTCTTACTTTTTCATGACACTAGATTACCACCCACAAATACACAGTATCTAGAGGTGGATTTCCTATCATAAGGAGATCTTGCTCAATCAGCATCGGAGAACCCCTCAACCCGCAAATGACCATGATTAATGTAGAGTAATCCACAACTCGGGGTTCCTTTAATATGTCTCAAAATATGTGTCACAACATCCCAATGTGAAGTCCGAGGATTAAACATGAATTGACTCACCACACTCACAGAGAAAGCTATCTGGACGCCGATAATTGAGTTTCCCTACTAGACGCCGATACCGATCTGGTTCAGGGAACTCATCTCCATCCTCCATAGATAACTTAACCCTTGGAGTCATTGGAGTATCGTTTGGTTTAACATTTATCATTCCAGTATCCCGTTGAAGATCCAGAGCATATTTTCGCTGGCAAAGATATATCCCACGTTTGCATCTAGCGACCATAATACCCAAGAAATAACGCAAATGACCTAGATCTTTAGTTTGGAACCGACTGGAGAACTATTTTCAACGAAGAAATACCTGTATCATCGCTCCCTGTAATGACAATATCATCCACATAGACAATCAGAAAGATGCTACCTGCAGTGGAATGGCAATAAAAGACAGAATGATCTTTGCCCGCTCTTTGAAGACCAAACACCCGACGCGGTCCATGAACATATGTATGGAGGGGAGGAGCGGATGGGACAAAAGTGACTCGAATCAAGTTATACACCAAAAAGTGATCAAGAGATGGAGACAAATGTGGGTCAACGGACGACACAGAGGAGGAGAAGGGAGATGACCTGTGGAAAACTACATCAGCAGACACAAGAAACCGCCCCAACTCTGGTGAAAAACATCGATACCCTTTCGGTGTACGAGAATAACCAACAAAAATGCACCGCAGAGATTTTGGATCCAGTTGGGTAACATGAGGCCTGATATCACAAACATAACATGTGCAACCAAATATACGCAGAGGAATAGGGTGAAGAGGTTCTTTAGGGAATAAGACCCGATGAGGAATCTCCCCCTGAATAATCGATGATGGCATCCGGTTAATTAGATATGTAGCTGTCAATACCGCCTCACCCCAAAACATCTTTGGAACCTGCATATGAAACATAAGAGCTCGAGCAACTTCCATTAAATGTCTATTCTTTCGTTCAACAACACTATTTTGTTGGGGGGTATCCGGACATAAGGACTGGTGAATAATAACATGCTGAGTCATATATGACACAAGGGGAGAGTAAAAGTACTCACGAGCATTATCACTACGTAGGGTACGAACAAAAACAGAAAATTGATTCTTGATTTCAATATAAAAAGCACAAAAGATAGAAAATGTTTCGGAATGAGATTTTATTAAATATAACCATGTCATACATAAAAAATCATCCATAAAGGTAACAAAATACCGAAAACCAGACTTGGACTGAACCGGATAAGGTCCCCAGACATCAGAATGGCTGAACTCGTAAGGAGCACTTGCTCGTTTATTAACCCTAGACACATATGACACCCTGTGGTGTTTAGCAAACTAACAAGACTCACAAAATAATTCAGACAAAGACTGAACTCCAGGACACAAATGCTTCAAGCTTGGGAGAGTAGGATGACCGAGTCGACAGTGAAGATCAAGAGGTGTAGAGGAGAAACTGGAACAAGCCATGGAAGTTAGTTCTTCATCCAGCACGTATAGCCTTCCTGAAGTGTGACGACCCCTACCAATAGTCTTGTTCGTCAACAGATCCTGAAATTCACAAGAATCACTAGAGAAAACAACACGACAATTCAGTTGTCTAGTAAGGGCACTAACAGATAGTAAATTGAATGGAAGCACATGTAAATGTAACACATATGATAAAGTGATGTTGGAGGTGGGTGATGCCGTCTTAATCCCCCAAATTGGTATATATGAGTCATCAGCGACACACACATCTGGACGAGAGGATATGGGAGAATAATCCGGCAAAATACCTGTTGTTTCAGTCATATGGTCAGTAGCACCAAAATCAACAATCCATGTCTGAAAAGAGGCTGAAACATATGTTGTAGAAGGGTCTGACTAAACTAGAGAGGTAGTTTGCAGGGGCCTGATTTGCTAGCAGGCGAGAATATTTTACAGCAGAAAGGTGAACAGTCGTATTTGATAGAGCAAATCCAGGATTTTGCAGTGTTGATTCTTCACTAGAACAGACATTGGCAGACCGCAGTGTCCCATGTAGCTTTCAGCACCTATCACGGGTATGGCCAACACCACCACAATGAAAGCAGGTAAACTTGTTGTCAGATATGCGACCGCCACGAACTCCACTACAACCTCTACCATGGCCTCCACCACGACCTCTAGTCTGCGTGTTGCTCACTAAAGCGGTACTCCCACCAATATTGTCTGATCCAGAAGTCAAACGAATATAACGAAGTGCTTGAGAATATGCCTCCGTAAGAGAAGTCTCCCGACTAGCTAAGATCTGAGAACGAGATGACTCATATTCCGGACGGAGGCCACTGAGAAGTGCTAATATTGCTAACTGCTCCTGCTGCCGACGTATTTCTTGAATATCTGTAGTAAGGGGCATCAAGACATTGAATTCTTCATAAATCTTCTTGAAGGAGGCGAAATAGTCACTGATATGAGTCGCCTGCTGCTCCAGACGAAAGCTTGATTGAGATATTTCATAAATACGATTCATATTATTCTTGCCCGAGTATAAGACATTGAGATACTCCCATAGCTCCTTGATCGTATCACAATGGGTCACCAAATCAGCCACCCGAGACTCCATAGAGTTTATCAATTGATTAAATAGGTGGGCATCATCATGTAACCAGATCTTGGCGCATGTGGGATCACTTTGAGGATTAGGGGAATCATCGTTAAGATGCTCCTCTTTACCCATACCACGAATAGCGAATAAAACCAGCTTACGCCAACTCTGAAAATTTATACCATCCAAACGACGCTCAGTAAGTTTGGAACTAGATGAAAAAATCTCTGAGATCGTAGGTTTGGGCTCAACAAGCCCACTCGATATCAAATGAGTCACCTATAATCACAATCAACTATATAAGAAGTATTCGGCAAAACAATAATAAAGAAGAAACATAACTTCCCCAAGAATCACAACAAATAGGGGGATACACACCCCTATATATATATCAAAATAATGTTTCAATCAATGACCCATCAAGATATGAACCGAACTGTTGAGAATTGAAACCCTAAAAACACAATAACAGGAAGAATTACGAAAGTACTAGGGTTTCATCAACGAAATCACGAAAATACTAGGATTTCATAAATGGAATTGCGAAAACAGACCCAAGTATTACAAGCATTGAGTTTTGTTTGGATTAGGGTTAGGGATGGAGGATAGTGATTAGGGTTAGGGTTTTGTGAGGAGAGAGTTTCTCAAACTTCGGTATCTGGCTCTGATACCATGTTATTTAGAATAGGCAGTAGTCTCTCAAGGTAGAGAAACTCTTAATTTATAATGATAAATTAGGTTACACAAGAGAAGAGACCCTATTGGGCTTACTACAGACATGTGGCCCAAGAGGCCACACGCCTCCACTAACAACAGTATTCTTAAAACATACTCTTTCGTAGTACCTCTAATGGATTGCGATATATCTAAGGTAGTCCTGAATAAAGCTAAAATTTTAGTGGTCACCTATTGTTTCTAAGTTATTATTTTGTCTTTACTTAATTTGACACATCATTGTATGCTAGAATAACACGAAGCAAATTGACAGTCTTTTCCCAATTATTGAGTACACATCACTATGTATTAGGATGCGTAGCGACTTATTTACGATATATTAAGTTTCTAAAATAATGTGCTTTACTATTATTTATTTATTTACTTTCTTTTGCCGGGGGGATTGGGTTCCGATGGTGGGAACATTTGAACTTTCTGCCATTTATCTTATATTTATTCATCATACACATGATGCTAGTCCTATCTGATGCATAAGGAAACATGAAACAAATGGAGTTAGTCATTTTATTTTGCCTAAATATCACGAGGTATGAAGTCACAAGCTGAAATTGATCCGCCTTCAATTATGAATAATGCTGGTCTACTTTATGTTTTGGCTTGCGTTGGAGTATATTGGACATGATTCATTTTATAGGAGAAAGTATTGGTTATTTTATTCCATCATTCAGTACTTATTGAATTGTGAGAGATGACTTACACTTGACACTTGGATTGTACACTCACTCTCTATCAGAATCTGCCACATGATGCATACAAGCTTCTTGCGGTGCCATCTCCAATTGGTGGTGTTCTTGTTATTAGTGCAAATACGATTCATTATCACAGTCAGGTAAACCTCTTATTTCAACTGCTACTGTGGCTTTTAAGTGGTCATGTGCTCTTTTCCTACTTCATCTTTTATGTTCTGGATTTGAATTAGTGATCTTTTCTTGGGCAGTCTGCATCTTGTGTATTGGCTTTGAACAACTTTGCTGTATCTGTTGATAACAGGTCTCTCTCTTTCTCTCTCTCTATGTGTGTGTGTGTATGTCTCACTCCTTGTTCTATTTTGTTATCAGTTCCTATAAAATATAAAGAACTTGTTTCATGTTGTGACATGTAGAAAGTTAAATAAATTGAATACAAGAATTCTGTTTATTATTATTGTTCTTGTTTATTATAATATACATATATATTTCTTCCCAAATGGGAAGTTTTATAAAACAAAGAAGCCGTAACACTTTTATTCCATTATTCATATCAACGAATTAGTCAGTTTCAGTTATATATATATATATATTTTGCAGTAGTGAGTTTGTTTCACATCATTCACTGTTATGAAGCTTGAATATGCAATGTGAAATGCATGCATATGCTCTTAGCATGTATCTGAGCTAAAAATCAGTCCCCAAAATATTTCAGAATACCATGGAGAGGTGCTTTGTTAATCTTATTTTACAAGAGATTTCATCATGGATTAGTTCAATACTACAGTCCCTTTGTCCTGTCTACATATTTAGGCCTTCCCACGCGTGGGTTTCTTTTCAATACTGTGATGATCTAATATTATAAGCATTTGGCTCTGTTGGGCCTAAGGATTTCTGTTCCTTTCTTGTATGTGGGACGTGCTCCCTTTGAGTGCTTTTCTATATATTTCTAACAAAAAAATTCGAATTTCATTTTAGCCAAGAGATGCCAAGATTAAGTTTCAATGTGGAGCTAGATGCCGCTAATGCAACTTGGTTATCAAATGATGTGGCCATGCTATCAACAAAAACTGGAGAACTACTTCTGCTCACACTTGTTTATGATGGCCGGTGTGTATTAGCCTTTTTTTCTCTTTTTCATTTCCTTTCTTAAGCTGTGAAAAGAAATTCTCAACTGTTATGCCAGTGGCTAGCTGCTTTAGATGGTTGTTTATTAGTAGAAGTGTCTTTACAGAAATGTACATATTTGTACTGTGTAGCATTTATTGAAAGAATCTCGCTTGCTTTGTAATCATGTCCAAGGATGAAACTTTGGACTTCAAAGGGGGCAGCTGCCAGGAATCATTTATTTCATACTTAAATATTTCGTATATATGTTTGTTTGTTTTGTGTTTCGAAGTTGCCGCGTTTGAGTTCTTAAATATTTCGTTAGTTCTTATCATGGTTGTACACTATAATTCTTGGTCCTCCACTCCAAAATCTAAATCTAAAATGTAGTGCACACATCATGTCCATTCCAGTTTTGGGAAAAAATGCAAAATTGATCCCGGAGTTCGATAGAAACACCTAAATAACCTGAACTATATTACATCGAATACCGGAGTAAAAGCTGCTCTTTAACAAAAGAGCTGCCGCTGTTATCTTGTCATTTTAAAGTTGTCCAGGTGTGATACATTCCTGCATATTGATGAAATACAATATGGAAACTATTAAGGAGAAACCTTTTTCTTTTATTGAAAATTTTAGCAGACCCACCCACCTATGCACGTGCCCCAAGTGGGGCTTGATGTGTGTGTGTGTGTGAGAGAGAGAGAGAGAGAGAGAGGGGGGGGGGGGAATTCAAAATGGAATTACTAGCTTGCTTCAGAGATTGATGCCTCCCAAAAAGCTCTTTTATGGACTGAGGAATGTGATATGTTATTGATTTGGACCGAGGAGGGTAATCTGTTACATATTTGGGGAGCACAGGGGTGGTTGGTGCTCCCCAGAGGCGAGTGTCTCAATAAGGGTAGGTGTTTGGAAATTCAGGAAATGGTGGGTTGCAATTTCTAAAAACATTTCACTCAAGATTAAGGAAGGCAGAGATATCTGCTTCGGGGGGATCTTTGCCGTGCTGATTGGACTCTGTTGTGCCCCATTATGAGACTCTTTGGGATTTCCATAATTAGACATGCCTATTCATCGGTTGCCAATGGTATTGGTTTAATTTCAGTAAGATGACCTGGGATGTGCATTTTGTGAAGCATTTTCAGGATTGGGAGTTGGAGGATGTCTTGGGAGTTTTTGGGTTTGCTTTACTGCCAAGATTTGGTAGAGAGTGGCCCTGACACATGGGTGTGGATGATTTCAGCACAAGGGAGGTTTGACGTTCTCTATTTTCATAGAATGCTTTTGTTGGCTCTGAGGCAAAGGTTATGTGGCGCATTAAGGCTCCTCTCAAGATGGCTTCTTTGTGTGGACGACAATTTTGGGGAAAATCTGGACGTTGGATTACCTGAGGAGAAGGCAGTTGGGCCATACTCCGAAGTTTGAATGGGGTGTTTTGGGTCTTGCCACAGATGACGAGGAGGTTGAGAGAGGATTGGAGAGGTAGTTCGTCGTGTTTCCAAGTCTGGTTATTTGGAGGGTGGTTTATGTGATCTGTGGAGTTTGTAGTGGCTTCTTTGTGTGGACGACAATTTCGGGGATAATCTGGACTTTGGATTACCTGAGGAGAAGACTGTTAGGCCATACTCTGAAGCTTGAATGGGGTGTGTTGGGTTTTGCCACAGACACCGAGGAGCTTGATGGAGGCTTGGAGAGGTAGTACAAAGTGTTTCCAAGTTATTTGGAGGGTGGTGGAATCATTTGATGGAAAATTGGCAACCCATAGAAGTGTTTCAAGTTTTCTATACTTGATCTTTTTGTTTCTGTTGTGTTTGCGAGAGCAAATTAAAAAAGATATAAATCTCTGGTGGAGTATAGGAATTTTTTACTTGGACATTGGGAAAGATTTGGAGTCCCATTTGGTCCTTTTATAGCTCTTGTGGGACGAATTCTCCCTTTTGAGTGTATCCTATAAATTCTAACTCGCATTTAGCTTTAAAAAGTAGTAGAAGCCCTCACCAAGGAATGTATATTTCGTATCTTAGGAAAAATTTGAAATTGTCCGGAGCTGGAGATGAAGGAAAATAACAACCTGGATCAGAAGGTGCCGATTTTAAGAAGCAAGGATACGGACACGAGTGCGAAATGATGCGGACACGGCGACATGATAAATCTCAATTGAGAGCACTCGGATAAGAAGCATATATATATATATATATATAAAGAGGGGTTTTATTTAGTGTAAAACGATAACTTTTTCTTCCAATGCTTAAATTATTGTTGCAGTGGAGCCATGACACTGCTCTGAAATTTTATTCTCCAGGACCTCCAAAAGTTTCACTGGAAGATAGCCTTAACTCTCCCTTTCACAATCAAAGGCTTCTCAATACTTATAAGGCCTCTAAGAGAGGAGACAATTCTATTGCCTCCTGATAATATTATTTTTATATGCGAGATTTAGAAGGCATCAAAATTGCCAATTAGACTTAGCTTGACAAAGCTGATATCCATAGTCCCTCATCATCACCGTCCTTCTCCTTGCCCTTATCTTGTACAAACGGGGTCGGCAACATGGTGTCTTTTTCTCCACTATTTTCTATTATATTTCATATCTGCGACTAGATTTATTTCTTAATTAATTTTACATCATTTCAATTCATGTTAGTTTCGGTCGACCTCTCTGTCTCTTCCCTATATGCTCTCTTTTCTGGTGCTTCACTAGGTCGAGTCGGACATACCATTAACGCCCAACTCTACTCTTTTTTACTTTCTCGCTAATAAACGTCTCACCTACTCTTTCTTTCATTCTTTTCATATTAATCCTGCAATTTCTAGTTATTCCTAAAATCCATTTTAACATCCGCATTTTCGTTACATGGTTGTGTTTGTGTTTGTGTTTGTTTTTAAGAGGCTAATTTGACACATCGTATACAGTAACCACTCCAATCATTTTCCTATATGCTTTTCCTTTTAATTTATTTGACATTTCAATTGATATAGAAACCCCACTATTTTGTCCAACCTACTAGGTTTCACTACTTGCTTCATCATCAATCTTATCGGAAAATATAGGAAATCAATTGTTTTGAGGAATGCTTTGGTCTTTTCTTTTCCATTTTCTGTATCACTATTAAAGTTGCTCTCAATCTAAACAGCATGGACACACCTAAAAGGAAAAAGAATCCGGATACTGACACTCTCAGGACACACCAAAATCTGTTTTCTTTTATCTTTTTTGTATATTGGGATTGAGAGCAACTTTAGATTAAGATAAAAGAAAACAGATTTTGGTGTGTCCTAAGTGTGTGACGTCCCACATCGCCTGGGTATAGGTCTGGTGATGTGCTTATTATATATGCATGTGTGTCTCCAATTGGTATGAAGCCTTTTGGGGAGTAGCTCAAAAATAAAACCGTGCAAGCTGGGCCTAAAGCGGACAATATCGTACCAAGTGTTGGAGCGGGGTGTTACAATTAGTATCAAGATACTGACAATTATGGATACATGTTAGACACACGTGTTTCATATCTTGAGATTTTTATTTCTTTAATTTTTTTTTTTGTTTTTGTTTTCGGTAAGTGCATCTTGGGGATTGGGAAGAAAGCTTTAGAAAGAATGTTGGTTGATATGTCGATATGAAGAGGATCTTAAAAACTTTTAGTAATATGGTAGTCCTAGTGCAGTGCGGATAACTACTTAAAACATCTAAGTAGTAAGTCAACCTTTCATATATTCTGGAAATTTGGATTATATCTTAGTTCAATTATTCGACGTCTTAGACAATTGGCTCTCTTGGTCGACCACCTCCCAAGCTTCACCGCCGGTGGATGGTTTCTCTCTCTCTCTCTCCCCCATTCCCCTTCTTTTCTTTCTCCTTTTTCCTCTCTCTTTTTCTTTCTTCTTCTTCATAAAGCCTTATCATTCCACAACAAAGTTGTTTGTCTCGTTTTTTTTTTCTTCTTGCTTCTATAACCTTTTCTCTTCTATGGATTCTTATCTTTATTTTAACTAACCCCTAATTCTGTTTTCTAACGAAACCTTAATCATCTTTTTATCTTTATTTTTTTTTCTTTCCAAAACCCTGTGGAACAGGCACAAAGATCGATGTTCCAGTCGATTCCATTCCTGCTTATCAATGGCAACATTATTTTATATGCAACTAAATCAACATGTGAAAACAGATACTTGTTAAGAGGAGCTTTTCAATTTATGATGTGGATAGCAGTTAGATGCACTATTTCTGCAATTGCATTGTCTGAAATTTTATCTAATGTAATACTCTGGTAGAATATGCACCAAAATTTGGTAAATCATCTGTTTTTATTCTTCTGTCATGTATAAATTAATTATTTTGTAGACATACATACTTTAATTCACCATTTCACATTCTTGCGAAAACCCTTCAGATCTCGAAAGCTACAATTAATACTGGATTTGAAGGCTTGTAGACTCTAATGGATTGAGTTTCAGGTCATGTTTTGATTTTTGGATGGCAAGTTTTGGCAAGTAGAACTCCTTAAACATTTTCCCTAGAGATTTTGGAATCAAAAAGAAGTTTTTTCAAGAGGTTTTGAACTTCTACCTGGTGCTGCAGTGGTGGCATCCTTCAGTCCCTTCCCTGTCCTCATATTGGCCCAAACTGCCACCTGATTGTAAAATTTCAACACCTATATATGTTTGAGCTTTCTTACATATTTAATGCCAAAAAGTTTAAAGTAACGGACAATTGTTTGATTTTAAACATTGAAAGGCTTCGGTTTAGGAATTATATGGCCCCAAACCTGCTAGGTGTTAGAATCATAGACTGGGTTATGCCTAGCCAATACTTGAGGTCAAGGAGGTTAGGCATGCATCTGTACTTCAGTCAGACGCCAGATTGAATACATATTTGAGTGGGTATAGGTTTCACTTTCTAATTAATTCATGCTATTCCTTTTTATTTTTATTTTTATTTTTTTGCCCTTCTACAAACTCTTATTGCTCCTTTGATGTATAAGCATGTCTCTTTTTTGCATCAAATTGCTGTTTCTTCTCTGCAGGGTTGTGCAGAGATTTGATCTCTCAAAAGCTAAAGCATCAGTACTTACTTCGGTCAGCCACTCTTCATGTTATTTTATTTTTTCGAATAATCAATATTTAATGTATATTTTTTTCTTTATATTTAGCTTATTTCTTTTGGTCTTATAGGGAATCACAACTATTGGAAACTCATTATTTTTTCTGGGAAGTCGGTTGGGAGATAGTATGCTTGTGCAGTTTAATTGTGGAGTAGGAGCATCAGTCTTGCCTCCTGGTGTGAAGGAAGAGGTGTGTCTCGGAAGTTCATGTTCCTTTGTGTGTGTTCTCTTTTTTTTTTTTTTTTGTTTTTTTTTTTGGCACTTTTAAGTTTTTTCTTGAACTATAGTCTCTCTTTTAATGCATTTATTCTTCCTTCTAGTATAGACGTCACTCTTTTAATTGTTCCTTAATAATTCAAGTTGGCTCTTAAGTCTAGGTAAAGTAAGTGATGATCCAATCTTGTTTTCCCGATAGTACCATGTGGATACCGATTGAAATTAAGCTCCACCTAGTTTGAGTTCTTTTGCACATATAATAGTGTTATACATGAATTATACTAGATTATCAAAATAATGTAAATGACCTCTAGAAGGGATCTTATATTTGCAGTTGGCAAATGTACACTCCACTTGGCTATTGTAATTAAGGACATGATGCAATTACTCCTCAAAGTGGAGTGAGCAACTACATCTTCGAACAGTTGTGGAGTGTGAGAATCTTTTTATAGGAATATTATGTTATTTCTTCTTTCTCTCTCTCTCTAGATGCAAGTGGAGAGTGCAGAGTATTTATACAAGGTGCAAGTACCTTCCCTCTAGAGAAATAAGCATCAATATTGACATTATTAATTATTATTATTTTTTTCCGTCTTTGAAGGTTGGGGATATTGAAGGAGATGCCCCTGCAGCAAAGAAACTGCGGCGATCATCTTCAGATGCATTGCAAGACATGTCTAATGGAGAGGAGCTTTCCCTATATGGCTTAGGTCCGAATAATGCTCAGTCGGCACAGGTTTGATTATAAAGCTGGGGAATTTCATTTAGCTTCTTTAGCTTTTATTTTTCCTCAACAATTTTTTATTAGAGGGAGCAAGAAGACATCCTGCCTACAGCAAGAACCACTAAGTTCCAGGACTATGTGGTGGTTTTTTTTTAAAGATTTGTGGCATCTTTCTCCTTCAGTTTCCTAGAGCATTCTGTTAACTGATAAATTTAATTAAAATATTTGGCCAAGAGTTGTCCTGCCAATTGTTTAAAAGGTGTTTTTGGCAATGTACTCTACTAAACTGAAAGCAGAGCAGGGGACCTAAGGGATTGCTTAGAAATTTATGTTGTACCAACAATGAGTCAGAGGGTGATTGGTTATTTGTGTTGTTTAACAGCTATTACGAACACCAGTTCTCCTGTTCACTGTGTTTGCTTTTTGGGACTTCCTGGCAATGTGAAGTTATTATTTTTGATAGTTAAGAAGTATATTAAAAGAGCATTCAAAAGGGGAACGCATCCCAATAGAAAAAAGGCCTATGGGCCAAGGAAACTCAAAAAATCAATCTTTTCCTCTATAGATTTACAGTAACTACCCTTGACCCAAGAAGAAATAAAAACATCTTTGACAAAACCAATAGATGACTCCACCCCATCAAAACATCTACTGTTGCTCCCCTTCCAGAGACACCAACAAAAGCAAAGGGGACTGACTACTTAGTGCACACTCTCTGACGATGCTTGACAGAGTCTTCACTGTTCTGAATTTTGAATGATGTTTGTGACCTTAGTTCCTAGTGCCATACATTTGTGCTTATTGGCAGCTTTATTTTAGGACGTATTATTGTTTACGTTATATGATTGTACTTTTCTGTTGTTGTATTCCTTTTAAAAATCCCAGAGACTAGTCTGTGATTATTCTGTAAGTGACTGTGAATTGGAAGTGTTACATCTCATTTTAGAATTGAATATTGGTTTTATGTTTATGTTTATGTTGTCAGTTCTTTTAACAATACGTTTTTTTTAATACAATGCAGAAAACTTTCTCGTTTGCAGTGAGGGATTCGCTTATCAATGTTGGCCCTTTGAAAGACTTCTCTCAAGGGTTAAGAATAAATGCTGATCTAAATGCAACAGGAATTGCTAAACAAAGTAACTACGAGCTGGTTGGTCTTGGAAGTTACTTTTGTAGTTCTTCTAACTTCAGATTAATAGTATGGTACATTGCTTGTAGTTGTACATATTCTTTGTGGCTAGTCGTGGTATATGAACCCACCTCTCGTTGTGTCAGGGCTGCAGTTTATACAGAACTTCCACCCTTACATGTGTCATCACCATGAAGGCTAATTTCTCACTTTAGTACTTGACAAATGTCACTTTCCAATTGACATGATGACTCCTCTCAATAGGATATCACAATCTCTCTCAATATAATTGTGATGCCCTAAATTGAAAAATTGAATTTATTTATCAACTAATTTGATTAAATTAATCCTTGTGGGATAGATATTCTAATTGGAACAGGTTATGTATTGCCAAAGAGACCTAAATAACTACATGTTATATAGGTTTAAAGAAATACTTAGTAGTATAGAAAAATATATTTCAATGATACTCCCCAACCTCCCCCCCCCCCAACCCCCCCCCGGCGCGCACGCCCCCTTCCCAAAAAAAAACGAAATCATATAAAAGGTAAAATTCGTTAAAGTAAGTAAGGCCCTGTTTGGTTCGCGGTCCGGTTCCATGTGGTCCGGTCTCATAATGGTTTTTTTGGAACCGGACACTGTTTGGCAACACGGTTCCAAAAAAAAACGGTTCCAAAAAAACAAGGACCACTTGTGACCAAAGAGGGTAATTTGAGACAACCAAAAATGATGGTCTCAAGTGGTCTTATGTATAATTGTCTTAACACATGGGATCATAAAATTTGAAATATATATATATATAAAATTAAAATATATATATAATTTGAAAATAATATATAAAATTAAAAAAATAATATAAAAAATTTGAAATAATGTATAAAATTTGAAATATATATATAAAATTCAAAATTAATATATAAAATGCAAAAAATATATTTAAAATTTGGGAAAATAAAAAATTTCAAAATAATAGAAAAAATCAAAAATAATGTATAAAATTCGAAAATAATATATAAAATTTGAAAAATAATATAATTTTTTTAAAATAATGTATTAAATTCGAAAAAATATATATAAAAATCAAAATTAATATATAAAATTTTAAATATATATATATATATATAATTTAAAAAATAATATATAAGTTTTGAAAAAAAATATAAAAATTTTGAAATAATGTATAAAATTTGAAAAAAAATATAAAATTCAAAAATAATATACAAAATTAGATATATATATATATTTTTGAGAAAATATGAAAATTTTGAAAATAATATAAAAAATCAAAAATAATATATAAAATTCAAAAAATAATATAAAATTTGAAATAATTTATAAAATTTGAAAAATATATTATTTTTGAATTTCTTATATTATTTTCAAATTTTTTATATTTTTTCAAATTTTGTATATTTTTCATACTTAATATATTTTTTGAATTTTATATATTATTTTTTTATTTTTTGTATTATTTTCCAAAAATAAGACCAAACAACTTGAATAAGACCATAAGACCAGACAGTTTTACCAAACAGACTTTCAGAACACCACCCAGATAAGACCAGACCGGACCGCCTACCAAACGGGCCCTAAGTAACCTTGGCTTGATTGTGCTCTATATAAGTTTTCTTCTTCTCTATGTGGCAAAAAAAAAAAAACGTTCTAAATAACAATATATAAGTGAATAACGAAATGAAACATGAACAATACAAAGATATTATGGGATTCTCAAACTAGGTCTACATCCACGGCACAAAAAGCCCAAAGGGCTATATCACGTTTGTATATTTCTCTCTTAGCTGTAGCGTACAATGATCACCGTGATTTATAGGTAAGATAGTACAAACATGGAATAATATGATATAAGAAAGATTTCTAAAGTCACTTCCCTGATTCACTCATGTCAATATTCTGTTGTGGAGTGATTTACGGGATTTAATCACAGCTATAATGACATTCTCCATCATAACATCTGGCAACAAAATAAATGGAAATCTAGGAGCTTCAGGAAATGCTTCTTTAGGAGTTAAATTCCATTGGTTCATATCTCTTGTTTTTCTCAGTCCTATTCTAATCACAGTTAAAATATGATTCCTTGAATATATAGTGGCCGTAGATATCTAAGATTTGAGGAAGTGTTTTGGAAGAGAGACTCGGGGATTATTCCTTAGAAATTTCTACTAGTATAATGTCGTCTGCTAATAACATGCACCATGGGATGTTATCTCAAATACTATTGTAGGTGGTATGAGCTCATCACTGATCCTTGGTGTAGTCCCACTTTTATGAGGAAGTAGCAACTTTTCCCAGTTTTTAGTGTTCTCTCTAATCAATGGCTCACTATATATCCTAATAATATTTCCATGTTTTACTGGTATTTGTTCTATATGTAAAGCTCACCGAATTGTTTTCCTTGGCACACTATTAGATGGCTTCTCTAAATCCCTGAAACCTATGTGCAACTCTTTTTGCTTCTGATATATTCTTTTACTAAATATCATACTAATTATATGGCTTCCATAGTGGATTTACGGTCTACCTGGCATAAATCAATTTGGTATTAGATATTGATGTCCTCTTTCCTGGATCATTGTTCTGTTATACTTCCCCTAATTCCATTGTATGATTTATTAATCTAGTTCATCTATGATTCTCGGAATTTTATATATCCACTTCGTTAAAATTAGTGTAATATTGACTTAATAACTTTCTGGTTAGCAGCCATATATATATATATATATAAATATTAGGGCAACACATAAATGGGTACACAAAACCATATGGGCGTGGCCCATGTTGGGTCAAGCCCAAAGACACCCACACACTATAACTAACACTCCCCCTCAAGTTGGAGCATAGATATTAATCATGTCCAACTTGTTACATATATAAGAAACCCGATTGTCCATAAGAGACTTAGTAAACACATTTGCTAGCTGATCACTGGTCTTCACATGCTTCAAAGAGATCTGTCCACCTTGTAGCTTATCCCACACAAAATGACAATCCACTTCAATATGCTTTGTTCTTTAATGAAAAATAGGATTAGAGGCAATATGTATAGCTGCTTGATTATCATACCACAACTGGGACGGTTCTGAGGACTTGTAACCAAGCTCATCGAGAAGTTTTTGCAAATATATCACTTCACTAGTTAAGTGAGCCAATGCACGATACTCTGATTCAGCACTAGAGCGAGTCACTACATTCTGTTTCTTGCTCTTCCAGGAAATTAAATTACCACCAATGAACACACAGAAACCTGCAGTAGATTTCCTGTCACACGGGAATCCTGCCCAATCAACATCTGAAAACCCTTCAATCCGCATATGGCCATGGTTATTGTACAATAATCCTCGACCTGGAGTAACTTTAATATATCGTAGAATATGAATCACTGCATCCCAATGCGGAACACGAGGCGCTGCCATAAACTGACTGGCCACACTTACAGGAAAGGCAATATTAGGGCGGGTTACTGTAAGATAATTAAGTTTCTCAACCAAACGTCTATAACTCTCAGGATCAGAGAACACATCTCCATCTTCTCCAGATAATTTAACTCCAGGAGCCATAGGAGTATCACATGATTTAACACTCATCATCCCCGTGTCGCGTAATAGATTTCTAACATATTTTCTTTGAGAGAGAAATATTCCCCGTTTGGTACGGGCCACCTTAACTCCCAAGAAATAACGAAGACAACCAAGATCCTTTGTCTGAAACCGAGTCTGCAAAAATGCGTTTAGTGAAGAAATACCTGCACTATCGCTGCTAGTGATCACAATGTCATCAACATAAACAAGAAGTAAAATACTACCTGTATCCGACTGGCGATAAAAGACCGAGTGATCTTTGGCTGCCTGCTTAAGACCATACTCTAAAATAACATCACTAAAGCGCCCAAACCATGCGCACAAGGATTGTTTCAAACCATATAGAGACTTCTTCAGGCGACAAACAAGACTAGACTCTCCTTGAGCAACAAAATCAGGTGGTTGCTCCAAATAAACCTTCTCTTGGAGATCATCATGCAGGAACACATTCTTAACATCTAACTAATGGAGCGGCCAACCAGACGTAGCTATAAGAGAAATAATGAGACGTACAGATGCAAATTTAGCCACATGAGAAAATGTATCAGTATAATCCACCCCATAAGTCTGACCATAGCCTTTTGCCACTAAGCGAGCCTTGAGTCTAGCTACAGAACCATCTGGATTCGTTTTAACATATACCCATTTACAACCAATAGGTGTTTTGCCCGGCGGGAGAGGCACCAATTCCCAAGTATGATTGGCCTCTAGGGCGGACATTTCATCCTATATCGCTGCTCGCCAATCTGCAGAAGAGAGAGCCTCAGATAGATTTTGAGGCACTGGAGAGGGTCGCAAATACAAGATAACTAACACAATTGCGCTTACCCTTTTGAAGAGCAATGGGCAAATCATCATCAGATGTCTGAACTGGCATTAGAGGATCAGAGGATGAAGAGTCTAATGCAGCAGGGGGCGGCTCAGGATCAGCTACGGGAGTAGAACCAAACACCCGACGTGGTCCACAGACATATGTCTGGAGGGGAGGACACACAGGCTGAACTGAGGGGACAAATGTGACACGAATCAAGTCATAAACCAAAAACTCATCAACTGGCTATGTGGGAGGTGGATCCGGACGAAAGATGTGACGAGAAGGAAGAAGACTCGTGAAAAACTACATCTGATGACACTAAGTACCGCCCCAACTCAGGAGAGAAACACCGATAGCCCTTCTGAGTACGTGAGTATCCCAGAAATATGCACCGTAATGACTTGGGATCAAGTTTAGTCACCTGAGGTCGAATGTCCGAATATTGCAGGTGCATCCAAAAATGCGTAATGGGAGAGAATGAATAGGCTGGTTAGGAAATAATACTTTATGTGGAATCTCCCCCTTAAGAACAGATGATGACATCCGATTAATCAAATATATTGCAGTCAATATGGCGTTGCTCCAGAATATTTTAGGGACTCTCATATGAAACATAAGTGCCCGAGCAACTTCCATAATATGTCAATTTTTACGCTCAACAACTCCATTTTGTTAGGGGGTATCTGGGCATAAAGACTGGTGAATAATACCCTTTTGGGTCATAAATGATGTAAAGGGAGAAGAAAAACATTCTTGTGCATTGTCACTATGCAATGTGCGAATAGACATAGAAAACTGATTACGAATTTTGTTGTAAAAAGCACAAAAGACTGAAAATATCTCAGAACGTTGTTTTATTATATATAACCAAGTAACACGGGAATAATCATCCACAAATGTAATAAAATAACAGAACCCAGACTTCGATTGAACTAGACATGGACCCCAAATATTAGAATGAACTAGATTAAATGGAACACATGCTCGTTTATTTATCCTAGACACATATGCCACGCGATGATGTTTCGCGAACTGACACAACTCACAAAACAACTCTGGTAAAGACTGAAAAGCTGGGTATAAACGCTTGAAATTGGGGAGAGCAGGATGACCAAGGCGATAGTGAAGCTCGAAAGGAGTGGATGTCACACCGGAACACACCATGGATATTGGTTCCTCATCTAGCACGTGGAGTCCTTCTGAAGTGCGACGACCCCTACCAATCGTCCTCTTCGTCGAACGATCCTGAAATTCACCATAGAAAATTACACAACAATTAAGTCCTCTGGTTAGTGCATTGACATAAATCAGATTAAAAGGAAGATCAGGCAAATATAAAACCGATGGCAATTGTAAACTAGGTGTAGGAGATGCTTTCCCAATCCCTCGAACAACAATATATGATCCGTCAACCACCCGAACATCGGGAAGAGATGATGTAGGAGAATATGCACTCAATATACCCGTGGTGCCAGTCATATGGTCTGAAGCTCCAGAATCAATAATCCATGCCCGAGGAGAAGCTGAAAGACAAGCAGTAGATGGACCCGTCTGAACAACAGTGATAGATATAGATGCCTGATTAGATAACAAGCGAGAATACTCCTCAGCGGATAAAGTCACACGACCATCATCAATAGTAGTATCCTGGGTAAATTGATCAGTCCCGGATATCATATTTGCGGACCGAACATTAGGTGGTTTACCATGTAACTTCCAACATTTGTCACGCATGTGACCAATGCCACCACAGTGAAAACAAGTAACTCAACCATCTGGTCCGCGTCCTACTCGACCCCCACGGCCTCCTCGTCTTCCCCTAGCACTGCCTCCGGATTGACCTGCTAGGGCAGGTCTATCACCATTATCACTGAATCCTGAACATTGTCGAGTAGAGCGCTGAGCCCTAGAATATGCCTTTGTAAGTGAAGTTTCGTGACTCACTAGAATCTAAGATGCCTCTGTAAGTGAGTAGAGCGTTGAGCCCTAGAATATGCCTCTGTAAGTTCGATCCCCGATCGGGCCGCTGTGTAGCGGAATTTGGCTTCACAAAAAACAAGGGTTAGGGTTTTGTGTGGATTAGGGTTAGGGAAGAAGGATAGTGATTAGGGTTAGGGTTTTGTGAGGAGAGAGTTTCTCAAACTTCGGTATCTAGTTTTGATACCATGTTGAAATTAGTGTAATATTGACTTACTAACTTTTTGGTTAGCAACCCTATATATATATATATATATATATATAAATATTAGGGCAACACATAAATGGGTACACAAAACCATATGAGTCTGGCCCATATTGGGTCAAGCCCAAAGACACCCACACACTATAACTAACACATTTTATTTTTTCTTAATTTAAACTACTTTGCTTCTCCACCTCTCACTTGCCATCCGTTACTCACATCAAGTTGAACAAATTCCCATTAAAACGTGCAATAAAAGGGCCGGGGCAAACCCTAGATCCTTTGTTATTTTCCTTTAATGCCCAGTCCATAGAGACCTTTATTATCTCATGGAGTACTCCCATTGTCTCCAAGAACAGACACTAATCATACAAGTCAAAAGTAATTATATTTTGATAGCTACTGTCATGTGAAATTTTCTTGTTAATTACTGTAAGTTTTGGTTCCTTATTCACTTGTAATTGACATGGGCCAACTTTTTATACGATGCAAATCATATCATACAAGCAGTTTATAGTTCTGAAATTTTGATACATTATGTTATTGACCTTTAGTGCGTTCTGTTGAAATTTCAGGTGTGCTGTTCTGGTCATGGGAAGAATGGTGCTCTCTGTGTGCTTCAGCAATCGATTCGTACAGAAATGATTACTCAAGTGTGTGCAATATCTGTTGTTTCTTCAGTTGCTTGTTTCAAAATTTTTAGTATCTTTTGTTTTTTTTGCTTGTTTTTATAGTTTGTCTTTCTGAGATTTTGAGGCCGACTTCTTTTCTGTTGAGATATCAGGCATATTTAGAATGAAGCTTGTGCATATTTCTAATGTATATACCTTTAGTACTGATCAGCTGCAGTATAAAACTGGGGCTCTCTCTTTTTGAAGGCACCGTTACCAGGTTGCAAGGGAATTTGGACTGTGTACCACAAAAGCACGCGTGGTCACAATGTCGATTCTTCAAAGATGGCTGATGAGGATGATGAATATCATGCATATTTGATTATTAGTTTGGAGAGTCGTACCATGGTAATACCACTCACCATGTTCAGTATAAAAGTTGTAGATTTCTGGAAGTCATGATCATTCTATTCTTGGTAGTACATCTTGCTCACACTGATTATTTTGATTTTAGTATTTATGTAATCACTTGGGCAGAAACACTTTTCTTGACGTTTTTAATTGGGACCAGTTGCTGTGTTTTGTTTGTCTTCTGTTGGTGTGACTTGGATTTTTATTGTGTTTCTATTGTTCTTTTACTGAACAGAAATCATTAAAAGGATTTGGATTTCTGTAGAACATGAATCAGATCTGAATCATCCAGCTGGTGCTTCAGAGTATTTTTTCATAGAAGATATCTCTTTAAAGTTCTGAATTGCAAGTTAACCCCATGATTACCTCCTTTGAGATATTGAAAAGAAAAGCAATTAACCTCATGATGAGGAATGGGTACATTTTGATTATGAAAGCAGGTCAACTTTTATTATGTTGATGAGTGGTATAGACCCATTGCGACGGTCTACATGAGAAGTGCCACATTATATCCAAGTATGTAGCACAGAGTCAAATAAGGTTTTACTCTGCTGCAGAATAAGTACCACACCATTGAGAGATGCTTTTACTGCTTGTTATTCGACGCCTGCTGGTTTGTAGATGAGGTCAAATAAGAGAATAAGTTATTATCATGTGCAAATTGGGTGGGACCACAGAAAAACTGTAGCTCTCTCTCTCTCTCTCTAGTTTTCCATGTTATTGATTTGTGGTAATACCTTCTCTTCAGTTTTTCTAGGTATCCTGATATCATTATTTGTTTTCTTGTTTTCATCTAGTGAAATCTCACATTATGTTGGCATTTAAATGTCAACATATACACAAATTCATCAGTGTGAACCACTTTAATGTCTTCAGTAAAACCAATATAGAGTTTTTGGATTACTTATTTTCCAAGGAACCATTACTTAATTCTGCCTCTTGGAACTTATAGATTTCATAATATTCTCAAGTCCATATTTATGAATAATATTAGATTAATGCCAATGGTTTTCATGTAAGGTAGAAGTCAATTGTAGTAACCAGATGATGATTTGCATATAACTAAAACTGAAATTACTAGTAGCTGGTGCTTGACGATGTTGGTGGTTGTAGGGTTTATGTATGCTGTGTTGGTTATGCAGGTGGAAGATTGATTTATGTAATATTCCTTTCTGTTTGTAAACTGGTGGTCCTCCTTTGTTGGCATGTTACATGGCTGCTTTTCTTTTGTAATGATAGGTACTAGAGACAGCTAATAATCTGGAAGAGGTTACTGAAACTGTTGACTATTATGTGCAAGGAAGTACAATTGCTGCTGGGAATTTGTTTGGGAGGTGAATCTACATCTAAATTAAGTAATGTGATATTGTTTTAAGTGGAATGTTTCACCATTTTCTTACCTCATTAGGTCAATATTGAGTTCTGGCATGTCATTTGCTTTGATTTGTTTTCTTTCTGGTTTTTCCGTTTGGTTAATTTATTTTTTTCTGTAATTTGAAAATTCCAGCTGGCGGATTTAGAAATTTTGACTCCTGATGTGTACAATAAGACATCTCTCTTGATTGTTTTCAGCACAGTTGCTTAGAGTGGTATTCCTTGTTTGTCTACCCCTATACTCAACCTTTAAGTTCCATGATTCTTAATTGTCAGCTTTATGGCTCTGTTATGTTATTGTATGTTTCTATTCTACAGTTGCTTTCTTTCCTTTTTAAATAGCTCATACAGTAGGTTTGTTTTGTCTTCTTGTATGTGAGCTATCGTTGTTCCAACTAGAATCAGAAATCTCCCTTAATTGCTCACAGAACTGTTGTTAAAGGCAACTGTGGGTTAATACAATGTTTATCTAGCCATACCCTACCTTTGGCTGAATGTAATGTTTATCTAGCCATATATCCAACCTTTGGGTTAGGGTGGTTACTAGTTGTCAGTTAGCCTCATTGTGTTCTTACCACACATTTATGTTGTATATGTTTGCTTTCCTTTTTTAATAGTTAATCCAGTGCATGTTCGTTCAGCCTGTCATGCATGTGAAATATTATGGTGGCCCATTCTGGGCATATGATTGGTAACTTGTGGTGTTTACCTTGATATTTTGTGGACATTGCGGTATTGATGCCAAAATTAGACTTATGCATAGCCTCATTCCTCCTCATGCTTGCTATCTGCTAGAGATATTTTGCTTTTACTTTAGTACGGTTCCCATCTCTCTGTCTTTTCACAATAACAGTATAGGTGTAATTTGTACTAGTTTTGACCATTCTCCCTTATAGCGAACTCCTCTGGTATATGGGTGTACATGCCAAGTTCCTTTGCTAGTTTCTTTCATATATTGTGATCCTTTCATGATTATGTAATCTCCTTTCCTTTATTTATTGCTAATTGTTAAAAGATCAATTTAGATGTCAATCTAGTGGTGTTTTGCTTGTTATAAAGTTGATGAATTTGCTTCTCTCTAAACCTCCCCGTTTTACAGGCGTCGAGTTATTCAGGTCTTTGCTCGTGGTGCTCGAATTCTTGATGGCACTTTTATGACTCATGATTTAAGCTTTAAAGCTCCAAACTCTGAATCTGGATCAGGTTCTGAGAGTTCAACAGTGGCATCTGTTTCTATAGCTGATCCATACGTGTTACTAAGAATGAATGATGGAAGTATTCAGCTTCTTGTTGGAGGTATATTTGGCCTGCTTATTCAACTACTTCTTTATGAATAGTTATTGAGGACGCATATATCATGATTGTTTGGTAGTAGATGTGATTTCTTCATGAAGGCATAGTAATTTGTTTATTTATTTTTTGTTTCTCAGCTGTTTGCCTTGGATTGTGAATTAGTCCATGAGAAGTAGAATTGTACCATTGTTAGTGAATCGCTCTCACTCACAAGAAGTGTGCAAGGAATTCCATGTTCTATAATATATGAGTCAAATATATGAAAAAAACTCCAATAAAACGTCAAACTGTACCATGAGTTATAAGTCAGTTTTGTGAATTTTCGTGTCTGTTTGGCATGATGAATAAAAACTTGAGGGAATGTAGCGGGGGCAGAGGAGGATATTATAAGGGGAACAAAAGGAAGAAGCCTTTTTCTTATTTTGTTTGGTTGAACTGGAAAGATTGGTGCCCAGAAGATAAACCCCCCCGAAAGATTGGTACCCAGAAGAAAAAAAACCCAGAAAGATTGGAGGAAGGGAAGGGGATCCCTGATTTGAGTTATTTTCAAGTGCAAAAAACTGAATAATAAGAAGAAACCTCAGGAATGGGAGGACAAATTTTTTCCCTAAATGAACTCTTTCCCTCCTCAATCCCCACTATTGTGAGGAAAATGTTGAACGCCTTGATGACATCCTACTATTATCCTTTCCCTTCTTCTTTCCCTCCTACCAAACCATGCCTTCCTCCCTTTCTTACTTCAATGCTTGCTTCTATTAAATGGACCATTAATTGATGATTTACTAGAAAACACTAAAAGAAAGAACTCATTCCTTTTGGGGGGAAATTCTCTCTCTCTACGAAGCTTTGTTAGATTTCCATGTTTAACCTGATGCTCTGATACCATGTCAAAGGTGTAAACTAACTCTTAGAGATAATGAGAACAATTTAAAACTTGCAAAGGATGAGTACAGTGGGAAAATAAAAAATAATTTACTGCTCTCAAGGACATAAAATAAGGAAATAAAATTTTCATGGGACGTGCAGTCATCACTTCTCTTTTCAAACTTACTGAGAATACACTCACATTCAACTATCGCTTAATTAGGCACGATCACTACACATCCCATGAAAATTTAATTTCCTTATTTTATAAAATGAGTTTTACTTGAGATCAAGTGGAAAGCAATATTGAGAAAAAGAACGGGTTCGTTCAGAATCACCCATATTCATATATAAATGGATAGAGAAATAGAAGTTTGATCATTCTGCACAGTATACTCATTGTTCTGATCCTTGCATTGTGTTATATACAGATATTATGAATGCTTCAAACAAGTTGTAGAATAATTCTAGTGTTTAATAAGTTTTAGTTTTGTGGTTCTCATATTAGCTCGTGTTGTTTGTGCTCCGTGCTTGTTTTTTTCTCTTTGAACATCAGGGTTTGAAAAAAATAGGAATCAGACTCGTATATTATTCCCACTTGTTAGCTGGCATCATTTCCATAGGAGTCGGACTTTTTATTGAATACTTTTACTTCCTAATATAATTGCAGTAGTGTACTTTGCATAGCTTTATAATAATAATCATCATTATTATTATTATGTTGTTTTATTTTATTATTGTTTTGAATAGTTCAAAGCTTCAATAGTAGTTACTTCCATTATCATTCTTTTTTTTTAGTTTTTCTTTTTAAATCATGAAAAAGGATCATGAGTTTCAATGTGATGAAATTTTATGGATATTGTACTCTGAAAATCTTTACTTACAGATCCTTCTACTTGCACCGTGTCTGTCAACATCCCTGCTATATTTGAAAGCTCAAGGAAATCAATATCTGCTTGTACACTGTATCATGATAAAGGACCTGAGCCATGGCTCCGGAAGACAAGTACTGATGCATGGCTTTCTACTGGCGTTGGGGAAGCTATTGATGGAGCTGATGGCACACATGATCAAGGAGACATTTACTGTGTTGTTTGTTATGAAACTGGTAGTCTTGATATATTTGATGTTCCGAATTTCAACTGTGTTTTCTCTGTGGAGAAATTTGTTTCTGGGAATACCTATCTTGTAGATAAATGTATCCCAGAACGATCCATTGATCCTCAAAAGAATACAAATAAAAGTTCTGAAGAATTGACTGGCCAAGGCAGGAATGGAAATGCCCTAAACATGAAGGTTGTTGAGTTGGCCATGCAAAGGTGGTCGGGACAGCATAGCCGACCTTTTCTTTTTGGAATATTAAATGATGGGACAATTCTTTGTTACCATGCCTACATTTTTGAAGGTTCGGAAAATGCTTCTAAAAATGAAGAAGCTGTTCCTGCTCAACATTCTAGTAGCCTTGGCGATATAAGTGCTTCTAGGCTTAGAAATTTGAGGTTTCTACGTGTTCCTTTGGATGCATATACACGGGAGGAGAATTCATCTACAGCCCCATGCCAACGAATTACAATATTCAAGAATGTTGGTGGTTACCAAGGATTATTTCTTTCTGGACAGAGGCCAGTTTGGTTCATGATGTTTAGGGAACGTCTTCGAGTTCATCCGCAGGTCACTATCTACTCCACCTAAGGATGTTTAAATTTGTTTTTCCTGGACCAGTTCTTTTCTATTATTGGATTAGATGAAAGAATAAGTCAAAAGGAAATATTTAAGTACTGACAAAACCATTTTGCTTTGATACCAGACTGATGTAAGACTATTATGTTTATTTTCAATTTTATGGTGGGCAAACACTATGAATTTGAGGTTTGAAAAGATAGAATAAAAGTTGTAACTTCATAAAAGGAAAGAGTTATAACAGGCTTGAAGTTCAAGGTTTAGTTACTAGACTATTGAAATAAGATGATGAAATTTCTGTCCTATTGTTATATTGGCTTTAGATGTAAGCTCACCTTACCGGTTTGGTCTGCTACAGCATGTTTCTGGGGAGGGAGGATTTGAGACCGACCTAACTTCTGGCTAAAAAAAGTGGCTGTTCCAAGCATAAAACCTGCACCAATGTTCAAGCATTGAACTGCTGTATCAGATAATGACCCTTTTAAAGTGAAGACGAAAAACATATAATTCTCAGTTCTAGACTTTTTTTAATAATGAATTAGTAGATATGTGGGATTCTTCTGTGAAAATTCAAGGGAGTAGAACCCCAAGTAGATAATACTTTCCCAAGACAAGTGCTCTAGGTTTGATGGAAGCACCAATCTCTCTCTCTATATATATATATACACACACACACACACACACACACCACACAGATATGTCGATATAACATTTTCTTTGCTTTCATTGAATACGACTCAAAGCATAAGCATGTGAATGAGGATTTTTTTTTGAAGTATTGGCCTTTAATTAGAACTTGGATAAGAAGAACCTCAAGTCAAACATTTTTTTGACAAATATATTCTTCAAAATTTAATTTCCGGATTTTGAATATCTTGACATTAGAGTCATCAAAGAGCATCCTTGCCGGTTTTCCAAATGAATGGGTTGACCACTTGACTTCTCTATTTCCAACTAGTCTATTATACACTGTAACTCCTCCAATACTTTATTCTGAAGTATTTTCAAATTGTCTCATTCATGTTAGTTTTGTTTGGACTTCTAGTCTCTTACCTTCCATACAAACTAATTTTCCCATTCTTAGTGACTCATTAATAGTGTTGTTTTAGTTGCAATTTGCTAAATTTCTAATTTTATTTCCAAGCTTCCTTTAGAAGTATCCATCAACACTATGTTGGCCACCAGTTATCTTTTTATATAGCTTTTGTTCCCTCATCTAAAACTACTGTAGAGATGTATGGAGTAGGTATTGATTCCTTTCTGCAGTTCTTCTATAGAAAAATTATATCTCTGCGTGTGGTGTAAATCCTTGTCTTTGCGTCCTTATACATATCCTTAGTAGGATTCATAAGATATGAAGCGGCTTGTTTTCTATTTAACCCACCAAATTATCTTCCTTAGAACTTCTCTATCTCCATGAATAGTATGCGTAGATTTTACTTCGACATTCTTCTCGCCTCCAAGATGATATATATATTTTTCTTTTTCCTTGGTTCTGTGGTTATAATTTTAATAAAAAAATTGTATAAAGAAAGATATTCACTGTAAGTTGACATGATATATTCTTTTAAGTGATTTTTCTCTCTCTTACTGCATAGTTTCACTTTCTTCTTTCTGTTGTTTTAGAGTACTCTGATATTCTTATTTTAAAATGCAAAATTGCTCTTATGAAAGCAATACTGGACTCGTATTGTGTTAAAAACTGGTTTTGGTTTAACGGGACAAGCAATACTCAGTAGTGGGTATTCTTTCTTCCCGACTAAAATGTGAACTGTTATACTGAGGTACTATTTTTCGCTAACCTCCCCATATTCATTACAGCTATCTGATGGGCCTATTGTCGCCTTCACTGTCCTTCACAACGTAAACTGCAGTCACGGGCTTATATATGTTAACTCGGAGGTTAGAGAACATATGTGCTTTAGCCCAAAATTTTCCCTTCAGTTGTATTTCTTTATCAGTTGCTACGTCATTCTTTGTTTTAGGGTACCTTGAAAATTTGCCAACTGCCATCTGGATTGTCGTATGATAACTTCTGGCCAGTGCAGAAGGTATGAACCCCGTTTTTTAATCATTAATCTATGTATTCGGGCATTTTCTTTTATGTAGTGGTCATTCTGATATTATTGTGCTCACTTGAGAGTAATATTTTGACAGATTCCATTGAAGGGCACTCCACATCAAGTCACTTATTTTTCTGAGAGTAATTTATACTCTCTGATAGTTTCAGTTCCAGTGAGTGCATTCTCTCTCTCTCTCTTGGCTCACCAATATACTCGTACTGTTTTGTGAAGCTTATACTGCTACTAGACACGTGACAAATCCACAGTGACATATGCCTAGTGTTTGTAGCTGGTATCATGAATTTCTGCCTACCACTTTAGCTACTTCGATTCCACATATATACATCAAGTATGCGTTTAAGTCATAACTGCTTGTGTTCCATTCTGCCTCCCCTACTATCCCCATAACTTTATTCATTAGTTTTATTATTGTTATTATTAGTAGTAGTATTGTCGTCGTTGTTGTTATTGTTATTATTATTATTTTGAGTATTAAGCAGCTTTATATCACCCAAAAAGAGGCAACAGAAGTGTTATATAACATCCAAGGAGCATCCCCCATGTGAAAACCCACCTAACTATCAAAAACCAACCTACCAGCAATATGACAAAGCAGCATATACTCGCTACGAAACTCCCTCTCTTTAGTAGCATCCCAACACACCCTACTCTCTGCCCAAATAAGCAAATCGATAAACGTGAAATTTTTTCCTCCCCTGCACGATAGGCCCTAAAACCTTGGTCACATTGGCAACTTTAACCTCTTTTTTTCAACCAAACCAAATTATGGAATATCGAAATTCCTAATCGCCATTTTTATTTCTTTTTGCTTAATTAGGCTGTTTAAGCCTCTAATATTCCAAAATCCAAAATTCGGAGAAGTAACACAAGTAGTTTGCCCCACCCACCCCTAAGGACTTACCAAGCAACACTTTATCCCCTTGCTTCACCACTGTACAACCTCTACTTAGAAAGTTTAATATAGTCTTAGGTCTCAAATTATACCTGTCTTCACAACCCCAATATTTTGACCAGATACCATCTGAATATCTCCCTCCATATCAGCTAAACATTGAATTTATTTGGTGTTTTTACAATAAGGAACAACACAAACCTTATTACCATATTCGTTATTATTCAAGGGTACTTTAGGATCATCAACAATATCAATATCAGAATTATTCAATTGATAGCTAACCCTATTTTTAACATTATTCAAACTACCAAAAATATTAACAACAGATATTGATCCCATACCTATGTCGCTTGTGCTGTTTCTTACCCACAGTAATTCCCAGCTTAATGAGCAGCGATTTTCCCGTAATTATCTCTACCTTGTAATGTATCTGTTTCTGAGCCTCATTACAGATTTACAGTCTCTCAGTCAATGACCAAAAGCTTTGCAATGTGAAAACTTTGTAGGACTGTACTGATAATCAGCATAATAGGAACTGTGTCCCCATGCGGTAAAGCTAATTGTAGTTCCTTCATTAAATTTGTTGACACACACACACACATATACACGCGTAGCTCAACCTTCTCTTACTAAGTAATGGCATCAGAATAGAGTAGCCTCCCAACAGAACTTGAGATGTAACTTAGTCCTCATCATTCCAATGTCGAAGAGTTCTCCAAAATTGGCAGCTTATCCCTTTGCCGTATTCCTTCTGCGTATGCATCCTAAAACATCTGACTAAAAGTATTACATGCATTTCCTTATCCCGTTGCTTTGACAGGGTTGAATCTCCTATCCATACTATCAAGGACACTTTTATTTCTTCTTTGTACTTTTGGGTTATGGGGGTTAATTATTGTAAACCTATTGAGTTGAAATTGGACTTTTTGGGTTCTCTCGGGCCGTAGGGGTCTTCTTCTGTATTTGGGACGTTTGAATGCTTTGCTTTTATAAAATTTTCTTACTTACCAAAAAAAAGAGGCATGATATTTTCCTTCTACAATTCTGAAGTTTCAATGCTGTTTCTCTCCATTTTGCAGGTTGTTAAGCCACTGAATCAAGTCCTCTCATCTCTGGCAGATCAAGAAGCTGGTCATCAGATGGAGCATGATAATATGAGTTCTAATGGAACTTACACCATAGATGAATTTGAGGTCCGAATTATGGAACCAGAAAAATCAGGTGGTCCCTGGCAAGTTAGGGGTACAATTCCTATGCAAAGTTCTGAAAATGCACTAACCGTCCGAGTGGTTACATTATTTGTAAGTTTAGTTTTTTTATTCCAGCTGCTTGTATGTGTATGTGTACATATATATGTATACACACTAATGTATAATAGATATGTATTAACAAAAATAATAACCAAAGCCTTTCCCAACTATTTGTGGTCAGCTTGATGAATCCAAACTTTCGATTTAGCCCTACTCCGTCAGTCGAACAGCATGCTACCCAATCTTAGCTTGCGCACTCTATCCACGTTAAGTTTGGTCTTGCTTCTTCCTAGTAGTACCTTTAAAGAGAACTATGATTGTATAAGCTTAACCGATTTTATCTCCAATTGGTGCTACTTCAACTATCTCACAAATATAATCATTTAGTATTTGTTTAGGCCAGCCCCATCCTGCCATATTCGGATGGGCTTGGGATTTTCTTATTTGAGTTTAAAACCCGTCAGACCCTGAATCTGCTGAATAAGAATATATATAAATAAATATTTCTATATTATACATAAGTTTTTTCTTTTTGCATTACGCATACCAGGTATGGGACAAGCTGTTTATTTGGGGATGGTTTGGGATAGGGATGGCCCATCCCGATATACCCTGTCGACAACCTTAATTTTACCCTTTTTATTCTTATTGTACATTTATATTAACATTTGCATTTTTGCCACATACCTGCTACATACCTGTGTTACACAGACTCTTCAAAAGTAGTGAAGTACCTGTGTTGGACACATATCCCTTGGACATGTGTGTGGATTTGTGTCCGACACTTGTGGTTGGACATGTACTAAAAAGATGCATATCCAATTATTCTATATTAGTTTAAAATGAGTTAACACCACATTATATAATATAATAACAGTATTTACTTTAATAAAAGATAAAACAAATGTTAAGCACTGCTCATGTGTCATTCTGTTTAGGGATTTAAACATGTCCAATACATAGATATGCACTCGTATCTGACACCCGTACCCGAGTTTATGTAGCATAGTCACACATTTCATGCATACATCCTATCCTTATAATTGCATGTATAATACTTGTCCTATAGAACTTTCCCCTCAATCTTGTGGGGATACACCAATCACACAATATACTAATAATAGTAGTATACTACACGTCAATCACTAATATATAATATATTATATTGGAGGAAATCTTCTAGGTGAAGGAGTGTATCGAGTATATAATAGTAGTATACTACACGTCAATCACTAATATATAATATATTATATTGCAAGTGCGTCTAATATATTGCACTAGGTTGTATAATCTACACCGATACATAGGTCTTAGGGGAGATAATTGTTAACGTGATACTAAGCAATCTAGGTCTTGATTTGAGACCTTGTCATCACCGAGTAATTAAAATTAAGACACATATTGGATCAAAAGAAGGCCACACATGCTTCAACTTTTAGAGTCAGTGGTTGCTAATAAATGTCTCCTCAAATATTCTCCTTCGGGCTTCATTTTTTAAGCTTCTCATTACACGCAGGAGTACCACTGCTGTTAGCACCTTTTTTAGTACTCCTTGAGCTAATCCCTCATTGTTTTCATGCATTAAGCTCATGAATACGTGTATTTGCTAATATGATGGCTGGTCATAGTTCATTAAAGATTTTAAGTGGGTCTGCTTGGACTATGCTATGTATGAATGATCTTTTATAATTCATAGGAGATCCTGGTCCTTTATTTATAGTTCTTGCAGTAACCGCTCTGGAATTAGGTGTAGCTATATCACAAGCTCATGTTTCTACGATCTCAATCTGTATTTACTTGAATGATGCTACAAATCTCCATCAGAGTGGTTATTTATTTATAATTAAAAAAAAAAGCGAGGAGCGAAACCTCTTCTTTATACAATTAGTTAAGAGTGGTTCAATGCCCTTGATTCGCGAGAACTTCTACTCAACTGGAACAATATTGCATCCATATGTTTTCAAAATTGCATTTTAGTTTGTTCATCTAGTCTTTGGTTGCATAGATCCTAACTCTATTTAGCATATTTCCTCTTCCTACAAATTTTACAGAACGTGTATATTCATATCTTTCTTTCTAATAACATTTAAAACCATTTTCTTGTAAATTCTTATTGTTGATTCCCCCTTATATCTACTCTTCCAGTGTAATAAAGTTATATGCTTCAATTTCTCTGTCTAATGCACCTACTCCAACTTAGTTTCTTTAGATATAATCTTCCTTCTAATCTTCGTGTCTACCTTCTCCATTCCTTGTCAACCTTCCCATCTTCCAAGTCCCTATTCTATGCCTACTATACTAGGCTAACTTCTTTACTTGTGCTCGTCGTATGAAAACCTGGGAACCCTTGCTAACTTTTACCGCATCCAGGTGCCGATGCGGTGTCCTTTCCTTTGTCCATTTTTAAAAGTATTTGGAAGCTGATGCAATGCGTCGATAAAGGGATTGAAAATTCGTGTGTAATTGTTATGACATAAGTTTTACGCTTGTTGTCAAGCTACCGAATTCAACACTCCCTTTATCCGGGCATGGGGAAGACTCTGTAATAATACACAGACAGAGTTATAGAGGAGTGATATCTGTATAAATTATATATATAGGTTCCCCCCCCTATTGTATTTTATGATGAGGTATTGAAGTTTTTAAGATGAAAATGTTATTCCATTGACTCTTTCTTCCTATACCTTGTTTAATCGCAGAATACCACAACAAAAGAAAATGAAACGCTTTTGGCCATTGGAACTGCTTATGTGCAAGGAGAGGATGTTGCTGCAAGGGGCCGGGTCCTTTTGTTCTCTGTTCAAAGAAATTCCGATAATCCTCTGGCCGTGGTAGCCTTTTAAATTGTTGGGTGTTTTCCTGCTTAGGCCATTTTTTCTTTGTTTTGCCATAATAAATTCTACCATCTGTATTAACCTGTCTTTTCTGTTCTTACCTTTTTTTTATTCCCCACTCAAGCACATTTTGATACATTGTTCAATTAACAACTATACGTTTTAGGTTTCAGAGGTTTACTCAAAGGAGCTGAAGGGTGCTATATCTGCTCTGGCTTCTCTACAAGGTCATTTGTTGATAGCTACTGGTCCCAGGATTGTCTTGCACAATTGGACAGGGTCTGAGTTGAATGGTGTTGCCTTTTATGATGTTCCACCACTTTATGTCGTGAGCTTAAATATTGTATGTTTCACTTCCAAAATTAAGCGTCTCTCCAGTTAATTTTGCTTTCCAGTAATGTTTCTGACTTGCCAGTTTTCCATCAACATGCCATGACAACATGAACGTTTAGAAAATATAGGAAAGAGTAACATTTTTACTTTTTTGAAGTTGAACATACTCACAATTATCCACGTCCATGTTCGCACTTGAATCCTCAACTTCCTCATCTGTGAAAGAGAGGTTATACCAATTGGGCAACAAGCCTTTTTGTTACTTCTTTGTTTTTCATTCATTGTATTTAAAGAATTGGATATTCATATGTATCCAATCCTGTGTTCGTGCCTTGTATTTTCTCGCTTCGCTAGAAGCTGTCACTTCTTAGTGTCAGACAGTTGTCTGAAACAGACAATTTCTAGACATTTTTTAACATGTTTTTGTCACATCTTAGATGTCTCCATAATTTGAAAGTAGATTTCTTAGTTTTGGACAAAGTTTTGGCACTACTTGGACTCTTTCCGACATGTGTGAAGAATTTTTTATTCAAACCCATATAGACATTTATGGGTATTGATGCTGGCTATTAAAATGTCTATTAAAAATGTTGCAGGTTAAGAATTTTATTCTCCTTGGTGACATCCACAAAAGTGTATACTTTCTTAGTTGGAAGGAACAAGGTTCTCAACTTAGTTTATTGGCGAAGGATTTTTGTTCACTTGATTGTTTTGCTACCGAGTTTTTGATTGACGGAAGCACACTCAGTCTTATTGTTTCAGATGATCAAAAGAATGTTCAGGTTAGCATCCTTGTAGTTTCAGTTGATATTTCAGATAAGCGTCCTTGAATTTTTGGATGATCAGATGTTCAAATGCGAGATTTCTAATGATTTCACACTCGGAAACTGATCCGGGAGAAAATTTGTTTCCACTCTATCAGCATCATAGATCACGACAACTCTGCTCCCATCAAAAGTTTCCAATCATGTTGGCTTTAAATCTAACTGACTATTGAAACTCTCACATTCCCCCATATTCTTTTGGTTTAGCAGAGTTGCCTTCGTTAAAACATCCCATATTCATATGTATTTATATACATGTGTGTGTGTGTGTGTACATGGAAGAGATTAGGGTTGTACCTTGTTCAGCTCTTTCTGTATTCTTTCTCCAACCTACTAATTTTTTCACTAATATCCCGGGCTTCTTGTTAATGGTTAGGCCACAAATTTTCTAAGACTGACTGTAATCATGACTGTAATCACCATTTTGGTGGACCGAAAAATTCCAAGATGGATCATATCAAATATGAGTTCTTAATATATACTTTTCTTGCGAAGTTAAAAATTTTGAGCATGCACGATACGTGCTTGAACTTTTTTGGTTTGAATTGTTATTAATATGTTAGCTTGATGATAATTGGCATTTAATTATGAGCGATTTCAATTCAAGATGTTTATATTGTGGAAGTTATTTTGGTAATTTGGAAATCTTTTATCTTATTACCTTGTTCAAAGCTTCCCCTCTTAAATCATTTTCTGGCTCCGACGCTCCTTCACTTATGGTCAATAGCTTCTTCTTTTTTATGATATTACCCAATACCTGTTTTTTCTCTCTTACATATGATAGGTTTGTTGAGGCAAAATAATCTTGCAAGTGTCACTGGATATAGTGTTGATTCTAACATGTGTACAGAAACACTTATATGTGAGAATTAAATTTTGATGTTCTGGAATGAAACTTCACTTCTGGAAATGACAGAAGATTGTTAGCATTTTATTCTTTTAGGGTTAAATAACTGTAGATTACAAAACAGAATTGTCTGACATATGCTAAATGCAAAGAAGAACTATAATTCCTAATATTATTAAAGGTCATTGCCTGGTCCCACCAATGCAAGTTCCTTGGTGCCGTGGGTATACACATCTCCTTGACATTATTTGCACTAGGTGGCTGCCTCTTGATCTGTATTCATGTCTGACATTTAAGGTCAACAGTCACTGCTTTTTTCTTACATTAAGCTGTGGCCTAACTGAATATCCGTATTGTAGATGAAAACGTCCTGTACACGTCTTGTATAAATTTAAGGCAAATACTAATATGATGAGGATAATGTGTTGTATAAAATGCTATAGTAAATTGCTGCAAGCCTGAATAGTATAAAGCGCGTATTCTTTTTCAAGCCTCCATATATCCTCTGATGAATTAGATTTATAAAACAGTTTACTGAATAAATAAATGAGTGCAGAATGTGACAATACATTACTTGTGGACCAAGGGCCTAGGATGTAATGGAAACATTCAGTTGCCTTAGTTGTAGATCCAAGTAATTTGAGCTTTGATCGTCCATCTGTTTTAAGGTGTTTTTGTTGTCCCTAACGGTCAGCTATTTTACATGTGAAATGCAGATATTCTATTATGCACCAAAGCTATCCGAAAGCTGGAAAGGACAAAAGCTTCTTTCTAGGGCTGAATTTCATGTTGGTGCTCATGTGACTAAGTTCTTGCGGTTACAGATGCTTCCTACTTCATCAGATCGAACAAATACTACTACTCCAGGCTCTGACAAAACCAATCGTTTTGCATTATTATTCGGAACTCTGGATGGCAGCATTGGCTGCATTGCACCTCTTGACGAACTAACATTTCGTAGGCTTCAGTCGCTTCAGAAAAAGCTCGTTGATGCTGTTCCCCATGTTGCTGGACTGAATCCAAGATCATTCCGTCAGTTCCATTCAAATGGTAAAGCTCATCGGCCTGGCCCTGACAGCATAGTGGACTGCGAGTTGCTTTGCCGGTAAGTTTTTTTCCTTCTTTCCATCATACCGATAAATGGATACTCCATTCAAATGTTATATATAACACTATAAAGCCAAATCAGCTCTACTGTAATTGTTGTCAACTGTAATAAAGGTTCCAAAACTTAAAGTACCTGATAGATAATCTTGTTTCTTTCCTTGATTCTACAGTTACGAGATGCTCCCATTGGAGGAGCAGCTCGAGATTGCTCAACAGATTGGAACCACCCGATTGCAAATTCTGTCGAATTTGAATGACCTCACCCTCGGAACAAGCTTCTTGTGAAGATAGCATAACAGTTGAGAGAAATCTCTGAAATAGCCAATATGGGAAACCAAGCTCTGCTTCAATCAGCTAAATCAGACTTGTATGTATATCCTAACAAGAGCATGGTGTCCTCTCTTTGTATTTGTATGCTCCCATTGTTTCATACAGTCATGAATACGATCCTCTTGTATGATTGTTTATACGAGTTGAGTCACACTCGGCATCTGAAAATTTCAAGATGGTCAACGAGTCTATGCCCATTTGTATTTGCTTGCCATATTATTACTTTTTTTGCCATGTTATTACTTTATTGAGATGTAAAACGTTGATTGTCACTTGTATTATCGTTAGACATTAGTCTTTACAAGAGGAAAGCTCAATATACAGTGTAAGCCTTTTTTTTAATATTTAAACAGTTTAGTGAAACTTAAATTATTTTATATGAATATAAAGAGTTAAATCAAATATCATTTTGTTTCCCAAATTGTTGTAAATCATTTTTCATTAAAAAGAAATTTCATTTTACAAAATCATCAACACTTTTTACCATTTATTATACTAATATGAAAAATTCAATGAGAATTCTCTAAAAAATAATTATTTTAGCTTTTTATAAAAAGTTTGAGTATATATTGTAAAAGAGTTAATAATTATTCAACACTATTTATATACATAACATGAGAAAAAATATTTTTATAATTGAAGTAATTTGTAAATTCACTGAATATATATCGTATGAAAAGAGAATATATCATTTTCTCTGGTTATATTAGAAAAATTGTGTCTTCTATAATAATAAAAAAAAAAAGGTAATATATTGTAATTACTTTATTTTTAAAATTAATAAATTTGTTATTAAAAATTAATTAATTTAAATTATAAAATTTATTATCGTAAATTTAACCCTTTTTACCCTAAATAAAACTTATATTCATAATGGATTTATAAATTGCTTTAATAACATAAATCCTTTTTCTCATGTTATGTATATAAAAGTAGGGTTGTTCAGGACCGGTTCCGGTTCCGTCTGGAACCGGAACCAAACCGATTTTTTCGGTTCTTGAAAATTCGGAACCGGAACCGGAACCGAAAGGGGAAGGAACCGAACCGAAAAATCGGTTCGGTTCCGGTTCCTTCTATATTTATTTATTTTTTAAAAAAATCTCAATTTTATAAAATAATATAATTATAAACTAGAGTATTTGAATTAGTATAATTAGTGGAATAAAAAAAGTAGCTTGAATTTGTATTGTTATTGAAATTAGTGGAGGTTTATTGCTAGTTTTTTTGGTTAATAATAAAAAATATATATTAAAAAAAAAACCGGTTCCGGTTCGGTTCCGCGGGGCCGGAACCGGAACCGAACCGAAATTTTCGGTTCTTGGAATTTTGGAATCGGAACCGGAACCAAATTCCTATGGAACCGAACCGAACCGCCGGTTCCGGTTCGGTTCCAGTTCGATTCCGGTTCCGTTTCGGTTCCTGAACACCCCTATATAAAAGTATTTCATATTACTTAATATTTTTAAACTTTATACTTAATTTTTTTTATAAAAATCTAAAAGCATTATTTTTTCAATTAGTTATAAAATCATGTGTTAATTTACCAAATTTGAATAGAAATCATGCCATCAAATTTGCAACAATTATTTCATAATATTTATTAATAATAAAAGTGTATTAATTTAATTCAATAAGAAATGGTATTATAGTCATTTATAAAATAATTTGAATACAATGGGGTTTTTTTAAAAGTTTTTTGATAATTTAGGGGGATTGTACAAGAATAGTTCAGGAGGGTTATTTGCATCTTTTAACATAGTTTGAGGGAGTTTCTTTCATTTTCAAAGTTTAGGGGTTTTTTTGGAAAAGAGAGTATAGTTCAGGGGGATTTAGTGCACTTTACCCTTATTTTTATGAAAGCAACCGAATTAGTATATTAAATTTTCATTAACTTATGAATAGTTTATGAGTACTTAATTTTTTTATATTTATTGTAAGGGTAATGAAAGAATAAACTATATTTTCAATCGTGTTAATCCGAATAATTTAAACTCAGTTGTTGGATGAATTAACTATTACAATCAAAAAGATTTGAATGACAGTGACTTCTCGATGGATCAATTTTGGGAAGATTTGAACGACTTCTCAATGCAATGGATCAGTTTTGGAATTTCCTAAAAAGACTGAAATATGTGAAATTTGATTTTAAGTAAATTTAGTAATATCTATTGAATTTTTCATATTAGTATAATAAATAAGAAGTATAATCCAGCCCATAATTGATTTCTTATTCACTTTTTGTTGTGCTAAAGTCAATTTTATATAACAGTGATAATTTTATTGTTGGTAGAGGTGGTATAAATAGGTGTTTTGTTTTGTCCCATCGAACTTTTTCTAGTGTGTTTTAGTTGTTGGTAGAGGTTCTCTAGATAGGTGTTTTGTTTTGTCCAAAAAAAACTTTTTCTAGTATTTTTTAGTTGTTAGAAGTATGAAAAGTAAATAATTTTATTGTTTGAAATACGAGAAGTAATAGGAGTGTGAAGAAATTTTTTTTCTCAAGTTACAAAGCTCCAGAAGCAAACCTACGTAGCTGAGAATACTATGCCCTTGTGGCCTTGTCCCACGCTAAGAAATGAACTTGTGGCCTTGTTCCATACTAAGAAACTAAAGGAAATGACTCCGTATATAGATAAGTTATAAGCCGAAGTTGAAACGTAGTGCACTATGAAGCTTAATATAGTATGAATTATTATTGCCAATTATTTACGTTCATGTTACAGATCTAAACCAAACCCTTGATTTTCACTTATCATCTTTAGTACTTTACGAGAGAAAGGGTCAATATCTAACTATACTATAACAGAGTGTAAAGCCTTTTTTAATATTTAAACAGTTTAATGAAATTTAAATTATATTATATGAATATAAAGACTTAATCCACATATTTTTCGATTCTTTCCTTTACCTGATTGTGGTAAATTAATTTTCATTTCAAAAACCATTTTACAAAAACTTTCACACTCTTTTATTAATGTTAATTTATTTTATATGAATGGAAATTAAATATCAACTCAGCTGTCTTTTCCTCTTCCCAAGATGTAGTTAATTATTTTAGATAAAAGCCATTAGTAGATTAACATAAAAGCAATTAGTATATTAAATTTTCAATAATGTATGCATTTTATAATTTGTTAATAATTTATGAATATTTATTTTGTTATATTTATTTTAACTTAATATATGGTGTACTAAAATAATAAATCATATCTGAATAATTTAAATTGGGTTGTGGTTTTGCCATCATTTAAATTGAATCTGACTTACCGTGTAATAAAATAATAAAAATGATAATTTAAATTGTGGTTTTGCATCATTTAAATTGAATCTGACCCATTCTCTTTTGAGAGAGGGTTTACTTAACCATTATAATCAAAGTTTCGCAATCCAATGAAATGGCTTCGCAAATCTCTATTTCAACATAATTCAATTAAAATAAAAAAATTTAGTGAATTTAGTAATATTTTGAATATTTTAGATCACTATTATAACAAAGATGATTACTTATTCTATTTTTTTTGTAGTGCTGAAGTGAATCTTATATAATATTTCATAATTTTGTGCCTTGTTTTGTTTGGTCCGAAGAAACCTTTTCTAGTAAGTTTTAGTGGTTTTATATAATATCGGTAATTTTATTCTTTGTTGAGGTTCTATAAATAGGTGTGTAGGTGTTTTGTTTTGTCCCAACAAAACTTTTTCTAACATGTTTTAGTTGTTAGAAGTATGAAAAGTAAATTATTTTATTGTCGGAAATACAAGACAAGTAATAGAAGTATGAACAACTGTATGGAGTATAGTCTCATTAAAAAGTAAAATAAATATTTTATCTAAATTACAAATTTATACAAGCAAACCTCTGTTTTTTTTTTTTTTTTATTTATTATTTTTTTTCTCCTTGTTTTTGCTCGAAGTTGGATAGTACGTCATTCAAGATAATTCTCAAACTTGCCCTTGTGACTTTCATTTTTAAATATTGAGGACACTATTTGATCTAAGTTTGGGGGTAAAGGGAAATTTTTTTTTTTTATATAGATATATGTATATATAAAAAAAAAAAATTTCAAAGCCTATGCAATATGTTCAGTATTTCTATTGAGTATTGAATTGTCATCAGTTTGGTTGATATTTGAAAATCATTAGTATATTTGAGACTAAAATACTTAATCTAGTCAGAATGAATGATAGTCCTTAGTCTTTTATACTTATCATTATTTAGTTGATGACCCTCATAGTTAAACCTTGAAACATATCGTTCTATTATCTTAGAAAAAAAAATCGGTAGACCAGGATGAGATTCAATCAGAACTTTTGTGATGAAAAAAAAAAAATCCAAAGGGTTGGCTTGAGGTTGGGAGTAAATTAAGCTCATCTTGGGTAAACAATTCCTTGTGGAAGTATGTCAAAAAAAAAAAAAAAAAAAAAAAAATTGAATGCATTCATTCTACCATCATCAAAGAAAATAAATAAATCACTTAAGTTACCAATGTAAAATTGTTCTTATTCTGGAAACCCGATGATTTTTGAGATTTTGGAGTTATGTCATGAGGTTTTGACCAAGTCTGAATTAGTGTTTAGTTGTTACACTTTACAACAATGATGGAAAATTTGGGTCTTCAACTAAATTTTGATAAGTGAATTAGACTTAGCTTAAATTTAATTTAGACGGAGAATATGGGTTTGATATCTCAAATAAATTAATGATTCGAAAATCTCAAGTTGATGACAATTTACTATTCAATGTTACATATGTGATTGTATATTGCTTTGAAACTTATTTTTCGGATGTTTGTGGGTATCATCATTGGAAACCCTCACGAGACTATAACTCGTCCACTAGGGGTAACCTAGGGGTTCAAAGGCTTATTGCATATGCTAAATGCAATCGAGAGTTCCTGCGAAAGTGGTATAGTTAGGTTTTTTTGTTTTTATTTTATGTTTTACTCGAGGACTAACAAAATATAAGTTTGGGGGTATTTGATAAGTGCATAATTCATACACGATTAACCTCCAAAAATATATTTTTTAGTCATTTATTTTAAATTATTTTAATTAATATTTGTGTTTTTATATTTTTATAGGTTATTGGTGATTTCTGGTACAAATGGGTTAAATCCATCTAAACAAGCCCAAAATCTGTTTAAACCACGTCTTAGTATTTGGGCCATATATTTCAGCCCGTTTTTCGGATTTGTATGAGCCCAATGTTCCTAGAAAGCTGATTCAATTTAAAGAATATTGGTATTTCACATAGAAACCCTAATTCTGAAGTTTAGAGGGCGAAAAAGACATTTTAAATCTGGCATACTATTTTATGCGAAAATCAGCATCAGCTTGGTAATATAATCACAGATTTTGAAGGAACGGGGTTGTGGGAAGAGGACTTGATTAACAAGAAAATAGTATCTCACCAATATCTTCCAAATTTACTCTCCAAATTGGTCAAAGGTGGGCTGCAAGATATCACCAATTAGGAAAAGAAATATGGGAATATTGTATTCTCTTATTTACTTTCCTAGATGAAACCTTGAGGACTCCTATAAATAGGGCATATGTGGATGCACAAAGGATCATCAAGAGCCAAAGGAACAGAAGAGAAGACCGGTACAATTCACGGAGAAAGCAAAGACGTTCTTCCATCTTCAATTTCGGTTTGATTGTTGTTTTATTATTTTATCCTTTATGTCTAGCTAATTCTCTCAGCCAAGGCTGAGAGGAAGCCCTTTTAATGTACAATTCTATGATTTTTAATTGAATAATTGAATATTTCATTTAATAAATTCTTCTTCTAGTATTTTGATGTTTTCCTATACTTTCGATTTTATGTGTTTTAATCAAGACTCTAATCGAATGTATTAAAATTCTAGCATATATGTTACTTGTGTCTGACCATGAACTAGTAATCTTATTTGGCAATTTAAGAAGAAGAAAGTAAGGAATAATTGTTTATGTCTGACCACGGATAGATAGTTAGGGTTTGCACTTTCTTTCAATTAGGTGTTTATTATTCATGAACAAAATAATAAATATTTGATTGAATCTATGCCTTAACACGGATTGGTCATCCATATATTTGATTCTACTTATTTTTATTGGATGTGTGAATATTATTTGGATATTTAAGAATTTCAATTGAAAATCGGAATTGTCTTGATTGGTGGTGGAATCGAAGCTTTGGTATTTTCTTTATCATTGTTCTTTCATCTCTTTTGCAATTATTCTTTTTTTTTTCACAATCATCAATAATTTGTTGAATTAGTTAGATAGTAGTTTTTAGATTTAATTTATCTTAATCAATCCTCGTGGGAATGACCTCGCAATACTTGTACTTTTTACTACTATGATTCGTATACTATGAAAAATAATATTCACACATCCAATAAAAATAAGTAGAATCAAATATATGGATGACCAATCCGTGTTAAGGCATAGATTCAATCAAATATTTATTATTTTGTTCATGAATAATAAACACCTAATTGAAAGAAAGTGCAAATCCTAACTATCTATCCGTGGTCAGACATAAACAATTATTCCTTACTTTCTTCTTCTTAAATTGCCAAATAAGATTACTAGTTCATGGTCAGACACAAGTAACATATATGCTAGAATTTTAATACATTCGATTAGAGTCTTGATTAAAACACATAAAATCGAAAGTATAGGAAAACATCAAAATACTAGAAGAAGAATTTATTAAATGAAATATTCAATTATTCAATTAAAAATCATAGAATTGTACATTAAAAGGGCTTCCTCTCAGCCTTGGCTGAGAGAATTAGCTAGACATAAAGGATAAAATAATAAAACAACAATCAAACCGAAATTGAAGATGGAAGAACGTCTTTGCTTTCTCCGTGAATTGTACCGGTCTTCTCTTCTGTTCCTTTGGCTCTTGATGATCCTTTGTGCATCCACATATGCCCTATTTATAGGAGTCCTCAAGGTTTCATCTAGGAAAGTAAATAAGAGAATACAATATTCCCATATTTCTTTTCCTAATTGGTGATATCTTGCAGCCCACCTTTGACCAATTTGGAGAGTAAATTTGGAAGATATTGGTGAGATATTATTTTCTTGTTAATCAAGTTCTCTTCCCACAACCCCGTTCCTTCAAAATCTGTGATTATATTACCAAGCTGATGCTGATTTTCGCATAAAATAGTATGCCAGATTTAAAATGTCTTTTTCGCCCTCTAAACTTCAGAATTAGGGTTTCTATGTGAAATACCAATATTCTTTAAATTGAATCAGCTTTCTAGGAACACTAGGTTCACACAAATCCGAAAAACGGGCTGAAATATATGGCCCAAATACTAAGACGTGGTCTAAACAGATTTTGGGCTTGTTTAGATGGATTTAACCCATTTGTACCAGAAATCACCAATAACCTATAAAAATATAAAAACACAAATATTAATTAAAATAATTTAAAATAAAAGACTAAAAAATATATTTTTGGGGGTTAATCGTGTATGAATGTCAAAATTTTATACAGCTGAGAGCGGTATGCGATGTTTTAATTTGGGCAGTGGGATTGAGTAAATGAAAGCTGATGAGTTCAGTAAGCATAACTTCCTAAACATATGTTAATGTTACTTGAAAAAATATATATTCATTAATTAAATACGGCTCAATTTCTCATATTTTTGTCCATGATTTGATGGTCATATTTTTGTCCCAATTGGTTTCGTGGTAAAATTCAGAAATAGTTTTATCACATTATAATATGCAAGAGAGCTAGATATATATTTAATAAGCATTTGAAAATTGATGTTCAAAATAAAAGTTTCTACTAGCAAAAATCAGCATCAATTATATTTAAAAAAGAAGAAGAAAACTTTCTAGAAAAACTACTTAAAAAGAGATAAGTTATTAATTAGCATTTGAAAGAGTCAAGTATTATGAAATATGCATTCTTATTTCTATAATATATATATAAAAAAATGAGCTCTATTGTTCACCATCCCCCTCCTTCACAACTAAGGTTGTTGAAATTGGGAGTCTGAGTAGGTTCGTTGGGGGTTTCATAGAATCGTAAGTAGAATCATAAGATTTCATCTAATTATTAATGAATAATTATGTTTATTTTCTTAAAAATAATATATTTATAATACAACAAAAATATACTCGAAACACAAAATATGAACAAAAAATTTAAATTTTTGGGCTTTTAATTATTTTCTCATAAGTTTTGGCCATTTATTAGGATATTTGAGTAAATCATAAAATTTTAGGCTTTCATATAGAGGACCTGTTGAGTTATGATTCATAATCCAGAAAGGAACAGGCCCTGGGTCCAAAGGGGTCGGGCCAAAGGCCCGTGGAGGTACGGTAAATGATAATTTTGGTATTTTACCATTACATATGAATTAAGTCTATATATACATCATTTAAACTCTAATTCATTGAGAAACTAATACAAATATTGTTCTTGTGGACGTAGGTCAAATTGGTCAAACCATGATAAATTATGTGTGTTGATTCTTTACTATTTTATTGTTTGCGATTGATCTTTTGGTTCAACAGGACCTAACCCTCAAACCATTATTTTAGCCACAAAAATCATAAATGATTAAAACACATATAAGTAGAATCGTGATAAAATTTTACAGAACTGTAAAATATGGACTTTTGTTTCATAAGTTATTAGGACCTTAAACTTTACCCTCAAACCTTAAACTTTTGTTTCACAAGTTATTAGGACCAATTGACTTATTATCAGATATGGATTGGACTCGTATCAAATTTAAATAAAAAAATAATCGTATAAATGAATTGAACGTTAACATCACATAACAACTCAAAAAAATTCAATTGAATGGTAAAACACTAGCTAAATCAAATTCGGTCTTCAATGGAAGACACATTCACTATGGAAGAACATCCGGTAATGGTTCCGTGTAGGACTTAAATCGTCCACGAATTAAATTATATGGATTTACCCTTAATTATATATTAATGGAAACTTGGAAAGCTTTACAACTATATTTACCCTACCAATCATCACTTTCAATACTCACTATTGTTTGCCAATTTACATGGATTTTGGTAGGCATCATAAAAGATTCAATCTATGTTATTTTTTTTTATTTTTTTATTTTCAAATCACATCTTCTTTTAATATAAAATAGATCCATATATCTTTCAAAAAAAATAAAAATAAAAATAAATAATAGATCCATAAATGAATGGGTGGGTCGGGTCGTTTGAACGTTGGTGTGATGGAATGATGATGACACACGCGCACATAGTTCATCAATTGGTTAAAAGGAGTTTGTGCATTATGTTTATATGTGTTTTTTAAATGTGTGTGTCACTGTGTGTGTTTTGTGTTGGGAGTCTGGGACCAACCCTTTAAGGAATGTCCACCAACAATGAAACACAACTCCTTCTATTCCGATAAATGTACATTCAAATACACACATATACATATATATATAGAGAGAGAGGGGATGATCAAGAAATTCATCCACGTTAATTATATCGAAGTTGCATGTTATTGACCTAAATAATGTAATTACCATAAAAAAATATATTAATGACATCACATGGTCATTATAATTGCTCTAAATGAATTTTTTCACTCGCCGTAGAGAAAAGTCAAAAAGATCAATATATGTATAATTGTGTGTGTAATTCACATCAATCATACTGAGGGTTGAATGTAACTAACGTAAATAAAATAATTATTATAAAAAATATATATAACAATCAACTCATAAAAGTCATTGTAATATATGTAAATGAATTTTTGTTACTTATCCTAGAACAAGAGATCCGTGTATATATATATATATGTATATGTATATCTTGGATAATATATGAAAGCCGACTTTGGACGCTTAATTAGTCCTTATTATGGTGGGATCCCCATCCCTTTAATGCGCACTTAGGTCCCCATTAAAAGGGGAAAAAATCATCTCAAGTTCACCTCTCACTGGATCTAGGACATTGACGATCCGTCGGGTGTGATTGTGCCACGTGTCCTGTGGGGGGGTCAATTGTCGGCCATTCATTTAATGTTTGAAAGTTACTGCTGTAACTAAACTTGTTACCATAATTATAGTTAAAAGTGATGATACATGACCATACATACATTAAATCATAGACATATACATAACATATCTACCCATATACTCATAAACATATATACAAAAATATATAAAAGCAATTTGGTATACATTACATGACAAACCTGCTTTTCTCAGTGATAGAAACTCCATTAAGATACCTCAGGTCCTGTTTATTTCTTCTATATATTACACTTTCTATGACAAACTAATTGCACAAACAAATTCTAGATGAAAAAAAAAATTGAAGGTAATTAAAAAAATGACAATATTTGAATTTGTTTTAAGTTAGTGAATAGGGTAATTTGGGAAAATATATAATAATATTGTATTGAAATTTGAAACTGGACAACTAAATTAAGACGGAGTGAGTATTAATTATTGCTCTCTCAAACAAGTCTGGCTTGGTAATTAAACTGAACTTTCATTCTATATTATCACCAAGATCAAAATAAAGACACTAATAAATTTTGGTAGGACAGACCAATGATAGTGAATAACAATTTGACTGCCGAAAACCCCCTTGAATAAATTCATCCCATCAGTATGAAAACCTAATACCAACTATTTCTCTTACGGGCATTGTATAATCGAAAAACCATAGTATGGATTACAAAATACATATTGTAATTTTGAATCAAAAAGCCATAGTATAGTATCTTTGCATCCCAAAACTGATGGCTCATTTTCTCGCCATATTGTACTTTCCGAGAACTTTTTTGTTTCAATATTTCAAAGCTAACCGAAAGCAAAATTGGCAATTGACATTTATATCAGTCTTTAATACATTACAAAATCTTTAGACTAATGACAAGAAAAACAATAGTCAGTGTACTCATAAGACTACATATCATGATTTGTCACTCATCAAATAGGTGAAACTGGGCAGTGAAACTGGGTAGTGATGCTAGTGGTTGGGCCTTGTATAGCAGTCATTGGCGTTGTTGGCGAAGGCTCAAATGCGATTCCGGATTCCCTCATAATCTGGAGTAAAAGAACTTATAAATTAATAATGTATTATGTTGCTTGAAAAGACAAATGCCAAAAAAAAAATTGGACTATAACATGATAAGGTAACTTACTTCTCTTACAGTTGTTGTTTGTTCATCAAAACAAGGGATACCACCACGGGTATTAAGAGGGTTGCCCTGCAGATTCTAATATGAATAAGTGATTAACATTAATAATTAAGCAATTTATAGGATAATATAATGTTAGTACAAAAAATAATGACAAGAATCCATAGATATGCATACCGTTTTTTTAGCACGACATACCTTTTTCTTACGAGTTGTCGCTTTCTCCATCGGTCCTACGGGCCTTCGCCTTTGACCTTTTGAAATATCCTTCTTCGCAAAACCCTTGGCCATGTTACCGGTGTAATTTAGGATCTGAATATCTTCATCATTCTCCAAAACCAGCGTCATTGTCTTTTTGCTAGAGTTGGAAGCAGTACAGAAATGAGAATCTGTCGGTACACTTTTTTCCGCTATTGATTTCAATTTATGCATGTAAGCCATGATTTCATTAAATCCATTTTCACTGCAACTAGCAATTGAGGTTATCTGATTCATATAGCAACACATAATCCTATGACGTCGACGTATTTCCAGTCTAGGATCTGTCATTATATCATTTAAAGTTGTGTTCTCCGTGTTTCCCTCTGTTGGGTTGATTGTCCATCTTTTCAGTATATAACGTGTCGGGATCTCATTCAATAACATTACGTCTTTCATTCTCTTCAATATGTGTCTGCACAATACGTCAACCCTTTCAAACTTAGCACATGAACATATCAAATGATCATCAACAGTCCTTGTGATCCGTCGGGGAACATGTTGGTCAACCTTACCAACCTCGTATACCCACACACCACCGGGGAATTCGGTAGACATTTTCAATGTCTCATTCATGGCAGCGTACATAAACTCCTCCTGAAACAAGTCAAGTATCTTGGCAGTGTAAACTTTTCCAACTTGTTGTAGAGTAAGGCATGGGTGCCTTAACCTTGGCAGTTTTTGAATGAGATCATATTGGGCTTCATATTCCTTATAGCGTTTGTCGTGCAACAAGTTTTCATAGTGTCTAAAAAAATCCAGGAGTTTATACTGCCTCGATAAATATTGCTTCAAACCAGCGTTAAAGCTTTCACTCAACTGAGTAGTGCGGATCCCAGCAGTCCACACATTTTTAACATACGCCAATGCCCAAACATGTTTCATTGAAAGCAAATTAGCTAGCCAAGTGTTAGTGGTGACATTGAAATTATCAAGCATACACTGCCAACAAACTTCAAACTCTTCAACATCATCAACCTTGTACATTAAATTGGAGATGACAGATTTAATCCCCACATTAGCATACGTCAGGTTCCCCAAATTCTTTTGGGCATTTTGAAGAATGTGCCATGTGCAAAGAAGGTGTTTCGTATTCGGCATTGCGATTACTAATGCCTTTGCCATGGCGGCATCTTGATCTGTGAATATTGTTTTTGGACATTTGTTTTGCATCACCCTTAGAAATGTCTTGAAGAGCCACATAAATGAGTCGGAAGTCTCGTCGTACATGAAGGCAGCTCCAAAAACAGTAGATTGTCGGTGATTGTTTAGACCCAAAAAGACGCCAAAAGGACGATTTCCATGCACCAATTTGTACGTGGTATCGAAAGTTACCACATCTCCAAATTTATTGTAGTCACTTATCATTTTCGAATCTGCCCAAAAAACATGGTAATCATTTCCTCACTGTCCAACTGAACTGCATGGATAAAGTGAGGATCTTCACAGCTTTGATGGTGAAAATAGTCAGTTAGCCAGGATGCCTCCCCCTTCGCCAAATCATGTTGCCTTCTTGAACGTATGTGATTTTGGATATCAACTTTAGTAAATCCAATTGATTCTCTGCCACCGGATTCACGAGAATTTAACTCTAAAGTTTGACGGACTGGAATCCCCGCATCAACAGCAAGTTCCACGTCAATGGCATGAACACCACTAATATTCCTCTGCGATCGCAACATGTGGCTACATTCTTCTGACATCAACAGATGGTTATGCTCAAGAACTAATTTGGTAACTACATACTTCTGGATGTCGGAGTCGTACCTTATGAGCATTCGTGCACCACATCCAGTTCGCGTTTCTGCCCGTACCCTTATGGTCTTGTGGTCACGCTTGTCCTTCAATCTTTTACCCTCTTTAGCGCAAACGAAAAGCCTGGAGGTTATTCTACTATCAACACGGCTAAGGTTTCGGTACTCGCGGCGTATACTGAAGCCTAGCTTCAAACCATACGCATTGTAGTATGCGTGAGCATTTTTTTCAGAATCAAACTCCATGTCTAGAGAAGGCATCCAATCAACTTGAAGACTAGCTGATTCATTGTCGGATTCGGTATCAGAAATAGTCACACAAGCTTCGGCTTCCATCAAATCTACAGTAAACAAAATATGGTTCAACAAAATAAATTGTTAGCTTCAAATAAGGTAATAAATTATTAAAGGATTCAATGAATGTAATTGTTTACTACACACAATGATATTTAAAGAACAACAACCAACATTAAAATTATATAATGAAGCTTAAAATTGTTTGAATAACCAACAACCAATATATCTGTTTCAAAAATTGTCAATGCCCTCATGCTTGGTTTGTATCTATGATTGGGGTTTTATGAGTTACTCTGTGATTAAAGATGCACATCTATAAAGTGGATCCAACATTACTATATTCTTCAGCCAATGATATACTGATTTTAATAATCTTAAAATATATATATATATATGTTGCAAGTCTTTTGCAGTAACAGAGGCATTAATGAATAATATCAACACAATATATACTATATATCACAATAATGGCAGAAAAAAAAAATGAAACCCAGTGCCATTTCATTATCAACACAATATATACTATTTTCATTATTTCTGACACAAAATATACTATATATCATAATATCAACACAATATATACTATATATATTCTTCTACCATTCAATATTAAAGAGACAAAAAAGAACAACACAAACCCAGTACCTCTCAGACCCAAACAAATTATGGGTAATGTAAGATTCTTCTCTAGTGACTTCGAAACAATGGCAACTGGGAATTCCAATCAATTGACAAAAGGCAAACAAGGATCGACAACAATGGTGGTTCGTCTTGCAAGATCCCTCTTTCAAATATGGAACATGGTCTCTCTTTGCAAAATGAATGAACAAGCATGTGTTGAATGAATGAATAAAGTAATTAAATTTGAAATTAATTTGAGGGGGATTCGATTTGGAGGGAAAGCAAAAAAAATTGGGAAGAAATTTGAGATTTTTGGGCATCTGCAATTCCAATTCATTGAGACGTATGTATATATGTGATTGCATGTATGAATATACACATAACATAGCCATATATACTTAATATAAAATTATTGTGATTGACCTAATATGCCCTTGGAGTAACTTTTCATTTTTCAACCTGTGGGCCCTCACTGTCCTGGACCAGTGAGAGGTGAACTTGAGACGATGTTTACCCCATTAAAAGAGAGCAAAATGAGTGCAAGAAAGAGCTTGTATTGAGTGTGCTTTGGTGGGATCCCCATCCCGGATGGTCAAAAGAGAGTCTATACTTGTCTCATATCTCCTACCATATGATGTAGTTTAATGAAAGAACTTCCTCCTACCCTATGATGTGGTTTAATGAAATGTTGATACGTGTCCTATATTTAAATTTAAATGAGATAGGTTTTTAAAGGTAAATTGGGTAATTATTGTATATTGACTTTCCGTATTAAAATTTAATAAATTAACATTTTTGCCCTTATATTTTTATTTAAATTCAATACAAAATATTTATAATATAGCCGAATTGATCAAATTGCCCTCCATCATTTCGAGTACGGAAAAAGTGCAAATACTGTATTTGTACTAACCATTGTGGCCATGGTATTGTTTGCACAAAAATTGGTAGTTGGTAGATGTGGGTGTGTTAGGCTCTGAAAGAGCCAAAGGTAACTTACAAAAGAATGTGCAACTATTCTTTTGGAACTTATGGATATGAAAATCAAGCGATTGTGAAATAAGAAATTGTAAATTTCTATTTCTAGGGTTCTTTTTTCCTTGGTCAAAAGGACTTAGGTGTCAAAGTTTGTAAGGAACGTAAGAATACTAAAATAAAAGGGAATTGACCGCCAAAGGGAATTGAAGAACTAGATTGGAAAAGGGAATTGAAGAACTTACATATAATTGAAATAGAATGAAGTTGCATGTAAATGAAATTGCAGGAATTTAAATGACATAAACTGAAAGGAAATTGAAAATATCACTACTTGCAATAAAGATTACAAGATAATGATTGAAAGAACAATAACGTAAATAATTTGGACTGACATTATAGGAATGAAAGTACAAATTGATAAGATGGAGATTATAATTGTAAGAAATTGTATGTATGTGTGTTTTGTTGGTTGTTGCAGGAGAGGCTCAAATTTACAATAAGTGTTTTATTTATATGACTACCAAACTTTTTCCTTAACTGCATTTAACTCCCGACCTTGGATGTTGACACGTGTCACCATCACCTCTTGTTATTTTTCCATTTGTACCTTGCAGTTTATTCATGGGAACCACATTTAGCACTTTACTTCACATGTTCTAGCTCATGGCCACTTCTATTGAATCTGGAACTGAATATAATGAACTTATCCCATTTTACTAACCACATTCATTCTATCTTTTAGTCCACTACTTCCCTTGAACATAGGCCACATCCCTTATCTTTAGCTACCCTTTTTCCTTTGTCATCCTCATCTTCTTGGCCGACAGTCTTCTCTACTTTTCATCAACATTCTTAGCTTTCTAGATTATATGCCACGTGACACTTTCACTTTCTGTCAAGTGGCACGAAAAATTAGGTGTCAACATATGCCCCCCAAGTTCCTATGGGCTTTGGCTTATTCCAGAAAGGCCTTAGGACAAAGCCCATAGGAACTTGAGATTATTTTTGTATTTCTTCTTTACTTATCCACTTGGAAGAACAAACACTTTCATATATGCAAAAATACTTACAAATGACCTCTACTGAAATAATGAAAATAAGATAAAAACTTAACCAAACTATTTACATGCATCTAAAAGATAGTTTATTTCTGCCAAGGCAGCACACTGCTAACCTTAGCTTTCTTTTTCTCTTAGAGCTTCAAAGAAACTTGGCCGATATTTTTTCAAGAATCGACCATTGGTAGGATAGGCATGAAGTGTTCCATCCAAATCCATTAAGTGGTAAACTCCATTGCCTAAGACTTCAAGAACTTGATAGTGACCTTCCCAACTTGGAGTCCATTTTCCATATTTAGGATCTTTCTTTCCAGCTGGAAGAATGACTTTCCAAACCAAGTCATTTTCTGCAAAAGATTTAGGTTTCACCCTTTTATTGTAGGCTTTGATAACCCTTTTTTTGTGAGCCACCATATGGTCTAAAGCATTTAGCCTAGTCCCATCCAAAGCTTCCAATTCTACCAGCATAGACTCAGTGTATTCTGCCGAGGTCAAGTTATTTTGATAAGTTATCCTGGCATATCTTACTGCCATCTCCATTGGAAGCATTGCATCATGGCCATAAGTCAACATATAAGGAGTGACTCCTGTGCTGGTTCTCTTGGAATTCCTGTATGCCCATAGAGCCTCTGGAAGAAGATCGTGCCAAGTCCTTAGGTTCTCTTTTACCATCTTCTCTATGATGCCAATAACTATTTTATTGGCAACTTCCACTTGTCCATTTGATTAAGCATAATAGGGAGTAGAACATATCATTTTAACTCATTTGGACTCAGCATATTCCATCATCTCGCTTCCTCTAAATACTCATTCATTGTCATAAGTGATGGATTCTGGAATTCCAAAGCAATGGAAGATTTTATCTCTTACAAAGTTGATGGCTATACTTTAATTCACTGCCTTGTATGGTTCAGCCTCCACCCACTTTGTAAAATAATCAGTGGCCACAATTATCCATTAATGTTGGTCAGAAGATGGAGGTTTAATCATTCCAATCATATCTATGGCCCATCATCTAAATGGTCATGGCTTTATGATGAATTGCATTTCAATGGCTAGCAATTTCTGAGTTGGTCCATGGACTTGACAAGGTTTGCACCCCTTGGCATATGTCATGCAATCTTTTAGAATCCCTGGCCAATAATATCCATACCTTCTAATCAGTCATCTCATCTTTCTTCCAGCTTGGTGAGCCCCACATAATCTTTCATGAACCTCTTCCATGACTTTCAAGGCCTGTTCTCTGGAAATGCACTGCAGTAGAAGGCCATATTCCTTACTCTTTTTATATAACTCGTCATCCAGTAGTATGTAGTTAATTGCCATCAACCTCAATCTTCTGATAGTTGGAAAATGGGGGTATGTCAAGTAATTGACAATAGGCATCCTCCAATCTTCCATATCACCATAAAAAAATATCTATGGCAAATGATTCTGCCATTATATCATTCCTTATTTTGGCCGTTGGAAGTGCTCTTCTTTTTACTTTCACCAATACCTCTTCCATGCCTTTTGGAACCCTTATCCTAAAAGTAATTTGAGCCAAGTTGTTTGCTTCTCTATTTCTATTCCTCAGCCTATGTTCCATATTTACTTCATCAAATTGTTGGACTAACTGTGTAGCCAAATAATGGAAAGGTCTTAACCGCCAACTCAAACATTTAAAATATTCTGAAATTTGGCTAAGGACCAAGTTGGAATCTCCTATAATGTGTACACTTCTAACTCTTATTTCCAACAAAATTTCAAGGCCTATGGTCAAAGCCTCGTAGTGCATTCAAAATCCAGGAAGAAAGAAAATGAGGTTATTTTCCCATTAGGTAATATAATGACTATTCCAGCTCCTGATCCATCTATCGTACTTAACCCATCACACTTTAATATCCATGGAGTCATGCTTATCATGGCATAATCTAATTCATCAAAAACTTGTGGTTCCACCTCAACCGAAGGATGAGCAACCAAGAATTCGACCAAAGCTCTACATTTTACTGTCTTTTGTGGGATGTATGTTAGATTAAATTTCATCAAGGCCAAAGACCATTTTCCAATTCTACCAATAAATAAAGGCCTCGATAGCATATATTTAATCACATCAGTTTGACAAATTATGTAAACTTCAACCGGGAGCATATAAACTCTTAATATTATGGCAGAATAATACAAAGTTAAACATAGCTTTTATATGGCAGAATACCTACACTCCACTTGAGTTAACACCCTACTTAGATAATAGATAGACTGTTCTCTGTCGACTTCATTATTTTGGACCAGCATGCTTCCAATTGACTCATGAGCGGCAGAGAGGTACAATTTTAGCGGGCATCTCTTCCGTGGTGGCATAATCACTGGCGGATTTGATAAGTATTCCTTAATCTTGTCAAAGGCCTTTTGGTATTGCTCTTCCTAAACAAACTCTTCTCCCATCTTCAATTTTAAAAGAGGGGAAAATTTGTGGAGCTTACCTGTATAATTCGTGATGAATCTCTGAAGGAAACTAACTTGGCCGATGAACTATCTTAACTCCTTCTTATTCCTAGGTGGTGTTGTTGCCATTATAGCCTTTATTTTGTTTTTGTCAACTTTTATGCCTCTTTGGTGAACTAGAAATCCTAAGAAATTCCCAGCCGAAACTCTAAAGACACATTTGAGTGGATTCATTTTCAATTTGTGACTTCTCATTCTGGTAAAGGCTATTCTTAAATATTTCAAATGTTTTACCTTGGCAGTAGACTTTACTGCCACATCATCTATGTAAACTTCCAGAAACTTGCCAACCATGTTATGGAAGATGGCATTCATGGCTCTCTGATAAGTTGTTCCAGCATTCTTTAAGCCGAATGGCATCACTACCCACTCAAATGTCCCAATTAACCCTGTACATCTGAATGCAGTCTTTGGAATATCTTCCTCTATAATGTAAATTTGGTTATATCCAGAGTGGCCATCCATGAAAGACAGAATCTCATGTTTGGTTGCTGCATCTACTAGTTGATATGCCACTGGCATAGGATACTCATCATTTGGAGCGGCAGAGTTCAAGTTCCTAATGTCAATGCAAACTCTGAGCTTTCCATTCTTCTTGACAACTGACACTACATTGAAGATCCACTCCACGTATCTGGCAGCACGTATGCAACCAGCCTTAAGAAGTCTTTCAATTTCCTCTTTGACTTATAGAACCACTTCTTAGGACATTCTTCTGGGAGCTTGCTTATGAGGTCGACAACCTTCCTTGATTGCCAGTTTGTGTTTTACCAACTCCCTGGATAAACCTAGCATCTCCTCATAATTCCAAGCGAAACAATCCTTAAATTCTTTCAATAAAACAATCACTTATGTCTGGAAGTTAAGCTCTAACAGGCCACTCACATAAGTTGGCTGAGGATTTTCTTCTCTGCCCAAGTTGACTTCCAGTAAAGGATCTTGCACCTTTGCCAAGCTGTCATCCATCCTTGGTGGAGCTTGTTCTAGATCTTCCAGTTGAATAACATCCAGTTTCTCATAACCATGGTCCTGAACTTCAGCCATGTTAACTAAAGGCCCAGCTTCCATTTGATTTTCCAGGAAGATTCTCTTTTCGGCTAGGTAAGCTTTTAGCCGAATACAAGCAGCTGCAAAGGCCTGTTCCTTTCGCCTCTGCCCTTCTTCTTCAATTATTTCTTTAATAATCATGATTAACTAATTTGGTAGTAAGGGCCTGAAGTTCCATCTTCAGCCTAACAACTTATGTGAACAACTCTCCAATCTCCTCTTCTGTCATAATTTTCTTCATGGTAGCAGCCACTAGTCTTCCATTTCTGTCCACTTTCGTGAACCTGATTGGCACACATTATTTTTCATATAAAATGGTTTCGGTCGAGCATACCTTGGCTATAAAGGGCTTGTCATCAGCTTCCACAATCTTGACCTCATCCCTATCCCAAAAGATTAACATTTGATGAAGTGATAAAGGTATGCACATGTTTAGGTGAATCCAATCTCTTCCTAGAAGAAGATTATAGGTGGTAGAAGTTTCAATTATGAAAAAGGCCATATAAGTAGTCTTGCCTTCAATGGTAACTTCCAATGACAACATTCATTTTATATTAACCTTTCCTCCACCTAGGCCACTAATAGACACATTGCTTGGAGTCACATCAGCCATGGATCTGTCCAGGTCTTTCAAGGTCTTGGTAGGGATCACATTAAGGACTGCCCCATTATCTACCAACACTCTATTTACTGGATGACCTTCTAACAACACCTTAATGTATAGAGGCCTCAACTGTTGAGTCATGGCCAATGGTGGTTTCTCAAAAATTACTTTGTCTGCATCACATTCAACTCTATAAGTGGCCATACCTTTGCTAGAAGAAACCCCTCCTCCTTTCGGAAGTTGGTCAGGTACCGCTGTCTCTGTCATGGCTCCTTCGCATTGGTCTGGAATTTTCACTTCTTCCTTGCATTTTATTGCTTAGAAGATAGCTGGAAGAATGAAAGCCATATTGCAATGAGCTTCCATGGGTAAGGAGCCAAATTGAATCCTCAGCCTTGGAGCATGTTTGGGATTGACATCTTCCATCTCCTCGTCATCTTGGCTTGTTAACGCCTTCTGGGTTACATGATGGCAAACTTCTTTTCCAAACCTTCTTCCAGCTACAACCTGCTGGTTATTGTGATTTAAGGCCATCTTCCTGTATTCCGCTCTTCTTCTTTGCAATCTTCTCTTCTTTGACTTAGAGAAGATAGGGCCAATATGCTCATCTTCCTTTGGGAATTTTGGATGTTTCAACATCTGCCAAACATTTAAAGGGGCCGGAGGAGGCTTAACCATCCTAACTCTGTATGAAAATTCTCCTTTTTGTACCCATATTTCCGACATCAAAGGAGATCTCCTCTTGAACACATGAATTCTTTGAGGGTTTGAAAGAACTCTCTCGGCTGGACGGTCTCTTGTTCGGATAATAGTCACCCCTTTCGGACTAAAATCTTGAGGATTTGGCCGAAAGTCCCTCCTTTCATGTTGATAAGCTATCCTACCATGCACATTGGTCCTGGCAGGCTGGTGGAAATGCCTCTGCTCTACTTGCCCCCCTTTGCTACTGAAACCTTTACAACTTAGGCAACATTCTTGTTTGATGAGAGCAATCTGGGTTTTTCTCAACTTCTTTTCTAGATCTTCCACCACCAAATCTCTTGAGGTGGATGTATCTGGCCATTTATTTCCCTTTCCTTTACTATCTTCATTTTCTGCCAAAGTAATCACATTGCTGGTGACTATGGCAAGGAAAGGGTTATCATTTACTCCCATGGTTTCTGCCCTCTTCTCTGGAAACCTCAACTTTCCCTCATCAATGGCTTTCTGCAAGGCATTTCTAAACACCACCCAATTATTGGTAGTATGGCTCCAAGAATTATGATACTTACAAAATTCTTTGCCCTTCATTTCATTCACCGACGGAAATATGTGCCCCTTTGATAGAATAATCATCTTATTTGCCAAGAGGTGATAAAAAAAATATGTCTTATCTTAGCCAGGTCAAAGGTATACACCTTTCCAAAAATATCTACTTTCTTGGTAACACTGGAAGATGGCTGAGAACCAATGGTAGAAGCTTTTGGCTTGGACAAAACTTCACACATATAAGGCTTCTTGAGGTTGATCTCTGCCAGATTTGTCTCCAACCCTTCTTCGGCCTCTACTGCAAAAACCTCAAAGTTTGGATCTCGGTAGTAGGTACCCTTGGAGGCATTGTTCTTGTCTCTCTCCTCCTTTAGGATAATCTCATACCTGGTAGCACGGCCAGCCAATTCGAAAAGATCTCTGAATTCCCCTCCTTCGAACCTCTTCCTGAGTTCAAAGTCTAAACCATTGAGGGCCAACCTAACATATTCAAACTCTGGAAGATCAACTCTACACTTCAACCTTGCTCTTCTAAACATGGAAATGAACTCTTCCACAGTTTCCCCAGGTAGTTAAGAGAACCTAGACAAATCTGCAAGGGTGGCCTCCGGCTCTGAACGGTAGAATTGATTGTGGAACATCTTTTCCATCTGTTTCCAATTATGTACTGAGTTTGTTGGAAAATGAATATACCAAAAAAATGCCACCCATGTCAATGAATTTGGGTAGAGCCTCATCTTTAGCCAATGATTGGCACCTGCTTCCCCACATTGAACAGTGAATCTTCCAATATATTCCACGGTAGATTGATTTCCCTCTATTCCAAAGGTCACAAAATCAGGTACTTTGTAACCTCTGGGAAACTCAATCTCATCAATAACTTCTGGGTATGGCTTTCTGTAGGCAGGTCTGATAAGTCTTCTTCCGGCCAACCCATACTCTTGATTGATGAAATCTACCAACTCTCCTATGTCTAGTACAATCTGTTGGGCTGGCTGATTAACTAGAAGAGGATGATTAAACAGCTATTGCCCCCCGGGTGCCACAGACTATGGAATTCCAAGGGGAAATACAGGATTCTGTCGAAAACGTTGGTTATTGCCCCCTAGGTCTGACATATCACATCCTGCAATATTTGGAGGAATGAATGGTTGGCGAGGTGGTGGATAGCATGGCTGAGGCACATGATGAGGAGGTAGGTATGGCATATTTGGTGGGTGTGTTGGGAACACTGGTGGCTGAGTTGGTTGTGGTCGTACATCTGGCCATGGAACTGGTAAGTTCACAAGAATACTCATACATGGGGCTGAAAATGGATAAAAGACTTGAGGAAGGCTTTGGCTTGTAGTGACCGTTATGGCAGCAACGGCCAAAGGTGGTAAAGTAATTGGGGTTGTCATGACCGAACATGGTGCCGACTGAGAAACTAACCCCAAAGTGTTGGAAGATGCCCTGAGTTCGGAGATTGATTCTTCCGTGGCATCAAATCTCGCGTAGATTCCTCTAAATAATTCTGCCAATGATGAAGTCTGAGCCCGAGCAAATGCTTCATCTGGCGGCAGAGAAACTTCATGTTTAGGCCCGAGATTGGAACTGCCAGTGGAAACTGGTGGTATTTCTTCCATTTCTTCTCCACTTGGCATTGTATTATTTCCTGACCGAAGCCTCGATGACATTCTTCAAACTTTGACACGTGTCCCGCTACGGGCGTGGCACTAAATATTTGCACAAAAATTGATAGTTGGTAGATGTGGGCGTGTCAAGCTCTGGAAGAGCCAAAGGTAACTTACAAAAGAATATGCAACTCTTCTTTTGGAAGTTATGGATATGGAAATCAAGCGATTGTGAAATAAGAAATTGTAAATTTCTATTTCTAGGGTTCTTTTTTCCTTGGTCAAAAGGACTTAGGTGTCAATGTTTGTACGGAACGTAAGAATACTAAAATAAAAGGGAATTAAGGAAATTGATTATCAAAGGAAATTGATTGCCAAAAGAAAATTGACTACAAAGGGAAATTGACCGCCAAAGGAAATTGAATAACTAGATTGGAAAAGGGAATTGAAGAACTTACATATAATTGAAATAGAATGAAGTTGCATGTAAATGAAATTGCAGGAATTTAAATGACATGAACTGAAAGGAAATTGGAAATATCACTACTTGCAATAAAGATTACAAGATAATGATTGAAAGAACAATAACGTAAATAAATTGGATGATATTATAGGAATGAAAGTACAAATTGATAAGATGGAGATTACAATTGTATGTATGTGTGTTTTGTTGGTTGCTGCAGGAGAGGCTTAAATTTACAATAAGTGCTCTATTTATATGACTACCAAACCATTTCCTCAATTGCCTTTAACTCCCGACCTTGGATGTTGACACGTGTCACCATCACCTCTTGTTCTTTTTCCATCTATACCTTGCGGTTTATTCATGGGAACTACCTTTAGCACTTTACTTCACACGTGCTAGCTCATGGCCACTTCTATTGAAACTGGAACTGAATATAATGAACTTATCCCATTTTACCAACCATATTCATTCTATCTTTTAGTCCACCACTTCCCTTGAACATAGGCCACATCCCTTATCTTTAACTACCCATTTTCCTTTGTCATCCTCATCTTCTTGGCCGATAGTCTTATCTACTCTTCATCAACATTCTTAGCTTACTATATTATATGTCACGTGGCACTTTCACTTTTTGCCAAGTGGCATGAAAAATTAGGTGTCAACAGGTATCTCGGGTCAACTCGACCCAGTTCTCATTTTACCATGGTCTTATCATTTGTTGATGGCCAATATACACCAAAATGAATTTAAAAAGGGACATTATTGACTAAGATGTGGAACTTCTTTCTTTCCGTTGATGTGATCCAATACATATCGGACATGTGGTTGAAATTTTTTAATAAAGGAATACGAACATAAAATCTATTAAAAGATGAATTATTCTAAATTCATTTTTAAAAAAATTCCGGCCACCGTGTCCAAATTGTATCGACCTCATACAAAAATTGTTTATCTATATCATATGAAATAAATACATATCTTGGGTCTTACAAAGATTTGCCCCTTCACAAATAATTGAATAAGACTAGAGTTACTACTCCCCCCGTCCCAAATTATAGGTCCATTTTGGGGAATCCAACTTTGTAGGAAGATGACTTTTGTTGTAGTGTTAGGTAGCGTTTGGGAAGGCTTTCTGTATCAAAAGGACTTTTATTAAGAAGTCCTTCAGACATATGAAGTCAGGTAAAGGACTTTAATAAAAAAAAAGATGTTTGGTGAACACAACTTTAAAAAGTCCTTTGGATAAAAATTTTATGTCTTGCATTTGGTGATAAAGTTTTAATAAGCTATCTTAAGGGTTAGACAATTTTCGTTTTACACTTTTACACTCACGTCAATTTATGATTTATATTATATTTTTAGATGAAGAATAAGCATAATTAAATAATTACTCATCATCTCTACTAATATAAATTTAAGTTTACTAACTAAAAACAAAAGTAGATTATGTTATAATTATACATACGTATTTTTGTATTTTTTTTCCTTGTAGAATTTATGTTTTATCTCTTCTCAACTTTACCTTTACAACACTTTCTTTTTCCTTTCATTGGGATGACGAATGTTTTGTGACAAAGTAAATGAGATTATTGTTAGGGAACCAACCACCTCCAGATAACTCAAAGAATGCAAGTCTTTATCAGAACACAAATACAATCAAGAAAGAATGCAAGTCTTTTAGTTTCGGGAGGAGTCTTCAAATACATAACACAAAGTAACTCTTCATTGGGGCAAAAAATTTGTGGAGGTAAATAGATGAACTTGCAGTCATGTTAATGGCAAATAGGAATTAGAAAGCGATGAGAAAGAATCAAGAAAAAGTGTGCACCAACACTCAAAATCATCACTAATTTCATCTATAAACATACCTATCTTTGAAAAAACAAATTGTAATCACATATTTTTTTTCAAGATTTTGTAGAAATCCAAATACTAGTGGCTTGAGTAAGTATGTCACGCGGCGGAACTCCGGAGAGAAAGAAGATGAAGCAGTCTCATCTACATTTTACTAGTCAGGTTGTTGCTACTCTTCCGGATAACATGGGACTGATAAGTATCTATGTGGTAATAATTTGTAAATAAAAGGTTAATATGGGAAACCTTTTCTAATTTATAGGTTCAAATTTGTGATCACAAAATATAAGCGTAAATGTCTCCTGGCTTCACGGAACGTGAGTCTCAAAAGCATGTTTTTGTTGCTTTGCTTGAACGGGCTTTTGAAGAACTGGACTTGATGTGGAAGTCCGTTTTAAATATTTACCAAACACACAAAAAATTTGTGAAAGGCCTTTTTCAGTATAAAAGCCTGTTTTGGAGCTCTGGAAAGCCCTGCCAAATAGGCACTTAGTGAATGAAATATCAACTTTATTCATGGTCTCACCATAGTGATATGATGGTTTATAGTGTATATGTCTTATAACTTTAATGGTTGTTGGTTAAATTGGTAAATTGATCAAATAAAGTGTTTTAACTTTTCAAAAGTGAACACTTATTTTGAGGCAAGAAAAAAAGGAAAAGTGAACTTATTTTGGGATAAGGAAAAGTGAACATTTATTTTGGGACAAGGAAAAGAGGAAAAGTTGACACTTATTTTGGGACGGATGGAGTACTTTTTTCAGTTCACATATACTTTATATATATACATTTGAGTAGATAATTCAAGTGGTTAAATGCATTAAAAATAAGATATGTTAATTCTAAATTCAATAGGAACATTACTTGGGTCATGTTCCTTGAAGACGAACTTCGTCTTCGTTGATATAGTTCAATACAATTTGGATACGTGATTAATTTTATTTTTTACAAAAAATAAATTAACATAAATTTATTAAAAAAATAAATTAGTGTCAATTACTTTTTAAAAAGTAATTGACACTAATTCGTCCTCATAGAGTAGGACTCTAAGCACTGTTGATCAATTGGGGCTCTTATTTGAATATAAATAAGAATATCAAACATTTTAATGTCATCAATCATGAAATCTTTTTCAAAAAGAGTACCACTTTCTCCAAATAAATAGTTTATTTCATTCTTACTATAACAATTGTGCCATAAGCATCTCAAAAATCTAAGCAATACAACCATTCATACTTCTGTTGGAATATATAAAATACAATTAGTGTGTCCCACATCGGTTTCTTAGTAAACATGTTTGTATACTCAGCCTATATATAGGTCATTTATGTATTGTTACAATACACACAAAAATACAATTCATTCAATAATACTGATTTATTATTGATATTCTTCTTCTTTTATTTCTCTTTGATTTTATACTTCATATCAGAGCTTTTGTTCTCTGTTCGTATCTCTTTATGATTTTCTTGTTGGTATCAGAGCCTACCGATTCTTTATAGTTCTTTCCGCTTATCTTCGTCTCTACCGGAGATGGTGCTCCATATTCCATCTCCAGCAGCGATCTTCAATTAATATATATTAATATGATATATATTATATTCTTGGTGGGATTTGTCTTTTACCCCACCAAAATTATTGTTTCTTGCTTTTTCCGCTTTTTAGGATTTGGGAACCCTAATCTCCCATGGTTTTGCCCTTGTTTATGGGTTCATTGATGTTGTTAGCCCTTTTTTATGGGCACGTTTATGTGATTCTTACTGATTCTTCTCTCTGCTGATTCATTGCTATTAGTACAGGTGGAGCCCTGCTTCCTTATACTACCGATTTTGTCGGTACAGGTGGAGCCCTGATCCCTTATGCTACCGATTTTTGTATCGATACAGGTGGAGCCCTGATCCCTTATGCTACTAGTACAGGTTAAGCCATGTTTCTCAATTGTTTTTTATTTGTTTGGAGACTTCAGTGTTCAAGGAATCAATATCTCGGCATCAGTATTTTTCGATTTGTTCGTGATACGTGACTATCAATTTGTTCGGTAGTGTGATACGTGTCAAGTGGCAAGATACACCAGGATGTGTTTAGAGGCGACTTTGTTGTCAATTTCAAGTTGGACTTGCGAAGATCTCAATGTCCAACTTGAGAGGGAGTGTTAGAATATACAAAATACAATTAGTGTGTCCCACATCGGTTTCTTAGTAAACATGTTTGCATACTCAGCCTATATATATAGGCCCTTTATGTACTGTTATAATACACACAAAAATACAATTCATTCAATAGTACAAATTTATTGTTGATATTCTTTTTCTTTTATTTCTCTTTGATTTTATACTTCATATCAAAGTTTTTGTTCTCTGTTTGTATCTCTTTATGATTTTCTAGTACTCCAACTATTTTTCGATCGATTCAATTGTATATTAATTTAAAATGTGATAGATATTAATAATCCATAACATCTACCGCATAATTCATCTTTTCATCCGCATCCATCATCTTCCTCTTCAACCAACAAATATTAATGGGTGATTCCTTAATATATAGTGATTTCTTATATATGTATATGTATAGGTCTATGTGTGTATACACATATATATATATAGTGATTTCTTAGAAAAATTGAAAATTTGTCAAACCACATCTACACAAATCTGATTCTCATGTGTCATGCATATAACAATCAATGAAAAACTGACCATAACAATCAGAAGAATATCTTCACATGACTAACTTGTGCATGTTGTAGTTAAGTGAACTGTAAAAGCCTATATAAGTGCTGAATCAGTTCAACTCAATTATATTATTTACAGACAACAAACCATAACATAAGTGTGAGAAGCAAAACAAAACCTCCACTGCATTACAGATCAGAAGCTTAGAACCATCTAAAATAAACCCCATAATATTTATACCTTCAAAAACAATATCAGAAACCAAAAAAAAAAAAAATCAAAAAGTAAAAGATCTAAAAGGACAAGCTAGCCGATTTGCTCGATGAAAAATGCTATTTACACCGAAGACTTTAACATAATAGGAAGATTAAGGGAACTGTTAGATGGATAAATATAAACGTATTCAGACCTCACACTCGTGTATCTGATATATATCGTACTTTTGGTCATATGTATTCGGTGCGAGTATCACTGCTCTTGTGTACATCCAATCCACGATTTGGAATTCATCTCTCTATGAAACCTCCAAAGATAATTGAGTCCCACCAAAAGCTCAGTAATTGCAGCCTCAGTCTTGGCTTTGTTAGCAAAACACAGAGTCTGCAAGAGAAGAACATTAGAACTCTTGGGCATCAAATTCTTCTTCTCAAAGCTCCTCTCACTCTGCCACTTTATCATGTTATGTGCCAATGGTAACAACCATCCCAATATCCTCACCAATGCCTCCCTCCACTCTCCGGCGAAAACCCGATCACCACCCCAAAACCCTACCCCTCTCAGCCTCTTTTTCAAAGACCACATTAGATCGTCTCGAGAATCCCCTCCCACCAACTGAGGTGCCCCTATCATCTTCTCCACCACCACAATCAAGTTTGCATAATACAGACCTAAACCCGCAAACCCTAAGGTGGTTTCAAGCGGTTTTAGCAAGTCTGAGCTCAACCCGAACAACCCAAGTAATTCATCTCTCTCCATATATGGCCTCGAGATGAAATCACGAGAATTAGGGTTTTCATCAGAAGGGTGGACAGATGAGAGACTACACGGTAGAGAAGGTGATTGAATTTGAGTATCTTTAATTCCGAAAACATGTTTGATCCTTGATAGAACTGTGAAGATGGATCTCACTAACAATGAAGTGACTGTGTCGAAGCTCTGACTCCATAATGCTCTCTTTTTAAGGTACCTCACTTGTTCACTCTCAATGATCTTCTCGTGATCTTTACGCAACAATGCCCTCTTCAAACTAGCCTCCATTGCGGAGAGCTGGTCCATTGCTCTATATAGCGCTGTTGTGATCCGAACCGAATGGTTAAATCTCTTATTTTTGTCTTTCATTTCTCTACAGCCCAGAACCCAGTTATTGGGATCTCGACCTGTGTCAGCAAAATCACGCACCAGTTTATCAAAGGAACGGAGATTTGAGTTCTGGCATAGCTGGCTTAGTCGGGAGACAAAAATGGAAATGACTCTGATGGTTGGATATGGCTGTTTTAACTTTGATCAGCCATGTTTGGAGAGCCATTTATGAGATGTGGTTTATATATATGTGTGTGTGTGTGTGTATATATATATATATGTATACAAATTGTTTGAGAGAGATGATGAGTTGATAAGAGAGAGAAATAATTGATCAAAGAGGATGAAAAGAGTTGGAGATGGAGGTGTGAGGCTAGTGGGATGTTGAAAGCATGCAGTGCAAATGGTGTAATAAGAAAATCACAGACAGACAGGATCTGAGCCCACTATGTCACTATACAATTGCAAGTACATAACTATACATATCACATTTCAAGTAGTTGGATTCCATTAATTAGTAAAAAGTATTTTTTGAGCTTTTAGTCTTAAATTACTTATGGACACAAGGCTCCTAATGAATGAATCAAGTTGGGAGCTGTCAGGGAATAACTGAAAATTTGGGATTGAGGTAAAAATTAGCCCAATTGGATGATTCACTGCCAATTATCTTCCAAAGAAAATGAACTTCTAAATTCTCTTGTCTAGGTTTGCTATGAATTATTCAAAAAATAAAAATAAAATAAGAAAAGAAAGAGGGAGAAAGAAACTACAATGGATGTCATAGAATATATATAAAGCTATTAATACCAGCAGCAATATTGATTCATTCGAGTGGTTGGGCTTGTCTTCAAGGTCTAAGTCTGGTCACTTTTACACATGTTAAAATATTTAGGCCTTGTATGTATCGGCTTTTCAGAAGCTGTTTTTGGCTTCCTGAAGGGAAAAATTGTTTTAAACAATGTTTGGAAAAAAAAATTAGAAGAGCGTTTAGAATAAGTGGCCTTAGCCACATCTCCAAATAATAAAACACGTCTTATTGTAAAGGGTCGGCTGTTTCGCTAGGGAACATATCGTGAATGTCTATAAAAAATTTTATGCTTGTTTCTTTCTCGATTCAACCCGAAATGTTAAATTGATGGGTAGGGCTAACATCCACCTATTTATATACTCAATCACTTTTTCATCCGAATCCGATGTGAGACAAGACCTGACCTCTAACGCTCTCCAAATTTCCTACCCCTTCCACTCTCTGCTCTTCGTGAACCCATTTATCCTTAATATTACCACTAATCTGATTAAACAAGAACACTTCAATATTGGCATGATGATATTAGACCGATATTTCCACATTCATTCAGTAAACAAGTTGAGCCTAACACAATTCTGTGTGAACAGACTCGTCAAGGCTCATAGAAACTTGAGTTATAGCTATATTTTATGGGAACATCTATATTCTATTGACTTGGCCCCAAAATTTCTATCACTGCCTTTAATCCTGTCACCTATGAGTATGATTTCATAGGCTATTACAGCATTGAGAAGGCAAAGAACGAGTGGGATATATATATATATATATACTTCTAGCGGAGTTGGTTGGAAAGACGAAATTTCGGTGTCTGAATGATCCGCAAGTCCGAGACTACATGTTACACAGCTATAGGGCAGGCTAGAGTAACTTGTGGATGACTCTCCTTGGGGTTCAGCCCAATGAGAGAGTCGTCATGCAGAAGTTGAACCTTCGAAAGTCTTTTTTTTCAAAGTTAAAATCAAAATTGCACATTAAGATTTTAACATTAGTCCTCTGCATTAAATATTGAGCTAAAATGACCTCTTTTAAGAAAAATATCAAATGGGCAAATAAAGTCATTTCTCCTCAAGAAAAATGTGCTATCTTTATGCAGTTACGGGAGATTACCAGCCGAAAATATAATCCACGGGAATTATAAGCAATAAAAAAGCTAGATACCTATGTGTGTGTGTTAAGTGTAAACCCGTATCTTAATAAGCAACTAACACCAATATGATAAAGATATATGTGTGTGTGTATATAACTGAGGTAGAAATTAAATTGTAATGGATTAGCTAGGGCCTATGAACCACAAGCACTAGGAGGTTTTTTGTTCATATGGTTGAACCATCTCACTATTCACAAAAAGAGATCAAAGCAAGTCCAGCCAAATACTGAAATCAGAGAGCAGGTGAGCCTAAACATTTGGCACCTATAATGGTATAGTTGGCATGTGAAGTTAGTAACAAAAATGTATCTAATCCACTTTTGCTCCCACAATATATATATATATATATATATATATATATATATATATATATATTCACAGTGGAACTTGTAACATTACCATAGTATCATAGATCTCATTCCACAATGGCACAGAAGGAACTCCCAGAGCACGTCAACAGAAGGAGAACCAGACAACAAGTTTCTGTTCCGTTTCTTTGGGAAGAAAGACCTGGATTTCCTAAAAAAGACTGGAGACCCCCTGCTGCTCATCCACCAGTTAATCCGGTGCTTGCACTGCCTCCAGTCAAGCTTGTGGCCTCAGTTCCCTTTAAATGGGAAGAAAAACCGGGAACACCACTTCCTAGCTTCTCACAACCAACACCAGAATCGATGACTCAGCTCACACCAGCAAAATCCATCAGCCTCCCACAGCCCCGAGTATATTTTCAACGCATGGATGACTATGAGAACTCTAGTTGTCATATTGGTGTAGCTGATGAAGATTATGATCAAAAGGAGATGTTAGAATCGGACCTTGAAGCATACAGTTTTGAAATGGACGAGTCCTTTAGTTCAGCTCCCTCTCTCGCAGCCAATCACCCTGGGTCAAGTATCGTCATTTACAGTGCTGTTCCTTGGCAGCAAACTCCTCTGATGGAGAATCGAAGTGGTCAGCTGCAGACTCCTCCTTCACCAGCTTCTGAAGCAGACAGTAGCACAAGCAGCTATGCAACTGGAACTACAAGCTTAGTAGGATCATCTTTCTTGGAGTGCCTCTTTCCTTTGATATCACCCAAGTCAAGTTTTCTTGACAAGGTTGGCTACTCGGAAAAGATTGCTTCTCATATCCCACCAGAACTGCAAAGTGAGGATTTCGATCGTGAAAGTAATTGCAGCATTGTCATAAGAAGGCCACCAACACTTGGAGAACTAATCATGCTCAGCCGAAGGAGAAGTTACCAAAGGAAAGTTATTCCAATGCGGAAACAAAATTACTCAATGGTAATTCTTCATTTTTCACTATCTTTATATAGTACCTGAAATTAAGATAGTTTACTTGCAATAAAACTGGAGAGCATATTGAACGATTGGGCTCAAAAACAAGGCCAAAAAAAACTCTCTTCTCAATTTTCATAAAAGTATCATGATGCATTATCTAGTCTTCTAAACAAGAGTTTTTAAGAAATAAACAGGAGTTCTTAGGACATAAAGAATTTTCAGACACCTATTCTTGCCTTATCAAAACCATGGCAGGATTTCATGAAGAAGAGTGCTTTCGGATGCTGCATTTTCAGAACAAGCAGAAGCATTGGAGGACTGCACAAGTGGAAGAGGCAGTTTCGACTTAATCTGATGTAGGAAAAAAGTCCATGCACCCTACAGCTCAGCATCACACTCCAATCAGTTCTCTGAATCAGCATATCTTTCTTAAACGTTTGTATAGTTTACTCTAATCTATGGACGTGTAAACAATTTTATAATTCCCATGAATGCAAAAATTTCAAAATCAGTGACAACTCCAGAAGAATTATAATGGTCTTCTACTGAACGCAAATGCTGACCATGACCACCAATAGCTCCTTAAAAAAAGAAATTGTGATTTTGACAAATACAATGCTATTGGTCATCACAGTTTGTTCAGCTCGAATTCTACAACATCACCACATTTCAGGAGGTAGATTTACAAGTTTCAAAAACTTTACAAATCCGTTCCACAACCAATGGAATATCCTTTTCAGTTAACGCAGTGAAACAGCACCTGAACCATCCTGGTTCAATGCAGTGACAAGCCGACCCGGGAGTCACATTGATCTTAGCAACAGTTAGAAGCTTATCCCATAGCTCAAGTTCCCCTTTCTCATTGTAAGGATGAATTAACCCGCTCATATTGGCCCAGCAGTATAAACCCCCACTACTTTTTGTGCACTCTATCCCCAATTGTTTCAAACCAGTCACAAACAAGTCATACATCGTCCTTATTCTCTCTCGATTGGTTTTGATATAGTCTTGAGTAAATCCAGTATCTGAAAGCATAGGAATCAGTAGCCTTTGGGTTGGAACTGAAATTGAAGAAAATCTAGTTAACCTTTTAGAAGCAATCAAAACATTTTCATTCCAGGAATAGATAACCCCAGCTCTAAAGCCAGGAAGAGATAAGTCTTTGGACAACCCATAGATTATATGAACTCTGTCCTTGTCGAAATCTTCTGAGTCGAGAATCTCAGCAACGCTCACAAACTCCTCAGTCCCATAGATGGACCCTGCAAATATTTCGTCGGAGATAATATGGATGTTCTTCTCGCTGGCGAAATCTAAGAGACTCTCGAGCGTGTCCCTACTAAGCACATTACCAACAGGGTTAGAAGGGTTTGAAATAAGAACTCCACGGACTTTTTGTCCTCGTTTTCTGGCCTGATTGAATGATTGATCAAGTGCATCGATACTTAAAGTGAAGTTGTCAGAGCTACGACAGTGAACAGGTATTAGCTCCACTCCTGTCCGCCATCTCACATCCCTATCAAAACTGCATATTGCTTTCTGATTAAGTTCTGAATAATTTCTTTAATATAACAAGATGGAAAATCAATTAAAATTTTATATGTAGTATTATCAATTGAAGATGTTTCGAAGAGAAAAGCATATATTACCCAGGGTAATACGGCGTCGGAATAAGAAATACATTCCCTGGGTCCGCCAAACAAAAGCAGAGTATCTCAATTGCAGGAGTTGCACCAGATGTCAATACCAGTTGTGATGGGTTAAACGAAACTGCTCTCCCCATGACTTGAGACATGAAACCTGCCACAGCCTGCAGAATTTGATTCAAAAATAATTACACGGACTCAACCACATTGCACAACACACTTGGCTAACTATTTATGTATATTAAATTGATAATTGTTGAATTATTGTGTATAAAACAATAAAAATCCATGGCTTTCAAGCTTTATAGGAAGGGGGGGAAACGGAAAAAAAAAAACGAGAGAAAAATCCTATAAAAGTTGGCTTGAATCATAGAGAAGAGAGGGCAGTCTTCAAAAGCAACTGCCAATACTTGTTCCCTAACCCCATGAATACACAAATATATATATATATATATATATATATATATATAATAGCTGACAAGTAAGAGTCTTATACAACTGAAACCGCTCATGAAAAATCTCACATGCGTTAAGATGCATGCATTCCATATATTTTACAGTTTGATGTAGTGATGGTTTTTGAATTTATATATATCTTGATGACACGAGTAATATTTATGTTTGGAGCTGAATTATTTTGATTCTAATATATTAAAGTTACACCGTTTAAAGCTCAAGCTTTTGGATCAATGATGCTAGATTGATGGCCGAGACTACATTATTCAATCAGATGTGGGCAATTTGTAGACAGATAAGGCTGTTGAAATGGCTTGTGGCAGATGATGACGTATCAATGTATATAAACAGACCAAGATTTGTATGATGGAAGTTATCCTTGTTTGGGAGTATCAACTGCACGCCATGCAATGTCACTTCGAATTGGTAAAATACACCTTAGCAATTGGGGTTGTCAACCACGTGATGATTGGTGCTTATTGGCCAGCAAAACTAAGGGCAGTTAGGGGTGTCAACTAACGTTATGTTTCTTGTTCAAGACACCATCAAAGGCGCCCGCCATGTTGTGCTGGTTAGCTATGATCGGTTTGGATGCCTATGGTGGTTGGGGGTGGTCGACCACATGATCTGTCTAACTCAGACACATGCCTACAGGAGGCAAATTGGTCCAGAGCCCACAAAACTACACGCTGGGACTTGTTTGGGACAGGGAACCCATAGTGCATAGAGTGAGTACTAGTAGCGCTTGGTTCAAATTATGTCATTTGTTTATGTTGCAAGAGTGAGTTACGGAGGTTGGAACTGTTGTCCAGTAAATCGTGTGGCCCCTGTCGATTTTGTGGTACTTTTGCCGAAACTTGAAGGCATCCAAGTGACATTACAGAAGCAAAAGAATTAAGTCAAAACCTGAACTGTACCATCATTTATGCCATTTTCATTGAATGGTGCAATGGTGGATTATGCATATATATATGTATATATATGTATGTATCAGCTCAGAAAAGTATGTAAATTGAATCAAATACTGATTAATAACAACTAATTGAAAAAATAAACGAAACCCATTTAATCAGAAATCAAATAAGTATTATGATTACCACTTTCAAGTCCATCAATCCATCAAATGGTTGGTAGGCGGCAATTCCACTTATGCTCAAACCACCACTTTCACCTAGTATAGACTCATTCCAATTCCGAGAAAGCCAATCCTCAATCAAATCAAACGACAGCTACAACCATATAAAAACAATCAAAACCAACATAAAACCAAAACAAAACCAAACCATTCCATCAAAACATAAAACAAAGACATACTCGATTTTCGGAAATTCCGAGCTGAATGATACCATTAGGGTTGTTGAATTCATCATACAAATCCTGTGAAACCCTATCAAGACCAATGTAGTAGGGGGAATCATTGGACCTGGCAATGGCACTAGCCCTAGCAGAAATGTGGGATTGACCTATGGACCCACGGCTCGATAAACTGGCGCGAGATGTGGTTCGAGGAAGGGTGGGATGATCGGAGGAGGAGGAGGAGGATGGGGGAGGTGGACGGCGTCGTTTGAGGTAGAATTGGAGGAAGTAGAAGAGGGCACAAGGGACGATTGAGCCCAAGATTAGGCCACCCTTGCCCTGAACTACCCCTTGTAAGGGCACCACCAGTCTCATACCTCAACTACAGGGCCTTTAGAGGGAGATGGAGCGCTTTCTACTTGGAGACTCTATATATATATATATATATATATTATGTAAATATACATGCTAGGCTTTGCTTGTGCAGAGAGAAAATGAGATTCGCTAGGAGGTTTTACACGAGGGCCGATTTCACTGAGGCTTCGTTTTGACAAATTAGGAAAGAAATAGCATTTTTGTTTGGACAAACGTAGAATAAAAAAGAAATTTACAATTGTATTCTAAATCCCAGGGTTAATTATAGTTACACTTTCTTGAAATATGATATATTATCTACGTACTTTTTATTATTAAGATAATTATAACTAGACTTTCTCAAATTTATAAGTTAATTTGAATTATCGATATGATCAAACCCGATTAATACTTACGTTATCATTTTTTCATATCTAAAATACTATCAACTAAATGCAAAGATATAAAAAATAATCATGGTTCATAGCACAGTTAAAAAAAATTAAACAAAAAAGATGAAATTGTAATTATTTTAATAACAAAGAATGCGAATATAATATATCATATTTGAAAGAAGTCAAAGTATAATTTATTCTAAATTCTAATAAGCAACGAGGACAAAAATGTTCGTTTAAGTTTTTTTCTTTGAAGTACAGTTTTTGGTATTGTAAAAGTAGTGTTTTTCAGTTTTTTATTGAGGTAATAGAGTTATTTTTTATATTATAAAAAGTGTAAATTACACTTTCACTTCCTGTAAATTATGTAGTTTTTTTAATTACTTTTTTACCTCCTAAAATATGAGAAATAACATTTAAACCCATACATTTTAATTCATTTTTAATTCTAAAATATCTAACATGTTAAATTACCCATTTACCCCTTTCTTCTACATTTTTCCTATTTCTTTTTTGAATATGTGTTTATATATATATATATATATACATATATATGTTTCTAAAATATCTATCTATATATATATATATGTTAGAACTGGAAAAAAAAAAGGTTGATGAGAACCCACTTGTCCTATTTTATTTTATAACTTTTATTTATTTATTATTTTCTGAAAATTAAGCAAAAAAAATCAATGAATATAGATACACATATAAAAGGAGAGCAGGAATATATATACACATATAAATACATGTATATCAATATATAAATTTTCAATGAATATATATACACATAAAATTTCAACTTCAAGAATGTTTGTGGGTCTTCGATTTCGGTCCATTGGATTTCCAAATCTGTATCAAATTAGGGGTTTTGATGGTTGGGCATTAATGGATATATGACATGATATGAATATATACATATACTTGTATACATGTATATAAATATATATATGTATATTTTTAGTTTTAATATATACATATATATATATATATGAATATATATACACATAAAATATAAAATGAGGGTATGTTAGTCTTTTCATATTTTTATGGGTGGGAAAATAGGTCTTCACACATATTTAGGGGTAATTTAGTCATTTCACATTTCAAAATTTGGTTGAGGGGTCAAAGCGAAACAAATAAGGGGTGAAAGTGTAATTAGCATAATCACAGGAGTGCGGGTATAATTTACATTAACAACAGAATATGAAAGTATAATTTACCCTTATAAAATTTATGGTTATCCTTTCTCTCCAAGTTCTCATTTCGGAAAGGATAATAAATAAGAAATTTGGAAGATAAGAGTATGTTTGGTTTTTATTTCTGATAATAGTTTTCTGTTTTTTGAAATCTGAAAATTAGAAAACTGTAAAAAAGTCTATTTTGTTCAATTTTCTAAAAATTCAATTATAAAAATTACTATTTTTAGAGAATTCAATTTTATTATTCTCATAAAATTGTTCTCTATTCTCAAAATTCTCAAGAACAGTTTTAGATACAATTTAAGTAAGCACTAAGTAAGGATAAGACTTATCAAAAAAAAAAAATTGTAAGGATAAGCTATTCTTCTAAATCATTTTCTTTTCCATCCTTATTAACAAACCAAACATGAATATCACTAACCTTTCTTTTCTTTTCTTTCTTAATCATTCCAAACAAAACCTAAAATGCTATCTGCTAAAAGGTCCAGCAACGGATCCGGATGAAAAAGTTACTGAGTATACAAATGAGTGAACCTATTACAATTGATATAGAGTGAGACACAATCCTTAAGGTTGCGTTTGGTAACGGTTTGGTGCGGTGTTAGTTTTTTGTTTTGGTTTTGGTTGGGTTGGATTTGGTTTGGTGTGGTTTTATTTTGGTTTCAAACCATGTTTGGTGCAGATGGTTTTGGTGTGAGAAAAAGTGATGCTGAAAAATCAAACCATGTTTGGTAGAGTTGGTATGGGTTAAAATATATTAATATTAATATTAAAATTAAAATATATTAATATACTAATATATTAATATTAAAATTTATAATATTAAAATATATTAATATATTTTTATTATATTAATATTTTAATATTAATATATTTTAATTTTAATATTAATATTAAAATTTATATTAATATATTAATATTAATATAATAATATATTAATATTAAAATTTATATTAATATTAATATTAAAATATATTAATATATTTTTATTATATTAAAATTTATTATATTTTTATTATATTAATATTTTAATATTAATATATTTTAATTTTAATATTAATATTAATATAATAATATATTAATATTAAAATTTATATTAATATTAATATATTAATATTAATATAATAATATATTAATATTAATTTTAATATTAAAATTTTAAATATTAATATTAATATAAATTTTAATATTAATATATATATATATTAATATTAAAATTTATAATATTAAAATATAAATATTATATTCGGTGCTACGGTGATTCGGGTTGCTACAGTGGTTTGCTACAGTACCCGCATCATCCAAAACCATCAAAAAGATGGTTCCAAAATCCTTCACAAATTTGGCACCATGATTTGCTACAGTAACGGTACCATTTTTTGGCATCATTTTACCAAATATGGTTTGGTACCATTTTTTGGCACCAAAACCATATTTTTGGCACCAAACCTGTTTGCAAAACAGGCCCAATTGCTTGGTGTCCGCCTCACCCATATACTTACCTTTCCACTAAATTTTTTTTCTTGAATATGATACGACTTTGACAAAAGAACCTTATTATTAATTTCTTTAAATTGTTTTTATTTTTTCATATTACAACATTATTTTATCTTATATTCTTTTCTTTTTTCTTGAATATGATTGGACTTTGACAAAAGAATATCATTATTAAGTTGATAAAAGTTTTAAATTATTTATTTTTATATTACAACATTATTTTTTTCTTATATATACATTTTTTTAATAATTTATTGGACTTTGATAAAGGAATTTCATTATTAATTTGATAAAAGATTAAAATATATATAAACAAATCACTCAAAAGTATGTGCACTATATTATTCTCACGGATTGGGGCGGAGATAGTGTATCTAATTACATTTTTCATATTTGGAGCAGGGTAATCTGATAAATTTATTTTACTTTGGTTCCATTGAGGAAAAAAATAAGCTATCGTGTTTGTATATGAAAAATACAACTAAAATTTTCCATTCTTTAGACCCTTTTAAACTTGTCTGAAATTTTAGTTTTGGATATTAACTTTTTGACGAGTCCGCAACCACAGTTTAGTATGTGTTGGAAAATAATGTTAGCTAATTACTCCCACCATCTTATATAGTTCAGGCCATGATCAAATATATACAAATGCCAGAAATATAATCGAGAGTTTTAGAATCGTCTATTTAAGTATTTTCTATTATACAAGATTTTAACAAATACAAGAATACTCTATATACTAGTCTAAACAACAAGTCTACACAATCCTTAAGAAATAAATTCTAAAGAAGTATGGAAAAGTATAAAATCTCATATAGTCTTACATGATATAACCTTCCCAAACGAGAACGATACATAGCACCAAGTCACATTTTCAATTTTAGGAAATTGAATCAAGCTTAATAAGCTTTGATATTAATACACATGTTTTGAGTTCTTGCTAAACAAATTTGCTTGTGCTTTGAGTCGTTATCGGACGAGATCATACACACGTTTTGAGTTTTTGCTCATTTGAATAACTTGTGCTCAATAACATTATTATTAGTAGGGTAAAGTATTCAAAACACCCATGTACTATAGATATTGTGTGTATAATATCCTATAATTTCAAAATATGTGTATTATCACTTATATGTTTGAGACAATTACTTAAAACCCTCCTGTAATATGATGGATATAGTGCATATAACACCCATTAGTTTTAAAACATGTGTTTTGGCACCTACTTTTTTTGGACAAGTGCTTAAAACACCCTTGTAATATAGATATTGTGTGTATAACACTCACTAGTTTAAAAATATGTATATATGTTTTTTTGAAGTATATATATATAATATCAAAGAAATTAAAGGCCTAAGTCACACAATTAAAAATGTTTGTATTGACACCTAAATTATTATGAATCACTCCAATTGTATATTTTTTTTTAGTTTCATGAGTTTCTAAATTAAAATTAATTATCTATTTTTTGTATTCATATATTTTAATAAGAAACAATCCTTGATTTTCCACATTAAAAATTCAAAAATATAATGTCAACGATTATTTTGATATTAATTAAACAAAACTATTTTGTTTTTTTTGTTTTTTTATTTTTGGTAAATAAATCCACCTAGTTTTTCAAATAAGTTGGTAAAAATTTATTTACTATCATTTTTTTTGTTTCAACAATTTAAGAATATATATACAAAAAAAAAAAATGGGATCAATGCAATCAATTGTGGAGATCGTGAAAAAACACGACCAAAACTAACTTCAATAAATATATATAAATATATATTTAAATTTAATTCAATAAATATTTTATTTTTTACTTTTTTTCTAAACTAAAAAATAAAGGTGCAAATTTTCCTCATAATGGTTCGAGCTTTTAACCCCCTATATTATCCATATAGTGCATTTAACCCCAATGAGGGCAATTCGCATTATATTAAAAGGTTTAGGGGCAAGTAAAACCATAGGAATTTTATACGCACTGTATGCATATCATAGTGGGTAAAAAGCTCGCGACCCTTATTACTATATATTGTTGTGATAATAGGAGTTGTTAAGAGGTTGTTAGGATTTATTTTTCTGTTTGAATAAATAACCGAATATCTAGATTTATCTAATCTAGAATATATCGGTTAGTTAGGTTCCTATTTTTATGCTTGTTAGTTAGGAGGTTAGAAGGTTGAGTTTTTCCTGCTCTACCTTTAGCTATTTATTCTGATGTATTTTCACTCTTTGAATAGATGAAAAAAAAAAGTAATTTTTCTCCTTTGTTACTGCATTCATGGTATCAGAGCCTTTGAAAATGGTGTAGACCTGTTGTTCTTTCATAGACCTACAGAATGGTGAAAACGGCGTTCACCAAGACAAACATACATCGTCCTCAAGCGGTGCTAATGAAGGTGTGGCTGCAAACCCTAATGGATTTGATCATCCGTCTCTCCAACTGATCGTTCAAAAATTGAACGGTAAAAACTACTTGGAATGGGCTCAATCGTGAAGCTCATGATTGATGGAAGGGGGCGACTTGGTCACCTGACAGGAGAACTTAAGAAACCAGCCGACAACGATCCCACCTTGAAAACTTGGAGATCTGAAAACTCTTTAGTAATTGCATAGCTTGTGAACTCGATGGAGCCTGCAATCAGGAAAACCTACTTGTTTCTACCAACAACCAAGGAAGTTTGGGAATCAGTCGTAAAACCTATTCAGATGTGGAGAACTCATCTCAGATTTTTGAACTAAAGACAAAGTTGTGGCAGTCTAAGCAAGGGGACCGAGAAGTGACGGACTACTACAACGAGATGATTGCTTTGTGGCAAGAACTCAACTTATGCTACGATGAGGAGTGTGATTGTGCGAAAGACAGTGTGAGGCATCTAAGAAGAATGGAGAATGACAGGGTGTACAAGATCTTAGCAGGTCTGAACAAAAATCTAGATGAAGTGAAGGGAATGATACTCGGTAAAAAGCCATTACCATCCCTATGAGAGGTATTTCTGAAGTAAGAAAAGAGGAGGAAGGCAAGAGAAAAGTGATGTTAGGAGAGGGTGGCCAGTCATCTACTGAAGGTTTTGCCCTAGTCACTAAAACTGGTCATTATTCTTCATCGAGCCAACCATGACAGAATAAGAGAGGTGAAAATATATGGTGCGATCACTGCCACAAGCCACGACACACTAGTGAAAACTGTTAGGTCCTACATGGCAAACCACTAAACTGGAAGCCTCACTCATACAACAATTCAAATCGTGACTCCAAAGCCTTTCAAGCCACGGGTATAGAAGAATTGGTGCATTCCAACAATTCCGAAGGTTCTACAGAGACAACTTCTTTCAGTAAGGAACAGTTAGACCAACTATATAAACTTTTCTCATCCGCACAATTCTCAAAAACCACTCCCTCTTGTTCTTTGGCTCAGAAAGGTAATTATCTTCAACCAATATCCTTTAGTGTGTCTTCTAATTCCGGTTGTCCATGGATCATTGATTATGGTGCAACCAATCATATGACTGGATGTTTAGAGGTATTTTTGTCTTATAGTCCATGTGTAAGAAACCAAAAGGTCAAAATAGCCAATGGTTCTCTTTTAGCAATTGCTGGAAAATGATCAGTGGTTATCTCACATTCCCTTGTCCTTAAAGATGTGTTTCATGTTCCAAAACTTACCTGTAATCTACTACCGATCAGTAATTAACTTAATATCTCCAATGTTGTGCTAAGTTTTTTCAATCTCATTGTGAATTTCAGGATTTGAACTCGGGGAAAATGATTGGCAATGCTAAGGAGCACGGTGGACTCTACTATTTTGGAGATGGAAATGAAGTGTGTGGAGAAGCTCAGTTGACTAGTTTTGAGTCTTTTTATATTCCTAGTGATAATAAAATTATGTTATGGCATTTTAGATTAGGTCATCCAAATTTTCAATAGTTGAAACAATTATTTCCAGATTTATTTCATAATAAAAATCCATCTTTTTTTCATTGTGATGTATGTCAATTTGCAAAGCATCATCGTGCATCTTTTTCAATACAACCATATAAACCATCAAAACCATTTACACTTATTCATAGTGATGTATGGGGCCCATCGAGAGTGACCGCAATTTTTGAAAAAAAATAGTTTTTTACACTGATTGATGATCACACTCGGATTTGTTGGGTCTATTTGCTTAAAGAGAAATCTGATGTTGAACAGGTGTTTAAAAACTTATACACTATGGTTGAAACACAATTTCAAGGGAAAATTTGGGTATTTAGGAGTGACAATGGGAAATAGTATTTTAACAAAGTTTTGGGCAATTTATTTGCAACTAAAGGAATTATACATCAAAGCTCTTGCATTGATACACCTCAATAGAATGGAGTAGTAGAACGAAAAAATAAACATCTTCTAGAAGTTGCTAGGTCTTTTATGTTCATTACAAGAGTACCTAATTTACCTATGGGGTGAAACTATTCTAACTGCTGTTTTTTTATTAATAAAATATCTTCTAGAGTGTTAAAGTTTCAAACACCATTACATAAGTTTCAAAGTGTTTTTCCCATGTCACGACTCATATATGATATTCCTCTTAAAATATTTGGTTGTGTTGGTTTTGTGTATGTACATGATCATAATAAAAGCAAGTTAGATCCAAGGTCAGTAAAATGTGTTTTTGTTTGTTACTCACCAATACAAAAGGGGTACAAATGTTTTGATCCTAAGTAAAAAAAAACAAAAAATTAGCATGGATGTTTCCTTTGTTGAGTCACAAAGTTTCTTTGGTACAACTCCTCTTCAGGGGGGGAACACTTGTGAAGACTCTGTTATTTTTTATTTGGAAGTTGGATATAATTCACCTGTTCAGGTCATGGGTTCTAGTGAGGGGGAGGAAAGTGTACAGGAACAAAGTATTGTTCTTAACCTCATGGAAACTGAGGTCTCAAATATAAAATTGGAAAGACTTGCATCCATGCCAGCAAATGATATTGAAACTAAGGAAAAATCAAACCTGAAAACAAGTCAAGTTGAGCATGTTTACTCAAGGCGCAAACAAACACAAGGTAAAGAGACAATTATTCCGTTTCAAAGACAATCATTTAACCAGAGTGTAGACCTGGAAAACATAACTCTGTCAAGTCAAGGTAATCAATTTGAGCCAAATTTATCCATTTATGATGATCTAGATGTGCCAATTGCCATTAGAAAAAATATTTGGTCATGTACCAAGTTTCCATTGTATCCAATGTCTAAGTATGTGTCTTATAAAAATATATCCTCTTCATTTCTCTCGTTTACCTCACAATTGTCCAGTGTGGATGTTCCTAAGAATATACATGAGGCTTTAGATGTTCCCGAATGGAAGAATCCTGTCTTTGAAGAAATGAAGGCATTGGAAAAGAATGACACATGGGAAAAGACGGAGTTACCAAAAGGAAAAATACATGTGGGCTGCAAATGGGTGTTCACTGTAAAATTCAACTCCGATGGATCTTTGGAGTGCTACACTCAAATTTATGGAATCGATTACCAAAAGATGTTTGCACCGGTAGCAAAACTGAATACAGTACGTGTTCACTTGTCTATTGCTGCAAATATGGAGTGGCCCTTACACCAGTTGGATGTAAAGAATGTCTTCCTCGATGGGAACTTGGAGGAAGAGGTTTATATGGAGGCCCCACTAGGTTTTGAAGACAAGTTTAAAACTAAGGTATGTAGATTGAAGAAGTCCTTATATGGACTAAAACAATCTCCAAGAGCTTGGTTCGAAAGATTTACAAAGTCCATGAAAAGACAAGGAGAGCCATTTGGATCACACAATATTTGTTAAACACTCAGTTTATGGTAAGATAGTTATCCTAATTGTTTATGTAGACGACATGATTTTGATACGAAATGATGAGACAGAGATAACCAGACTAAAACGAGGTCTTGCAATAGAGTTCGAGATCAAAGACCTGGGGCAACTAAGATACTTTTTGGGGATGGAAGTTGCAAGATCAAAGAATGGCATCGTAGTTTCCCAAAGAAAGTATGTTATGGACTTGCTCATAGAAACTAGGATGAGTGGATGTAAGCCAAGCGATACACCAATAGATCCAAATCAAAATTTGGGAGAGAAAACTGGAGGAGTTTCGGTGGATTTAGGGAGATATCAATGTCTTGTTGGAAAACTGATCTACCTCTCCCATACAAGACCAAATATTACCTTTGCAGTGAGTGTTGTGAGTCAATTTATACACTCACCTTGCAAAGAACACTTGGAGACAGTTTACCATATCCTAAGATACCTTAAAGGTACTCCAGGAAGAGGTTTGTTGTTCAAGAAAAATGAGCAGAGGAGTCTAGAAGGGTATACTGACGCTGACTGGGCAGGTTCAATCACAGACAGGAGATCTACTTCAGGATATTATACATTTCTCTGGGGAAATTAGTTATATGGAGGAGCAAAAAGCAAAACGTTGCGGCTCGAAGTAGTGCGGAGGCAGAATATCGAGCTATGACATATGGAATATATGAAATGCTTTTGCTATAGCAAATCCTAAAAGAACTGAAACTGATATTAAACTCTCCCATGAAGTTATTTTGTGATAACAAGGCAGCGATTAATATAGCACACAACCCGATGCAACATGATTGTACGAAACATGTGGAGATTGACCGACATTTTATCAAGGAGAAGATGGACAGTGGAGTAATTTGCATACCATTTCTGCCTACAGGACAACAAACGACAGATGTCTTACCTAAGTTTGATTCACTTGTAACCAAGTTGGGCACAACTAACATCTATGCACCAACTTGAGGGGGGTGCTGTGATAATAGGAGTTGTTAGGATATTTTTTTTCTATTTGAATAAATAACCGAATATCTATATTTATCTAATTTAGATAGGTTCCTATTTTTATGCTTTGTTAGTTAGGAGGTTAGAAGGTTGAGTTTTTCTTGCTCTACCTTTGGCTATTTATTCTAATATATTTTCACTCTTTGAATAGATGAAAAATAAGTATTTTTTCTCCTCTGTTACTGCGTTCATATATATACCACGATATTGTCAAAGTATATAAATACTTAAGTTACACCTTAATATCAGAGTCAAATGTCTCATGTTCAAACCTCTCCGCCACCCTTTGTTGAAATTGTTATTCCACATGTTGGACTTGAAAGTCACACTTGAGAGTAGACCTGTCAATGAATTGGATTTTAATCCGAATCCGATCTAAATCCGATCCGATTAGTCGGATTTGGATTGCAAAAAAAATCCGATAACCCGAATATGATCCGAATCCGATAATCCGATTCCTTAACAAATTGGATTTGGATTAGCCTAATCCGATCCGATAATAATCCGATCCGATAAAATATAAATATATATGTGTATATATTTAATATTGTACATGTATATAAATGTTAGTTGTTAATTATTTTATTATTTATTAATAATGATTGATCATAAATACAATTATTAAAAGTGTGAATAATTTTAGTGTTTCAGTATTTATTGATTTTTGCATTTTTTTAATTAAATATTCGGATAAGATATTCTATAATGAAAAAATTCGAATATGAATTAATTAAGTGAAAATTTGTCGAATTATCGGATTCAGATCGCGGATCGGGAATTTTTGTCATCCTTATCAATAGACTTATCAATAATCCGATTATAATCCGAATCCGATCCGAATCCGATATTAACCGGATATGGATTGAAAATAAAATCCGATAACCCGATTAGGATCCGAATCCGATAATCCGATTTCTTAACAAATTGGATTTGGATTTAACTGATCCGATCCGAATCCGATTCATTGACAGGTCTACTTGAGAGGGGGGTATTGAAGTATATAAATACTTAATTAATATATATATATATATATACACATGTTTTGGTTTTTTAATTTCCAGTCGTACTCAGTCTTCATCACTACACCTACTTGTACTCGAACTTCATCACCATAACCTTACATAAGTTTAACCGCATCATATACTACATGTAAATTCCTTCAAAACTGCTGTAATAACATGCATTACCATAAAAACGTTTCCAAAACAGCCATGAAATTTGTAACAAAGGGTGTGCATATATAAAGAGAGAAAATTTAAAAAACCCTTGTGATAAGCTTTGCAATAAAAATAAAAACTCACTATAAAAAGTAGATATTTTTCCTTTCATCAACCTGCTAGGGCCAGGGTGGTGGCCTCGTTCCAGAATTGTTTATACAAAAGAAACAGCTGCCCAGATGGATATTGAATTTGTGTTCAACTCCCCATATGTAACTACATCTATAATGTTTCACAATTCTTGGGTGCATTTGCAAATTCTAGACTAACAAAATAACCCAGAGGAACCAAAATTTGGGATGTTATGTAACCCCCCTCACCATTTAGCTTCCCACAACATCAACAAAAAGGGCAAAATATGTCCTAAAGGGTGTTTTTGGATATCATTTCACCAAACCTAACAAACCATTGGGCATCGGAGGAATTATTATCCGACTGGACCTCCAACTGCTGCTGCGGTGTTTTCAGTTGAGGCTGCCCTTTTTCGATCACGAACTGTGCATAACCGGTAGGCAAAGCAGGACAAGGCTTTGACGGAGGAGCTGGAAGCAATGACACCAATACCCTTCCAACCTCGTGCATGCTCGGTCTCTCGGAAGGCTGGTGCTTCGTGCACAGGAGGGCAAGTTTGAACATTTTTTTAACATGTGCTAAATTCATGCATGTAACAGAAACCTCAGGATCAATTGCCTCCATCACGGTGTTATCATCGGCCTTTGCCAATATCTGAAAGATTAAACAATATTGTTAAGGCGCATTTCTTTTCAAAACGAGACATGTAATATCTACAATTCGACAGAAATGATGTTTTGATTCAATATTAAGATAACGGAACCATACCAGTTGAAGCAAGTTAGAATCATTGTCCACAGCCTTCCTCCCGGTTAGTAACTCAAGAAGAACGATACCGAAGCTGTAAACATCAGACTTTTCATTTACCCGAGAGGTCCTGGCGTACTCCGGGTCAATGTAACCTATGGTGCCAAGAACGTAAGTTGACGCATGAGTTTTGGCAGACGGGATGGATTTTGCTATACCAAAATCAGAAAGATGAGCCTCGAAATTCTCATCCAGCAGAATATTTGAAGATTTCACATCCCTGTGGATAATTCTAGGGCTGCAATCATGGTGAAGATAAGCGAGCCCTTGAGCAGCTCCAACGGCAATTCTCAGACGCGTCTCCCAATCTAGTTTAACCTTCTTCGATGGTCCTATCATGCATTTTGGCCAAAAAAAATTAGGGACTTGCATATTTGAGATTTTTAAAATTGTACAGATCATTTTGAAGAAAGTATGACACATAGAAACATGCTTTGCAAATGATCACATTGCACCTGAATCTCAACACCATTTACTATTATAACTTGCTGTGAAGTGGCATGCACTCAAGTGAAATAGCGAAGATGTAAATCTAGATAAGTTTACTTTTATAACTTCAAATTTTTAAAACTACAATGTGCCGTACCTTTCAGAATTAAAAAGTGAAAGATGAGTATACTAACCATGAAGAAGATCCCAAAGAGAACCATTTTCCATGTAGTCGTAGAAAAGGAGGTTCCCAAACGGGGAAAGAGCATAACCATGTAAGCTCACGAGGTTTCTGTGTCTGATGCTACCAAGGGTCTCGAGTTCGGTTTCAAACTCTCGCAAGCTGTGCTGATACTGTGTGTAAAGTCGCTTAATTGCAATCGGTCGGGAATTCTTCAACGTACACTTGTATACAGTGCTAGAGGCACCGTATCCTATTATGTACTTCTCGCTGAAATTTTCAGTGATTCTCATGATATCTTCATAGGAGTGAATTGCTAAATCCAAGTGAAGAACCACAAGTTTGGGGCAACCTAAATGGAAACAAAACCCACCGCTTAAGCTTAAAGAAAATCACACAACTAATAACAAATGTAAAAACAAGAAGATTACATACCATGAAACCCCTTGTTGGATTCCTTCATAAATTGCTTTGGTTGGCGGGATTTATAAACAGCAACTATGACCATGGATAATAGTGTGATGAAGCCTAATGTTATACAAACAACAGCAGTTCTGGTGAATACCGCTGTTCCACATGATAAAGGACACATTAAAATTTCAACAAGCCAAAGTATGATATGTTTTTTTAATATTCGGACATTCGAAGGAAAGAACGCCTATATGATTTTGTAAAATTAAGGTAATACCATTGGATTTCGTTGCATATGGATCGCATATTGATCCCAACCAGTTGCCACATAGTAGAGGATTTCCAATGAAGCTAGAGACAAAAAAAACATTCAATGTATTAGAAGATTATATAGGTTCGGAGTTTTTTATTGAATGAACATTTCTGGATAGATTTTTTCCATCGTCTTCCCCTGTACCTGTCGGGTGAAAACCGAGAAAAGTTTCTAGTAGCAGGCATAATCCCTGATAAGTTGTTGTAAGAGACATTCCTGAAGAGCATAATAGTCAGTAAATAGGGAACGTATTAGGCACAAATGCGAGCAAATAGTAAAGAGAACTCACAGGGAAGATAGACTAAGACAATTGGTCAGCTGATTTGGAATTCCACCATGCAGATTGTTGTTATTCAATATACTGAAAAAACAATATTTTCCAAGAATATAGAAATATCATGACTATAATACATAAATGAAATGATTAACCAGAAGAAAAGTGTGATGTAGAAGGGGAGAATAGAAAAATAGGTGATGAAGCTTACAGGGAGACAACATTTTGCAGCTGACCCAATTCCCCAGGTATATCACCAGATATTACATTGAATGACATATCACTACAAGAGTTAGAAAAATCATAATTAAAAGTTTTGAACTTAACCGCAATGCAATGAAAATGAAAGTAACTTAAAGATTTCTCTCCTCAAAAACTCACATAATCTGTATACTTCTGAGATTTCCAAATTCTGCAGGTACTGCCCCTCCAAGATGATTGTGACTCAAATTCCTAAGTTTCAATATACATCGAAGGATAGCTATGTCAATACGTAGAAATTAAGGGAAATGATTCATTCAAGATTGTGCATCTCTTACAGAGTAAGAAGGTGCTCCAAGTCACCAACAGTGGCAGGAACAGCTCCTGAGAAGTCATTCCCAGAAAGATCCCTAAAGAACATAGATATGCTTAATAGAGCACATACCAACTAAAACATACGAGAACCCGCATGGTGAGAAACTTACAATGTATCAAGATTAATTATACGTCCTAGCTCAACGGGTATGTTGCCACTGAAATTGTTTGATGAAAGGTTCCTGATATTTAAACACAGAATTTCCATTAATATGCAGGAAAGATACAACTTCGAACTTTAACAAGAAAATATTCCCAATTTTCTCATCAAGACATACAGATATGTCAGGCTCTCCAAATTCTTAAATCCCAACGGAATTGATCCACTCAAATGGTTACCATGCACATTACTGAAAAATGAAAACAAAAGGCAGAAATGAAGTTAGAGGTGGATATTCAATTTTGGAGTATATTAGCTTAAGCTACTGCATAAAACAGATATCCTACAGTTGGTTCAAAGCGGTGCAGGAGCTGATGTTTTGCGGAATGGGTCCTTCAAGATTGTTATTAGCAAGATTCCTGGGTAACCAAAAAAAAAGAAACCATTTAAAATTAAATAAACTAACGAAAAAATTGTAGAGAAAAACTGTGAAGACTCACAATTCAAACAGCTGATCCAGTTTTCCAAGTTCAGCAGGAATACGACCAACCAATTGATTGTCATTCAATTGCCTGCAAATTAGAAAGATTTGTCAACTCAAACCCAGTAATATTGAATGTTGAAACTAAAAGGGCCGGGGAAGTATCTCACAAATAGCTAAGCTTTGACATATTGCCGAGCTCTAGTGGAATCGGACCAGTAAGTTTGTTGCCATGTAGGTACCTGGCGCGGGAAACATTAGTTTAGAGAGCAAAACAAGGAAACAAGAGTCATCCCAGTAACAAATCTGTGAGAACTTACAGTTTTCCAGTGTAAGATAGATTGCCAAGAATTGGTGGAATTGACCCAACTAATTCGTTCTCGCTTAAATCTCTATAAGAAGAACAGAACGCAAATAATTCCCAACAACCCGTTACTGCAAATTACTACTAAAACAATTTCAAATCAGACAAGTCTAGACATATCAGATGCCAAGCTCACTTACAGAACAGCGAGGGCTTGCATAAGGCCTATCACTTCAGGAATCTTTCCTGTTAGCCTATTTCCTTGAAGAGACCTTAAAAGGAAAAAAGACACAAATCATGATGGATCCAATTACCAAAACTCACGATACATTTTGTAAGAACTGAGATATGAGTGATGATATTATTTTGTTTTCAGATAACTATTGTCGAAGGAAAAGTGAAAATTCATTTATATAAATTCTGATTCTTCCCAAAAGAAGATTCAACTTGACCAGTGTTCAGAGTATAATAACTTACAAAGTAGCCACCTGTAGAAATCCAATATTATATGGAATCTCCCCAGAGATTTGATTGTATGAGATGTCCCTGAAGTCCAGAAATAAGTATAAACATATATAGTTTACAAATATAGTTACCATTGAAGAAGAAAAGAGCAACAAAGAGGTAAAAACAGAAAAACTTACAAGATTTCAAAGCTTGTACAGTTACCAATGTTGTCTGGAATTGTTCCAGTAAGGTTGTTGCCTCTAACATCACTGAAAGTAAAATGAAAAAATTCCAAGGTCATGCCAGATGCAGAATACACTACAAAGAAAGGAAACGAAACAAAACACCATTAGAAAGCATGAGCACTTACAAGTACCACAGGCCAGTCAGTTGGCACATATCAGGTGACAGAGTTCCAGTTAACAAGTTACCGCGTAAACCACTGCAAACATGAGTAAAATCCATCCACTAGTTATTGAAACTACATCGAATATATACAAAAGCAGCATACGGGGTTAACAGAAAAGCTCCCGAGGACTAAACCTTATCCAGGGCGATAGTTCTAGTACTTACAGATATTGCAATACTTCATTCCAATAGATTAACCTCGGTATCTCACCCGTGAGCTGGTTTCGAGCAAGATCACTGAAGAAACAACAGAAGCACAAGCAGCAGCAGTCATATCATCATAAATCTTTACAATATAGAGAAGCCTCTTAACCATGACAAACATCGAAAGTATATTATTCCCTTTGGGGATAAGGGTTTTAGTAGAGAAAGAGATTCACAGAGTTTTCAGGTTAGGGATCTGTGTTAAGGTTGAAGGGATAGGACCAGTCAATTGGTTATCCTTCAAGGTTCTGCATTGCAAGGATTTACTCAACATTTAGTTAAAAGACTTCAAAGTAACAATGCCATAAAATGTATATATATCTCTATAGATACAAACATATACAACATAGTCGAAACATTCCAGAAGTTAACTTACAATAACTCCAGCTGCTTAAGCTTAGATATTGAGAAAGGTATATCCCCATACAGCATATTATCAGATAAGTCCCTGCAATATAAGGCGCACATAATCATGTCAAGGATCCTAAACAGAAAAACACTTGGGACATATATATATATATATATATATATATATATTATATATATATATATATATATATAATAAACTTGTAAGCACAGAGATGTAATTTTTACGCAAGTATAAGTGAAACACAGTTGCCCATCTCATCTGGAATTTGACCAGTCAAACTGTTCCCATGAAGGTCTCTGCCAATATTTAGAGTACAAATCAGAACACAGCTTATAAAAAAATGAGAAAAAACTAAACAGTAGGAAAGAATATGATTAATCAAGAAACATACACAGAAAGCAGATTCTTCAAATCCCCAATGGCCGGTGAAATTTCCCCACCCAAGTTCAAATTTGACAAATTCCTTCAACACATAAAACAATTTCAATAAAATGGACATAAAAATTGAAAAAAATGAACAGACCCATATGAATAAAGAGAGATAGGAAAGGAAAACCTACAGAGAAACAACGGATAAGCTTATATTGTCACACATAACACCTCCCCAAGAACAGAAATCATAGTTGTGCTCATCATCCCAGTCTAGCAACACATTAGCTACATTACTGAATGATGCTTTGATAGACATCAATGTTTTCCCTGAACCAAATATAAATACAGAAAACGTTTATATAAGTACCATAAAGTAGAAAAAGGATATTGAAAACATTGGTTTTGCTTATAAAATGCCTAAAATAAGAAACCCACTAACAATTTAAGGGAAGAGTAAGCAAAATATATATATATATATATATATACGAGTATACTCTCTGTTTGGTTGCCAAGAAAACAGAACAAATCAGAAAAAGTTTCAAAAAAAAAAAGAAATCAGAAAGAGAGGGAGAGAGTATCAGCCTAACAGAGAGGTGGTATTACGAAATAATTGAAAGGAACTTTTTGTTTGTTGACAAAAATCATAAGTACCCATCATTTTCCCAACATTTTCCTGATATTTTCCCAGAAACCAAACATAGCAAAACAGAGAAGTGCTCGATTCTTTCCTTTTAAGAAAAATAAAACAAACCCAAAACCCCTAATGTTCAGGAATTGTTTAAAGCTAAAAAACAAGCCTCAACTTTCCATATGGCTTATATAACAAATGAAAGTGAAGAAAAACAAAAACAGTAACCCAAAGAACCAAAAAAAAATTACACCTATATATATACAGAAACATAAATGTATAGACTGGGTGTGTTTACCTTCATCACTGAGAGGTGAAGATAGAACAGGAAAGAGAAGAAAAATCACAACCATTCCACAACCCATAACCAGCTTCTTCTTCTTCTCTTCCATTATCAAATCGCTACAAGACCCAAAAGAGTGAAACCAACAAATAACATATATATATATATATATATATATATATATATATATATATATTGATGTTATATCAAACCAACAAGTGCAGAGAGAGAGAAAGTGGAAGCAGGCGTTTGGCGTGAACTGTAAGGAAGTGTGGAAGAGTACTGTAAATGTTGGGTGTGTTATGAAGAGAGATTATGGCAGTTCTGGGATATAGAGAGAGATATATATACACATGTGTGTGTCTTTTGTGTGTGTAACGGCGGTGAAGCGACGTTTGAGTAAGTGGACTGTGTGAGGCCAAAGTGGCAGCGGCCGTCACCGTACTTCCGTTTCCCAAGTGTCACTAGGACAGCTAATGATTTTCTACTGTTTAAGCAACGAGTGAGCGCGTGAACTAAATCAACGGTAGTGATCTGTCTGAGTCTGTTCGATGTACGGTGAATTGTGGTGCACGCGCGGAAGGGGCGAGTGGAGGTGAGTTTGGCTGATAGAGGTGAGAGAAGAGCGTTCTTTATAGTGTGATACTGATAAGGAGAGAGAGAGAAAATGGGGAAAGGAAGAAATGACCTGTTCTATTTTAATTTTTTTGATAATTTTTTTACGTATATATATATATATATATCTGTAAAGTTTTGTCTTATGTTATAGAGTCTATCTATTTTATCGTAGGAATGCTGCTGCTACTATATTCGTGAAACAATAATGTTCTTTTGATGTTCCAAACTTTAAAGACAATACAGAAGTTGTAAGATTTGGGGGAAAATGTAAAACTAGTATCAGATGATTATAATCTCATTTTGAAATAGACATTGGTGTTAATTAGATTTAGGATCGGTTTGGATCCAAGAAAACAGTTTTTTTTTTTTTTACTGTATATATAGTTAAAAAAAAAAAATACGTTTGGCAAACGTTTTTACTGTTCACTTTTTTTTTCCTAAAAAAACTGTTATATGTGAATAGTGTGTAAAAGTGGTGAAAACACCAAATACAACTTTTAGTTGTTTTTTGAGTTTTTTCACTGTTTAGGATACCGCCTCCGCCGCCGCCCCCGCCGCCGCCGCCGCCACCAACCACCACCACCCCCGCCACCGGTCGCCACTGCCGGCCCCCACCACCTCAGCTCGCCGCCGGGCCCCACCGTCGGCACCTCCGCCCGCCGCCAGTCACCCACCACCACCGCCCCCCGCCGCCGCCGGTCACCGCCGCCCACCAATACCATTTTATTTTTCAATACAAAATTTCATCCAAACGTTTTTTCGTTTTTAGTTTTTTACTGGAAAAAACAAAGACAAATATAAAAATTGTTTTTATATTTGAAGACAGAAAACAAATACAAAAAACAGGCTTTCCAAACGCACCCTTATCGAAAACTAGCAATAATTTTGTAATTTACTATCAACACAAACGGAAATTTGAATGAACTAGAGAGGTAGAAGTAATTTTTTGACATGGAAAAAAGAAGAAAAAAAAAAAGACACACATATAAAAGTTATTATGGTAAGTAATTAACAACCTTTTAAGTGAATTAAAACTATAGTCATTTGCAACTTGGACTGTTAGCCTTGTTGATACAGAATGTAATTTTTTTTACAAGGTGGATAAATACATTTTAAAGAAAATAATTTAAGTTTAAAATTAGAAAAAAAAATGAATCTAAAAATTGTGTTAATTCTATTATCTTGACCTATATACATTGACCTGTTAAAATACATTGACCTTTCCTTTTATTTAGTTTAATTACACAACACAAGTATGCATGTTTTATCATTCATTATGATGTGTATTCATTATGATGTGTATTCCTTAGGTTTGGCGCATGATTTCACCAGCTCCTTTCATTTTATAATTAATTCTTTTTTTCCGTACACTTAAATCAAGATTGAAAAATTGCATGCTATTCAATTATATGATAAAAAAGTATAACTTATTGATAAAATTTGCATTTGTTCATGATACTTAAGGCGATCTTAGATATTGTCAAAGATGCGACACTTATAGAAGAGGATGAGTTTTCTGATAGTGTGATGGTCAATCTTATTAACATGTTGTATTTAGAATTTTTAATAGTTTCGAAGAAGAGGTCAATGTCGTTGTTTGGGATATGCGATCGTGTGGTGGTGGTGACTGAAATTTTATTGGAGTTCAATTTTGATAAATAAATTTTTTATGCAAAATGACATTTCACTTGAAAATAGTTTTTGAATATTATGAGTTAAAATTGATATCTTATATCATTATTTGAAGTCCATTAATGGTAATAATAATAATAGAGATATTTAGTGTAATAACATTGATCATAGTTGGTGAATAAAATTTAATTGAATGTTATAGGAAGTTAGTTTTATTATGTTTCATTTAATTAATGTTCAATTTTCTATCTCAATTATGGACATGTAACTATTAGTTATTCAATTTCAAAACTAAACTTAAATCTACCATATACCCTATCTTACAACAACTTCTTTGATTGGTGTTTGGTTAATTTATTAGAAGAACTTACATTGAAAGAGCATTTTGAAAAAAATTATTGAGTAAAAAAAATTTACATCCCTTTTTCTTCGATTAAAAAACAAAAGCTGAAGTTCGGCTTAACAAAATCTTTACTAACATCATTTATAAAGTAGCGGTCTTATAGACGTGTCATCATATTATTAAAATATGTATTTTCCTATCATAATCACAAATAGGATTAGTAAATAAGGAAACTCTTGTGAAGTTTTGAGAAGTTATTATTGTTCTCTCGTTATATTTGCTTGTCTAGAAATTTGTAGATTGAACAAGAAATTCCAACAAAATCAAATTCAATTTAAGTTACTTAACTTCAAACCAAAATTAAATAAGAAAAATTAACCCTTCAAGTGAAAATCTGGTGAAAAAACTCAAAGTGAAGGTAAAGTTGAATTGATGTCATGCTGCAACCAATCACTGAGTTGGGTCTTTATATGTACATCATGTACTAACACAAAATATATCTATAGTGATGGACATATACATTTTGATGAAAGTAACAAAATTAGAAAACTTGCCAAGAAAAAAAGAATCAGCAATTTTCTAAAAACATTAAAGAGAAAGTGATAGAAATAGGGATAAGCAAAGCCACAGTGGTCTACACAACTCAACAATTGGCACTTTTGTAAGCAAGAAACAGGCTGCTCCGAATAAAGCTGTGTTTGTTTCATCTAGTATTTGTTTAGGACTGTTGACCATATGCACATATATATATATATATATATATATATATGTGTGTGTATATATAGTATATTATATTTGTATATAGTAATTGATATAGACATGTAGTTCTAGATATAGTCGTGTTGTTTTTGGTGATCTTGGTCCCACTACTTCTAGGGATTGGAACAGTACAATTTTATGGTTTAATAGTGTTGTGTACTAGGAGTATATAACCATCAACGATTGGGATCATTCATGGTTGGTTCTCAACTAGAGACAACTATGGTTTGAAACTTCTGTTACCAGAGAACTAATTAGTTGTTTTATATGTAGGGAAATTAGGATAAATTTATTACTTGTTAAATTTGCTAAACTACCCTCCTTCACTTGGCTTGTTTACTACAAACCTCCCCCATTTTTTATTTATTTTTCTTTTTTTTGTTTGATTTTTATTCTTTTTTTTAAAAAATAAAAATAAAAATTACCAGCACCAGACAAACGCTCATAGCTTTTAGTGTACTTTCATAACCCTTTTCTTTTATCATTTTATCTCCACTTTTTTTTTTTTTTTTTGGTTATATGCATTGCGTACTTCTTGGTTAATTTTAGTTTTATCTTTTGGCAAACAACTTTATTTTTTCAAATTTTTATATCATGTAGTCTATAATAAGTATGTTAATAGTGTTTTTTTTGTTTTTCAATTAAATCGTATAATAATTAGTTTTCCTTACGAGTTGATTATTAATCTTAATTTGTATAATTATTCTTTATTATTAGAAAACTTGCAATACTTGTGAATGCTCTCTCCATAGACTCAGGACGGGTCAATTTGTAACTACAAAAATATAAATAAAAAAAATTATATTTTTAAATTCTATATAGATCTATTTTTTAAATTTTGAAAATTCAAATGATATATTTAGTTTAATTTTAAAAAACTGTTTTAAGAAAGTGCAACTATAAAAAAATTTTGTCTTAAATAATTATTATTTTATAAAATAAAATAAATTATTTTTTAAATTTCTGATTTTTTTTTATCAAATTACGAAGTAGGATACAGTTCAAATCTCACATTTACAATATGTTATGTTTTTAATTTGACTAAATTTGACATCTCCGGTAAGCTAGAAACATCATAAATAAATTTTTGAACTCGGTGAAAATCACCTTTTATAATTATAGAATTTTAAATTACTTTTGTCTTCTTATTTATTAAAAAAATTCATAAGTTATTTGATTGTTTTAAACAAGTAAAACGATTTCAAACATATCGGGTCCGTTTGGATACTAGGTTTTTATTCTTGTTTTTGTTTTTTGTTCCCAAACTGAGTTACAAAACCTGTTTGGCATGCTTAAAGCCCAATTCCCTTCTCATGCACAGTAAAAAAACACCATTCTCATTTGAGTGCAAAATGAGAACATCAAAATGATGTTCTTTGTGTTTTTGGCACTGTAGATGATCCAAAGAAAAAACGTGTACTCAAGAATCATCTCTCAAAAATATCTCCTCTCCAAGAACACTTTCGCTACTCTCTCCATAACCACTCTTCTCTCTCTTCGCCGACAACCTCTATTCTAGGGTTTGCAGGCGATTCTTCACACCACTCTTGGATTCAACTATGAAATCGTGATCTAGGGTACCTTCATCATCACTGTCGCCCGATTTAGGGTTTCGAAAGAGAGGTGACGACTAGGGTTTCCAATTGAACCGCGTGGGTTTCAGCTGAGAGGCGATCCTTGTCGATTTGGTCAGGTTTGCTTCTCTTCCACTCTCTCTCTCTCCTTTGTGACTACCGCAAATAGAGAGATCCAAATCTCGGTAGTTCTTTCAAGACATCAAATCAAGAGAGCTAAATGGGTTCAGAGGTGCTCTCTCTATACATATATATATACATTCATATGTATTCTTATACGGAACACATTAATTAGCTTTATACATATGTATATTCAAAAAATTTGTTTTTCAGTTCGGAAATGACTATGCATCCACAACGACTCGTCGGAATACAGTCAAATCGGAGGTGTGGCTGTTGAGTACAGAGGCGACCAAACTCCTCAAATGGCCCTCTCTTTCTGCAATGTGAGTCTAATTGTAAATTAGGTATAAACAACGATTACATACAACCATTATCAATTTATTGATTCCTCAAATGCAATTTTGCAGACAAGTAAAAATTCTCATATTATTGTTGTGACTGATGAATTTGGGTATATTAGTTTGTACAATACTCGTTTGAACTTCCCATCTTCTGCGAGTTACCAAGAAAATACAGGTAATTTGATTTGGGTTTTGTATGTTGACCGATGATTATTGATAATAATCACCCAACAAATTTTTAAATACATATATTCTGGATGTAATTTGTAGAAAAAGCTAGACTATGTGAATGGATTTCCCATGAGAATGCCATATTTGATGTGTGTTGGATCAAGGTACTTCAAGACACCAATTATACATTTTCAGTGTGCCATGTTTATCATGATTAATTTATGAAATTAGTAGTTTTCAGTTTTAGCACTCAACTGTTCAGTACATAGCAAAGCACCTCTGCAGCTTTTATGTATCTGAAATACTTGATTTTTGTATTGTCCATTGATGTTTTAGGAGCCAACAAAAGTTCTATTAGTGACACTATATATTAATGTAGTAACAATGTACAATATATTAATATCCACTATATATTAATGTAGTAACAATGTAAAATAAAATAAGCTGAATCCACGAAATTTGGGGATAAAACAGTCCTGTTTTTCATACGAGAGGGTTGGAAATATAAAACCCCAAACCTCTCTATCTAGAAGAACATGGTATTCTCTCTGAGCTTTAATATATTGTTCTGGGCTTTATCTCTAAGGTTTGTTGAAGTTCCATCATACTAGCTGCTTTATTTTCAAATTTATTGCGGATTTTTATATGTTGGAGGTCCATCATACTGGTTCAGGGTATGCCCCTACATCATTGTATAGTTTTTTTTCTTTTTTTTATGTACTTTTAGTTACCCAAAACAAAGGCCTAAGGAGAGGTCAAAGAAGTATCTAACTGTTGAAAGGCTACAAGTGCAAATGACAATAGTACTCTTGTAGTGTTAGTACCCAGCATCTTTAAATAATGATACAAGGGAAAGTTTAATAAGAAATATGGTGAATAGCAAGACATATGAACAGTGTCCTTGTATCCATGGCAAAGCTATGCATTGTCTGACATTTTTATGCAAATAATATGACCTTGGGAAGCTTTGATCTTTATTTGACTGTAGTATATCACAATGTCTCAATAGAACACACTGAATTTTGTAGTCTGGAGTTGGTTGGAATGGCATTTACCGAGCTAGTTAACAATAGATATTAGATGGAGAGGAAATGATAAACCTAGATATAAGAGAATATGCTTTTAATTTTTGCTCTTATTATCCTGTTTTTTTCCCCTGCATTGTTTCTTATTATGTGTTAATATTCATGACAACTTCGTAATTTATTATTATTTTTTTCCAGAAAGACACCAACATTCTAACAGCTTTAGGTGATCAGAGTGTAAGTAATCATGCCTAAATGTACTTTATTTTTGAAATTCATTTTAGACTTGACTAAACCGATACTATCTGTTAAAAATATGCCCACCCAATTCTAGTTATAAACACGATCCATGACCAATCTCATCAGTATGTTTCTTCTTGTGCATTTGACTCATATAAGAATTCTTATTGCTTTCCTGACTTATTTATATGACATAACATGACATCTAATTTGGACAATTACAAACTGTAAATGGATTGTGATTTTGCAGATTTGAACTTCAACAGTAAATGGAAATAAAGATATGATATGTTATTTGGGGGGAAAAAGGGGAAAACATGTGTAGCATAGGCTGAAAAATGTCCAAGCATCAGCTTGTAGTTCATGAAAGGTTTATTCTTTGCTTGAATTGCTAATTTGTATTTGTAAATTTATCACCTAAAGTTTCTTAGTCATGAGCTTGAGGGTAAAGATGTAATATTGCTGTGAGAATAAAGACTCTTCTTCGTAGTGTGCTGATTTGCTCTGTATAGAATTATGATGAAATATTTCCGCATTATATGTGGACTTCATTGGCATGAGCCCACCACCCAAGTTTGAAGCTCTTTAAGATGTCTAAGGTATTTGAATTTGATTTTTGAGTCTCCTTAATTTGAATAGAGATTTATAGGTTCCTCTGTTACCAGTATGTGTGTTAAACTTTGCTTTGTACTTGTTCAATTTTTGGTTTATATCTACTACTTAGACTATTAAGGAGCTGAATTTGTCTTATCTATTCGAATCCCTTATGTTTGTGTTATTTATACTATTAAGGAGCTGAATTTGTCTTATCTATTCGAATCCCTTATGTTTGTGTTATATATATATATGGCAAACAATTCTGCTTTACTCTTGGAAGTGGTTTTTAATTCTTCCAATTCTTTTTTTCATTTCAACTATATGGAAAAAAAAACCCTATCTTATTTATTACATTGCTTGTTTCAGGATTTCAATAACTTTCAGGAAAATGGATGAGTGCAAGTTACCGTATAATTATTTGCACGATCCGGAGCTCATGAATATAAAGCCTTTAATGTGTATTCCCATGATGAAGTTACAAGTACAACAAAACCAAAATGAAGATGAAGAGATCATCCATGGTAGACCTAGACTGCTGTAGAGACCATCAGTAACTCATTTCTTATGGTGAAATCGCTTTCCTCTTCCGCTTCCTTCAACAACTTGATTTGTACTCCTCCAAACAATCAAAGGGAAATAAAAACTATTGGAAGTAAATTGCTAGTTACTGAAATTTAATTATTCTTTGTAATCAATTTTGTGTGTATTATATTGAGTTTAGAGATTTTTCAGTATTTTGTATCAATATGAGATGAATCATTTCTTTGATCATTATTTGGAGTTGTACTTTATTTTGTATCAATCTGTAGAATATGTCGGGTATGAAAATAATTGTGTCATTTTTTTTTTCTCTTTGATATATTTATTGCTATTTAATTTTATCAAAAAAAAAAATACTATTAATCATTTTTAGGGGAATGTGTTGTATGAATTTTCTCAATTCTAACACTTAAGGAAAAATTTTAGTAAATTTTTTAAAAAAACAATTCAACTCTGCCAAATATGTTTTTCTATTTTTGTTCTCAAAAATTCAGGGAACACAGACGTTGCCAAACATGTTTTCCTGTTTTTGTTCTCAGATTTTCTGAAAAAACAAGGTTTGTCAAACGTGTTTTTTTGTTTTCTATTTCCGAAAATTTTTCAGAAAAAATTATTAACCAAACATATTTTTGTTTCCGGATACCCTTAGGACAAAAACAATAATTTTTTTTGTTCTCGAGAGGAAAAAAACAAAAACAAAAACACTGGTTTCCAAACACACCCATCATATATTATTTGACAAATTTCAATACATAAATGATTTCAATCAACTATACACTAGAGAGCATACACAAATAAATATATATATATATATTTTTTAAGGAAATATTACATAATTCCAGTTTACACAATTTTAAATAGTTCTACTTAGACACAAATAAATACCTTAAATTGTTAATTGTTCTAATCGTGTCATTACAATTTAGGGTTAATTTTAAAAAAAACCCCTATACTATCCAGTTTAATCAACTAATTTTCACTGTGTCAACTTTATCCCCTATACTATTCAATTTCATCATTATGCCCCCTCACCTCACATTTTGAGTCAAAATGTCTAAACTACCCTCAATAGTATAAGGGGGTTTAGTAAAATCAACCATTTAAAAAAATTATTTTTCGAAAATCAATTATATTTTTCGCAAAAATTATAAATTCAAAAAAATATATATATATATTTTTCACAAAAAATTTATTTTTTGGAGGGAGTATATTATTTTCCAAAATATGAATTATTTCGGAAAAAATAATATATATTTTTTGCAAAAGAAATATTTTTCAGAAAAAAAAATCATATTTTGAAACATAATAGTATATATTTTTCGGAAAAGATCATATTTTGGAACATAATAGTATATATTTTTCGCAAAAAAAATATTTTTCGAAAAAATCATATTTTGGAACATAATCTATATTTTTCGCAAAAAAAATCATATTTTGGAACATAATAGGGTTAACTTCATTTACACCCTCTGAAATTTGCTTTAACTTCAATCACACCCTCTCAGGTTTGAATATCTTCAATTAAACCCCCTATTGTTCAATATTCTTATCAATTAGACCCCCTTAACAATGACATCATCCTGAATTTTTTTTAAAATCCCTAAACTACCCTCAATGTGTTATCCTTGTTCTGTTTGGAAACAAGGATAGTGTTTTTATCAATTAGACCCCCTTCCATCATTTTATTACTTTTTTTAATTTTAAAAAAACATATTAAATTCAAGACAAATATATAAAATTAAAAAAAAACATATAAAATTCAAATAATATATATTAAATTTCGAAAATAAATATTAAATTCACAAAAAACATAAAAATTTTGAAACAAATATATAAAATTAAAAATAAAACATATAAAATTCTAAAATATATATATTAAATTTTGATTTTTTTTTATTAAATTTGAAAATAAATATAAAATTCAAAAAAATATATATTAAATTTTGAAAAAAATTATTAAATTCGAAAATAAATATAAAATTCAAAAAATATATATAAAATTCAAAACCCCCAACACCAACCCCAAATTTTCACAAACAAATATTTAATTTTTTTGGAAACTAATTTTTTTAATTTGTGAATAAAAATTAAATCCTAAAACCCCCAACCCAACCGTAAATATTTAATTCTTACATCCCAACCACAAAATTAAATCTCTCTCTCTCTCTCTCTCACACACACACACACACACACACATACAGACCTGCACACAGGCACACACACATATATTTATACACACATATATATATAGATCTATACATATATATATTGATCTACACCATCAATAGCCGCCGCCGCCCACCTCCCCCTCCGGCGCCGCCCCCTTCCCACCACTACCCCTCCTATTTTCGACCAATTTTCGAAAAACAATTGACCCATTTTCACCCATTTTCGCGGCTATTGGTGGTGGTGGTGGTGGTTGGGGTTGGGGTGTTTGGTTTGATGGTGAAATTGATTCTAAGGGGGTGTTTGGTTTAGGGGTTAAATTGGTTTAGAAATTAAATTGATTTAAGGGGTGTTTGGTATAAGAGTATTTTAGACATTTCACACCATGAGGGGGTGTGATTGAAGATTTGCAAACCTGAGAGGATGTAATTGAAGTAAAAACAAACCTCAGGGGGTCTAAATGAAGATAACCCAACATAATAAAGACTTTTCACAAAAAAAATATTTTCCAGAAAAAATCATATTTTGGAACATAATATATATTTTTCGCAAAAAAATTATTTGTCGGAAAAAATTCATATTTTGGAACATAATATATACTTTTTCGCAAAAAAAAATCATTTTTTCGCAAAAAATTCCTATTTTGAAACATAATATATACTTTTTCGCAAAAAAATCATTTTTCGGAAAAAAAATCATATTTTGGAACGTAATATATATTTTTCGTAAAAAATTCATATTTTGGAACATAATATATACTTTTTGGCAAAAAAAAAATATTTTTCGGAAAAAGTCATATTTTGGAACATAATATATATTTTTTCGGAAAAAAATCATATTTTGGAACATACTATATATTTTTCAGAAAAAAATCATATTTTGGAATATAATATATATACTTTTTCGCAAAAAAAATAATATTTTGGAACATAATATAAATTTTCACAAAAAAAATATTTTTCGTAAAAAAATCATATTTTGGAATATAATATATATTTTTCGCAAAAAAATTATTTTTTCGTAAAAAATCATATTTTCCGAAATATATATATATATATATATATATATTTTTTTTTTTTTTTGAAATTTATAGTTTTTACGAAAAATATAATTTATTTTTGAAAAATAATTTTTTAAGGGTTGATTTCACTAAACTCCCTTATACTATTAAGGTATGGTAGTTTAGAGATTTTGACTCTAAATGTGAGGAGGAGGGGGTATAGTGGAAATAGTAGGGGTTAGTTGATTAAATTGAATAACATAGGGGGTTTTTGAAGTAAACCCTACAATTTTTTTAAAAAATCTCCCTCTTTCTAAATTTAAGGATAATTTGCAGTGACACCTCCTGAGGTTTAGGTCAATTTCACTTAGCCCTCTTATCTACGCACAAGTTTACAATGACACCCATGAGCTTTAAAAAATCTTGCAGTGACACCCCTTGAGCTGTGAAAAGTCAGGTTTATCTTTATTATAAATAGATTTAATTTCAATAAACCCCCATCTGCTATTGAATTTAATCAGCTAATCCCTCTATTATTAAATTTCAATCACATTACCATCACCCTCAAATAATATATTTATAAAATTCAAAATATATATATAAAATTCGAAACAAATATATAAATTTTAAAATATATATATATATATATATAAATTTGAAAACAATATATTAAATTTCAAAATATATATATATATAATTCAAAATATATATATATATATATATATTGGAAATATATATATAAAGAAAGACCACTAATTGTTGTTGGATATATTTTTTGAAATTATATATATGTTTTTGAATTTATATATTTTTTTCGAATTTTATATATTTGTTTGGAATTAACCTAAACCTTGGGGAATGTCACTGCAATTTTTTTATAAAATTTGAAAATATCATATAACTTAGGAAAACATCATATAAATTTCAAAAACGACATATAAATTTCAAAAATTATATATATATATATAATTCGAAATATATATATATTTTGGAAATATATATATATATAAAATCACTAATTGTTGTTGGTGGTAAGTTGTTTGGTTCAGTTCATTAGAAAAGATATAATATATTACCAATATATATATTTTTTCACATTTTGTTTTTCGAAATATATATATATATATATATATATATATATATATAACTTTTGAAAACGACATATAAATTTTGAAAAATATATATATAATTCAAAAATATATATATAAAAAAATATCACTAATTGTTATTGGTGGTAAGTAGTTTGATTCCCTTCATTAGAAAAGATATTATATTTTTCTAATATATATATATATTTCTAAATTTCTTTATATTTTCACATTTTGTTTTTCAAAATATATATTTTTTGAAATTTATATATATGTTTTCGAATTTTATATATTTTTTCTAAATTTATATGTTTTTGAATTTATATATATTTTTTCCGAATTATATAAATATATTTTTTCGAATGTTATATAATTGTTTTGAATTTTATATAATTTTTTCAAATTTGATATATATTTTTCTAATTTTATATATATATTTTGAATTTTATAAATATATTGTTTGAGGGTGAGGGGCAATGTGAATGAAATTCAATAATAGAGATGTTAGTTGATTAAATTCAATAGTAAATAAGAGTTTATTAAAATTAACCTATTTATAATAAAGGCAAACTTCACTTTTCATGGTTCAAATGGTACTTTTTAAAGCTTAGGGCATTGACAGGATGATATAGTTGAAATCGACCTAAACATTACCTAAATTTAAATAAAGAATGCAGATGTGTGGGATAAATGACACGTGTCAACATCGGACGGTACCTGGAGAATTATATTAGCAAGACTGTGTGACAGCAAACCTTCTGAGCCGGTAGGTCTCGTCAGTCTAAAAAGAAGAAAAAGGAGACAAAAGGACGAGAAATCCACCGGTAGTCCGCCGTCAGCTACTGCTGCTGTGAAGCTCCTTCTGACTCAATAGGATGGGACCCACCACTTCGTAAACGCATTTAATATTTAGTCCCCTCTGAAAAGATTGTGGCAATGTCATATCGCTTTCCACTGCTTACTTTTTAGAATACAAATATTTTATTTATTAATTAATCATATTTTAAATATTTAATTAGAGTTTAATGTGTGCTAATGATTAAATAATCACATTTTTGTTATGATGAAAAGGGGGTTTAAAATGATTAATTAATCTCCTAAGCTTTTCTCCGACATGATAGTGACACGTGGATTTTCAGGTTTCAAGTACCAATAAGATATGGTTTGAATAAAAGTACTTGCTTTATTATAATAGTATTATTTCTGGAACATGTTTTTGCAATGGAAGGTACTGTTTATATATGTATATATATATATATAGTAAAAATACTTGCTTTTATTATAGGGTAAATTGCAGTAGCATCCCTGAGGTTTAGGTTAATGTCACAAATATGTTGGTCAACGCGATATTTTGCAATGACACCCCCTGAGTTGAGTCTGTAAAATGACTAGAATGCTCCTTTAATTGTTTCACTTATTACATTAGGATAATATATAAAATGTGAAATTACTCATATGCCCAAACACTTCACCCCTCTAAAATTACTAATTACACTTCCACCCCTTATTACAAAATATATATATATATTACGAATATATATATTACAAAAATTACAAAATTCTAAATAAACACAAAAAATTCGAAACAAACATATAAAATTCGAAAATATATATATAATTTGAAAAAAATATATAAAATTGGAAAAAACATATAAAATTCAAAAATATATATAAAATTTGAAACAATATATAAAATAAAAAAAAAAACATATAAAATTCGAAACAAATATATAAAATTTGTAAACAATATATAAAATTTGAAAAATATATAAAATTCTAAAAAATATATAAAATTCAAATATACATATATATATAAAGTGTGACTGAAGTGATTCCTACCACATTTGAAAATTCGAATTATTCTGTATATATATATATATGTTTTCTATATAATACCCAATAGTGTATATATATATATATGTTTTTTTCCTACCAATATTATAATAAAAAAACAAGGAAAATGCAACTGTTGTAAATGCGTAGAGCTGAGACACTGAGAGGGGACAACAAATGGTTACTATTATAATAAGGGTTAATTTCAGTAAACTCTCATATATTATTCAGTTTAATCAATTAACCTTCATTGTGTCCACTTTGCTCCATATACTATTTAATTTCATCAATATGCCCCCTCACCTCATATTTTAAGCCAAAATGCCTAAACTACCCTCAATAGTATAAGGGAGTTTAGTGAAATCAACCATTTAAAAAAATTATTTTTCAAAAATCAATTATATTTTTTGCAAAAATTATAAATTCAAAAATATATATATATTTTTCGCAAAAAAAATATTTTTCGGAGGGAGCATATTATTTCAAAAAAAATAATATATACTTTTTGCAAAAAAATTATTTTTCGGAAAAAAATCATATTTTGGAACATAATAGTATATATTTTTCGGAAAAGATCATATTTTGGAACATAATAGTGTATATTTTTTGCAAAAAAATTATTTTTCGGAAACGATCATATTTTGGAACATAATAGTGTATATTTTTCGCAAAAAAATTATTTTTCGAAAAAGATCATATTTTGGAACATAATATATATTTTTCGAAAAAAAAATTCATATTTTGGAACATAATAAATACTTTTTCGCGAAAAAAAAATTTCATAAAAAAATCATATTTTGGATGATAATATATATTTTTCGGGAAAAAATTCATATTTTGGAGCATAATAAATACATTTTCGCAAAAAAAACAAATCATAAAAAAATCATATTTTGGAACATAATATATATTTTTCGGAAAAAATTCATATTTTGGAACATAATATATACTTTTTTGCAAAAAAAATATTTTGTGTAATATATAATTTTTTTGGTAAAAAGTATATATTATGTTCCAAAATATGAATTTTTTCCGAAAAATATATATTATGTTCCAAAATATGAAATATTTTCTGAAAAATATTTTTTTTGTAAACAATATATATAATGTTCCAAAATATGATTTTTTTCTAAAAAATATTTTTTTTGCGAAAAAATATTTATTATGTTCCAAAATATGAATTTTTTTTTGAAAAATAATTTTTTTTGCAAAAAATATATACTATTATGTTTCAAAATATGATCTTTTCCGAAAGATAATTTTTTTGCAAAAAATATATACTTTTTTGTTTCAAAATATGATTTTTTTTCGAAAAATAATTTTTTGCAAAAAATATATATTATATTTTCGAAAATAATTCATATTTTGGAAAATAATATACTCCCTCCAAAAAATAATTTTTTTGTGAAATATATATATATATATATATTTGAATTTATAATTTTTGCAAAAAATATAATTGATTTTTGAAAAATAATTTTTTTAAATGGTTGATTTCACTAAACCCTTTTATACTATTGAGGGTAGTTTAGGCATTTTAGCTTAAAATGTGAGGTGAGGGGGCATATTTATGAAATTGAATAGTATAGAAGACAAAGTGAATACAATGAGAATTAATTGATTAAACTGAATAGTATAAGAGAGTTTACGGAAATTAAGTCTGATTATAATAGTAACCATTTGTTGTCCCCTCTCAGTGTCTCAGGTCTACACATTTACAACAGTTGCATTTTCCTTGTTTTTTTATTATACTATTGGTAGGAAAAAAAACATATATATATATATACACTATTGGGTATTATATAGTGGTGCATATGGTCACATGATAGTATTAGAGAAGAAAAATAGTATACAAAAGGAAAAAAAGAGAGAGAAGAAGAAAAAGGAGACAACAAGCAAATATTTAAAAAATAATAATAATTAGAATTTGTTTCAAGATAGAAATTGTGATTTGTTTAAGAAAATTAAAGGAATCTTACAATTCAATTTGGAGATAACTATAGAATTAATTAATTTTAAGAGGGACATTATATAAAATTTTACATATATTATATTGAATGGAGCAAGGCCAGGTGGCAAGTTTCCCATCTGAGCATATATGGCCCCACTCTTGACAAGTTTCATTGTTTAAAATGTTTTTCTAATATTTATTTATAATTCATTTACCCAAAATAATGAAATATGTACAATGTACATAAGTCAATTAATAACAATCATTTATAACATTTAAACCACAATAGCAAAATTGAGATTTTTACTTATTTTATTTTATTTATTTTGTAAGTTGTTGAACTTCTAATTTTTTTGGGCCTACAGTGCTTTATAAGTTTTTAGGTTTATAAGTTTTTAGGTAAATTAATTAATTTAAAACAAGGGGCGCACTCACATCTAAGAATATTTTAATTTTTTAAGGAGTTGGATTTGGATTCTCTTTATGAAAAAACCAAAGTGATTACTTTCTTTGTTTGATAATGTTTGTACTCTTGATCACTAAAGTTTGGAGTTAACACTTGCCATGGTCTTGTTTGGTCCACGTTGTGTTTTTGTTGTTTTTGCTTCCGAATGCTACTATACTATTATGGGATAACTTCATTTACATCCCTGAGGTTTGTCTTATCATCATTTTGACTCATCAGGTTTGCATATCTTCATTTACACCCCTTTATGGAGTGAAATGTCTAAAATACCCTCATACCAAACACCCCTTAAATTAATTTAATCCCTAAATCAATTTAAACCCTAAACCAAACACCTCCTTAGATCAATCTAACCCTCAAACCAAACACCCCAATCTCTATTCAATATTTATTTTCTCTCTCTCTCTCTAACTCTCAGACACACACACACACACACACACATATATATATATATATACACACACACACATATATATATAGATCTATACATATATATATAGACCCATCGGGGGCGGCGGGAGGGGGCGGTGGTGGGAGGGGGCGGCGCCGACGGGGAGGCGGTGGGAGGGGGTCAACCGACGACTTATATATATATATATATATATATGTGTGTGTATACATATATAGATAGATCTCTATCTATATATGTATATATATATATATATATATATATATATATATGTGTGTGTGTGTGCGTGTGTGTGTGTGGTGGTGTGTGCGTTTGAGAGAGAAAGAGAGAGGAGATAATTAATTTTTTTTTAATTTTATATTTATTTTCAAATTTAGTTTTTTTTTTTGAAATTTAATATATATATATTTGAATTTTATATTTATTTTCAAATTTTATATATTTTTTGAAATTTATAATTATTTTCGAAATTTAATATATATTATTAGAATTTTATATGGTTTTTTTTAATTTTATATATTTGTCTTGAATTTAATATGTTTTTTAAAAAAAAAATAAAAATTTATATATATTTTTGATTTAATATTTATTTTCGATTTTATAATTTTTTTTGAAGTTTAATATATTTTTTTGAATTTTATATGTATTTTTTTTAAAATTTATATATTTCTTTCAAATTTTTTATGTTTTTTGTGATTTTTATATTTAGTTTTGAAATTTAATATGTTTTTTTGAAAAAAAAATAATTTCAAAATTTATATATATTTTTTAATTTTATATTTATTTTCGAATTTATCATATTTTTTAAATTTTAATATATATTTTTTCAAATTTTATATATATTTTGAAATTTTAATACAAATTAAATTATTAAATGATGGGAGGGGGTCTAATTGATAAAAACACTATCCTTGTTTCCAAACAGAATAATGATAAGACATTGATGGTAGTTTAGGGATTTAAAAAAAAATTAAGGCTGATGTCATCGTTCAGGGGATCTAAGTGATGAGAATATTGAAAAGTATGAGGTGTAAATGAAGATATGCAAATCTGAAGAGGTCCAAATGAAGATAAGACAAACCTCAAGGGGTGTAAATGAAGTTATCCCTACTATTATTTGATAATAGAAATATGGTTGACACTGGTATTATGCTTTATAAAGTAGTGATATTTTCTGAAACAAAAATGTGAATTTTAGAAATAATTATTCGGTGTTTTTGAATGTTTTACAACTGTGGCAAAATAAAAAATAAATAAATTTTTTAATTTAGAATTTTAATTTTTATAATAAATTTATAATATGAATCATGCATCCGTTTTCAACACACAATATTCTACAATAAAAGTATTAATTACTTATGTTTTAGTGAAAAATATTGCCAAAAAAAAAACACAAAGTTAGTCATTCTTCATCTTGCTAAGGCCATGTTTGGTAGACGGTCTGGTTTGGTGTGGTCCGGTCTGGTCTGATCTAATCTGATATGGAAAAGTCTGTTTGGTAAGCGGTCTGGTCTTACTATTTATTTATTATTTATTATAATATTTATTTAATTATTATATCTTTCTTTATTTATTATTTCTTCACTTTATAATATATTTTATTATTTATATTATTAAATTATTATTTATATTATTAATTATTAATTTATATATTAATTTATAAATATATTCTATTTATTTATTATTATTTCATTATTTAATTCATTTAATTTATAAATTATTTATTCATTTTTAATTATTTAAAAAACTATTTTATTAATTTAATATTAATTTATTATTATTATTATGAAGTATTTATTCATTATTATATTTACTTATTATTTATTATTATATCTATTTATTATTTATTATTATTATTATTTATTTCATTTTGTTTATAATTTATTATTTTTATTATATTTTTAAATATGTTTTATGTAATTTATTATTTAGTCCATTTTTTAATTATATTTATTTATTATTATTGTATTCATTTTTTATTATTATTATATTTTATTTAATTTATTATTTATATTATTAATTATTCATTTTTAATTATTTATAAATATATTTTATTATTTATTCATTTATTTATTATTATATTCATTTTTTTATTATTATTAGGTATTATTTATTTCATTTTGTTTATTATTTATTATTTATATTTTATTTTTAAAATAGTTTTTATTTAATTTATTATTATTATTATTATTATTTATTTTTAATTATTTATAAATATATTTTATTAATAAGACCGGACCGGACCACCAGGAACCACTTTTTTTTTTGTCTAAAATGAGGCCATTTTTGTATTATTTGGTCTTACTTGGTCTAAACAAAAATTTGAGACCAATGCTACCAAACATGGTCTGGTCTCATAAAATACAAGACCAGACTAGACCAGCTGGAACCGAATCACCTACCAAACAGGGCCTTACCTCATAAGTGAACTAGATTGGTCTCATGTTTTGTCATTGTGTTAGGCCCTGTTAGGTAGGTGGTCTGGTCTGGTATTTCGTTTTATGGGACCAGACCGTGTTTGGTAGCATTGGTCCCAAATTTTTGGTTAAACCAAGTAAGACCAAATCAGACCAAAATGACCTCATTTCAGACAAAAAAAAGGTGGTTCCCGGTGCTCCAGTCTGGTCTTATTAATAAAATATATTTATAAATAATAAAAAATGAATAAAAAATAATAAAAAATTAATAATAATAATAATAAATTAAATAAAACATATTTTAAAAATAAAATATAAATAATAAATAATAAACAAAATGAAATAAATAATACCTAATAATAATAAAAAATGAATATAATAATAATAAATAAATGAATAAATAATTAAATATATTTATAAATAATAAATTAAATAAAACATAATAATAATAAAAAATGAATACAATAATAATAAATAAATATAATAATAATAAAAAATGGACTAAATAATAAATTACATAAAACATATTTAAAAATATAATAAAAATAATAAATAATAAACAAAATGAAATAAATAATAATAATAAATAAATATAATAAAAAATAATAAATAGATATAGTAATAAATAAATATAATAATAAATAATAAGTAAATATAATAATAAATAAATACTTCATAATAATAATAAAAAATGAGTATAATAATAATAAATTAATATTAAATTAATAAAATATATTTTTAAATAATTAAAAATGAATAAATAATTTATAAATTAAATGAATTAAATAATGAAATAATAATAAATAAATAGAATATATTTATAAATTAATAATTTAATAATATAAATAATAAAATAATAAAATATATTATAAAGTGAAGAAACAATAAATAAATAGTAAGATCAGACCACTTACCAAATAGACTTTTTCAGATCAAATTAGACCAGACCGGACAGGACCAGACCAGAAAGACCGCCTACCAAACATGGCCTTAATATTCTTTCCCTTATTATGCTAAGCAAGACATGGGCGTAAATAATACTCTAGATATAAAATACGTTATCCAAAAAATTAATGGAAGAATAGGAAAAAACAAAAACAAAAAAAATTAACTTCTTAAAATTTTAAAAATCTAAAATTGGCATCACATCGAGTTATTGACGAACGGATCAAGGGCGGAGCCAAGATTCGAAGATAGGGGTGGCTGAATTTTTTTTTAAAAAAAGACAATATAAATATAGTTTTACTTAAAAATATTTGTCAATGAATTATATCTGTTATAAATATATAAATAGCTAAACTTTAACCAATTTTTTTAAAAAATAAAAAATAAAAATCATTTTCTCCTATTGAATCATTACCTGAAAAAAACCCCCAAAATCTACTAACGAAATTGATCTTGAAGATCAACGAAAGCAAGAAAAACAAATTGGAAACCCTATTTCAAAGAATAAAAATAATTTACTAGAGAATCTAAATTAAAAGTTTGAACGATTTTATTTTCAATATCATCTTATAATGAAATTGTGTTTTAATAAATCCATCCTTAAAAAATACCCTTTTTGATAGTTCAACTAGTAGCTTGTTTATCTTTTCTACTACTCTAAAATGTATCAAAATCTATCAAATGGGTAATTTTAATAATTTTGACATATTGCAATTCAATAATTGATAGTTTTTACTTGAAAATTGCTAAACATCTTGAAATAATATGGATGAATATATCCAAATTAAATAAATATAAATAAAGTATTACGAGTAGTTATTTTGGTAAAGAGAATTTAGAGAAATATTAAAATTGGAATTCAATTAATCACTAAGGTTATAAGGGAAATAAATTATTAATTAAATCTTACCATATTTTATTTTTAATATAATCTTAATTTTATTTTTTTTATAATTACATCTTTCATTTAAACCTGTCAGTTGTAAGATTATAAAAATACCCTTAAAATATGTAAAATAACTAAATTACCCTCACTTAAAAATTTTAAAAGATCAAAATATCCTTATTTCCTACATCTACTATGATTCCATACCCTAAAAACAAATCCTAAAATCTACTTTTATTTTTCCAAATCCACACCATAAAAATCCTTTAAATTCAACTTTCTCTCACCAATTTACTTCATAGTTGTCAGAATCTCGATTCTAACTGGTAAAATATTACAATTCTACGATTCTGTTGCGATTCTATACAGTTCTGTATGATTTTATAATTTTACCATGATTCTACTACATTGAAATAATGGTTGGACGGTTCAGCCCTCCACATAAAAATGTCCAAAGACTTAATGATTTAGTCTAATATCCTAACATATTTATGAGAAAACATTTAAAGGCCCAATATATTAGAAATTTTTGAAAATTCTAATATGATTTAGACTTTCAAATTAAATATTTAATTATTAATATATATTTTTTAAAAAAAATTGATAGGTTTAGGTAGAATCTTATGATTCTGCTTACGATTTTATGACTCCGATTCTACGGATCCCAAAACGATTCTACATATACTCCCGATTTTGATAGCCTTGATTTACTCCAAAACTCTAATTCCTTTCTTTTTGAACAAACCCAATTTCAATTTCAACCCATCAACTAATTCACTCATTTTTTCTCTCAAATTTTTTCTATATATCACAATATATACAATTATATATACATAGATATAAATATATAATTATATGTACTTACATAAATATATATATACAGAAGGTAGGTTTGTTCGTACATATATATGCATGTATATATATAGTTATATATAATTCATTTTAAATGAGAGTAGTTTGGTCATTTTACAAATTTTAAGGATATTTTTATAATCTTACAATGGACCATGAGGAATTTTTGAAACCGGAGATTTTTTCGAACAATTTCAAAACCGTGAGGGAATTATCTTATAATTGCCCAAATCTAAAATTATCATCATATCGAATGGCCGACATACACGTACCGAAACCGAACCAGTTTTACTAGGATTCTTTTGTACATGGCCTACTTATAACGATAAAGTTGCAAGTATTTTCCATTAACCTTAGATGAATAACATTATATAAAAATATATATATATATATATATAGTGTTTAGTGAGTGGATTGCAAAACAGTTTACCTACTAAAAGAATGGAAAGTGGAACCTACATAACAGAGCCATAAAGATGGGATTGATTGTACACATCATAGGACCCGTGATATGCCTATCCCTACAATATCTACTGTGTTCCCAGTATTATTTTAATACTTACATTTTGTAATAATACCATGATGCCCAAAGTCAGACCACCACTTTACATATGCACTGACCAGTACCACTAATTAAATGAATAAATAAAGGGCCTTTACACAAACATTACAATGTCCTTTTTGAACTATTATAACCAGGCACAGGAAATGATAATTTATAATCAATGCTCTGCTCATTTTTGCATGATTCACCTAAAAAGACCGAGACTTGTTTACTTGTTAGGTCCCATTCTCATTCTGTGGAAGATCTGGTTTGGTTCAGTTCTTTAAAACAGATATGTACATATACATATATATAATATATATATATTTATAACTCGTTGATAAATGCAGAAAAATATACAACAAATTAGATTTAAATAAAATTGGATCCCCTTATTTATTCTTTGGTTATGTATTTATACATAATTCAGTAAATGGGTCAGACCCATCTACCCAAATTTACCAATCCCTTAAATCATGAGATTTGTTAAATTCATTTCTTTTTTGGGCTTTATCTTCCATAAGTGGGACAAATCCCTGATTTGAGGATCACTCATTTTCTAGAGATTTCTATGGGCCAGACCCATCCGTCCTATGGTCCATCAGTCCTGCGAAGCATCAGTCTTGCGGCTCACCAGTCCTATGACCCATATTTATTGAACCATATAATTTTTGGCTATTACATAGGCTCCTGAGGTTATGGGCTCATGGGCCAATTCATAGCCCATGACCGAATTTATATATACACATACATTAATCTCTTCATGGGAAATGACGGTGATGATGTGACAAGTATTTAATTGACATTTATTTGCATTTCAAAACGTGATGCCATAACTTTCTTAATTTTCGCACCATAATGGTTTGTCGTGTATCGTGCGACCTTCGGACTTCGTGCGGACTATTGGCTTGCCCCTTTCTCACTATAAAAACATACCCTTAATAATTTGATTTCCTCATTCTAGCATATCATTTTTCAAGCTTCTATCTCTCAATTCACATTCTCGGAGCTCCTTCCTCTTTGACTCTTGTAATTTCTTCAGCCGGCATTTTCTAGAAACCTCCATCAGAACAGATTCTTACCCCTTTCTGAAGTTCTTCATGCCTCTACTCTATAAACTGTGTAAGTTAGATATCACTTTCTTCTTTTCAATTTTTATCTCTGCCCCCCATCTATCTCTTCTACCTTTCTGAAACTATGTCTGATAGTGACGATACTAGGTCAGTAGAGGAGGTCGTTCTGTCCTCAGAAACTAACCCTGATTCAACAAGTAGTGATAGTCCTTCTTCCGTCCGTCAAAAGGCCCCTGCTCCAAAAATAGTTCCCCCGAATACTGACCTTCCGGGTTCGTCAATGAATCCAGAAACACCCGCTGCAAGGGGTTCTCATGATAATGATGAGTCTGTGAACCCCAATCCTTCTGAACCTTTCTTAGTTGCTCTTCTTAAGAAAACAAGGCTTGAGGTAGATGTAAAACATCTTCGGGCTGAGACTAATATACCTGGTGATGTTCGTATGACCCCTTACCCAGGCTATTTAGACTTCTCTAAGAGTGAGGGACTTCAACGAGGTAACATTTTGTTATCGGCGGTTCATCTCAAAGTCTTAAGATTTCCTTTTCACCCTTTCTTTCATTATGTCTTTTTTATGCTAGGGTTACACCCTCTTAAGCTTAACCCGAACAACTTTAGGATTCTGGCCATGATTCTTCTATATAATAAGGATCTGGACCTTAATCTAGGTTTAGCCAACCTGCTTCTCTGTTATTTCTTCCAAAATGCCAGAGAAAGCAAGGGTAGGTACAACCTCTTTCCCTTCCAAGGTCGGGGAATATGCTCTGACACAAAAAAATATGATAAAGGATGAAATGAGAGAATGGTCATTGTTAGTGGCAACTGGTTTTACCCGTTCTCTCTGACATTCCCGATCCCTAGCACCTTTGGTCCTATTCGTTTTCCTGTCTACCGTCCCCTCCATAAAGCTACTTATTTTTGTGAGTTATGTGACTTACATCGGGGGGAATACGCGTATAGATTTCTAGGCTACGAGGATAGAGAAATTCCATTGTCCCTCATAAAAGAACGGTTTGCATTTCTGAAGGCCAAGATCTGGAGCAATGTCCGATCTGCCACTACTCTTCTAACTAAGGCCAATCTAAAGATGATTTCTAACTTGGGCGCTGCTGTTGACATGATGGATTTTCCCCAAAGGCCCCTTTTTGCCAGACGTACTCAGGTTTTTGAAGGGCTTAATCTGGTTGATGTCATACCACTCTCAGCAGCACCCCCGGCACCTCCGCCCACACAAAGTCCTGCAGATCCACCTCAGCCTCCTCCTGGAAATGCTGCAACCACCAGGTCTCTATCTGGTACGGGTGGTGGAGCGGCCAACAAAAGACCCAGGACCCAGACTACTGATGCCTCAATAAACGAAACTCCTCAGGCTTAGGATACCCCCCGTACCGCAATTCCCTGGGAGCCAAAGTTTTTCCTTCCAGATGGGACTCCGGTCTGTGCTGACCATCTTACCATCTGTCAGCCAGATACTCTTCGGGCTATGGCGAAGGGTGTTTGGACTCCTGCCGACAGGGTTGCGCAGTCGAAGATTTCCAGGACTAAACTTTTCTAGAAGGGCTCCTCGATGGCCATGGAGGTTGGTGCTTCGACTCTGCTTTTATATTTTAGCTTTTATTATTTCTACTTCGTACTGCACTAATATGCATCATTTTTCCCTATCTGTGTAGTTTCTTTATGGGATCCAGGCCTACAATCATGCCCTGGAGTCTGATGTTCGGGAAATGGCCAAGATGCAGGCTCAACTACAGCAGAATAATGAGCATTGTATCACTCTGGCCAGGGAGGCGGATGGTTTTTGCTAGAGTGTATTTGAGCACAAGAGCCTTCTGGAGAGCGGAGAAGCTGAAAAGAGGGCTTTAGCTGCCGAAAAGGCGAAGTCAGATAATCTTTTGGCTCTTGAGCGATCTAAGGTAGAGATGTGCCGTTTAGGTGGTCTGGACATGCACAGACGGTATGTCACAATCTGTGACGTTCGATCGGTAAGGGCATGGCGAGATAGGCACAAGATGGAGCACATTCCCCTAACTGATCGGGAGTTTAAGACTGCTAAGGAGTTCGATGCTTTCATGGGAGTGCTCCTTCCTTATAAAGACCCACCGGCCTTTGAAAATGAGAAGCGGTTTGCGGCCCTTCTGAGGGGAGAAAACTAGTTTTGCCCCTAAGTTGAAATATAACTTAGGCTTTCCGCACTTTCATTATGTATTACCCCTTTAGAAGGGTATTTTTTTATAATTTTCTATTTATTTTAATGAAAAGAATTTTCCCAATTTTTGTGGTATTTTATTCTTGTTACTTCGGTTTAGCTATTGACTAGCCTGAGATAAACGTTTTTGAACTTAATACTTAGGAAAAATTTCATTTTTCTGTTTGATATGGAGTCTTTGGGCATATGGCCCCTGAGACTTGTTTATGTCATCTGGTTAGTTCAAATCAGGTTTAAACTCAACACTTAGAAAAATTTTCTGTTCATATGAAGTTTTCGGGCATCTGGTCCTTGAGACTTGTTTATATCCACTGGTTAGTTCAAATCAGGTTTGAACTTATCACTTAGGAAAATTTTCTGTTCAATATAGAGTCTTTGGGCATCTGGACCCTGAGACTTGTTTATATCCACTGGTTAGTTCAAATCAGGTTTGAACTCAACACTTAGGAAAATTTTCTGTTTAATACAGAGTCTTTGGACATCTGGCCCCTGAGATTTTGTTTATGTCTTCTGGTTAGTTCGAATCAGGTTTGAACTCAACACTTAAGAAATTTTTTATATTAATATGGCGTCTTCACAAGGTATGATCACTCATATATAATGTGACTTTTTATTAAAAAACTTAGGAAACATGTAACAGAGGTGCCGAACATCGGGCACAAATGCTTTATTATAATCCGTAAAAGTGTCATGTGCAAGTACACAGTTTTATTTTACTGTTTAAGAAAATTTTCTATTGAAGGATAATACCTCTTCAGACGATAAGCGTTCTGAGAATTGGGCTCGATGCGACCTGTCTCGTTCTTCCCTACCCGATAGGTACCGCGACCGATGACCTCAATTATTGTATAAGGTCCTTCCCATGTCTCCCGTAACTTGCCAATAATCCCAAATTTTCTTCTGAGCACCATATCGCCTACCTGAAACTCTCTTCTTTTGACCTTCTGATTAAACCGAGCCCTAACTTGTTGTTGGTAGGCAGCCAACCTTATCCCGACGACTTCTCTTCTTTCTTCCAGTAGGTCTAAGTCATGGGCCAGGTGCTGATTGTTTGGACCTTCTTCCCAGGCTTGACTTCTTAGTGTAAACACATTCAATTCGATCGGGATAACGACTTCGGCCCCCGTAGGCCATGGCGAAAGGGGTCTCTCCTGTTGGTTGTCTTGGAGTGGTCCGATAGGACCATAAGACCTCGGGTAACTTTTCCAACCAAGCTCTTTTTGCTTATTCGAGCTTTTTTCTAAGTTTATTGAAAATTGTTCTGTTTGTCCTTTTAGCCTGTCCATTTCCCTGTTGGGTAACTAACGGAAGAAGTGTTCTGATTGATCCCATGCTTTGCCATGAACGCTTGAACTTTCCTGTTATCCAGGTTGGTGCCATTATCCATCATTATAGTTTGGGGTAGACCGAATCTACAAATGATGTGACTCCAGATGAACTTTATAACGTGACTACTTTTGATAGTTGAGTATGCCTCGGCTTCCGCCCATTTGGTAAATTAATTCGTAGCCAGAAGAACATGTGTAGTAGATCGTATGGCTTGCGGGAGAGGACCCACAATATCCATTCCTCATCGGGCAAAGGGGTGAGGGATTATTGTTGGATTTAGTAGTTCCAAAGGTGGATGAATGACATCACCATGAAATTGGCATTTTTTACAGTGTCGGGTATATACCTCAGCGTTTCTTGACAGATAAGGCCAGAAGTACTCCTGGGTGAGGACTTTATGGGCTAAAGACCTTCCTCCGGAATGATTGTTGCACGATCCAACATGTATCTCTTCCATGACTGCAGAAGCTTAGGAGGGCGTGAGACATCTTAAATATGGTCCGGAGAAAGACTTGCAGTAAAGTTGACCGTTGTATAGAGCGTATCTTGCGGCTTTCATTCTTATCTTCCGGGCCTCTAGTTTTGACTCAGGTAACGCACCCGTCCTCGAATAGTCTGTTATGGGGTCCATCTAGCTTGGCTCCCAAGGAATGACCATCACGTCATCGGAGGGCTCCAAGCTTGATCGGACGATGAAATCCACTGGTGTTGTTCGAGTCATACTTTCCCCTACTACGGAGGCCTGGTTAGCCAAATGATCTGCCATGATATTATCCCCTCTGGGGATCTGTTCAAAGGTTAATTGCTGGAATTCCTCGGCCTCCTTTAGTACCAAATTCCTGTATGCTTCCATTTTAGGTTCTCGGGTTTCATACTCCCCATTCAACTGACGTATGACCAATTGGGAATCACTTCGTATCTCTGCCTTTTGTACTTGTGAACTTCAGGCCAACCGAATTCCTGCTAGAAGGGCCTCATACTTGGCTTCGTTGTTGGAGGTTGGAAACTCCAATCGAACGGACTGCTGAATTTTAGTTCCATCGGGTGTTACGAGCTCTACACTGATCCCTAATCCGTTGATATTTGACGATCCGTCCACGAATACTACCCATAATTCTGATTCATTTTCTTCTGGAGCGTTCGTAGTTTCTATTTCTAATAGAAAGTCAGTTACCGCTTGCCATTTGATGGCGGTTCGGGGGACATAGGTTATGTCATAGATTCCCAGTTCTATTGCCCATTTGGATACTCTTCCTGATAATTCGGGCTTTGCCATTATGGATCTAATCGGGGTTGCAGTTGGTACCACGATCGGATGTGCGTCAAAGTAATGCCGAAGACGTCATTTTGCATTGATCATTGATAGTACCAGCTTTTTATGTTTGGAATAACGGGTTTCTGCATCATCAAAGGCTTTGCTGGTGTAAAAGACCGGCATCTGGTACCCCTTGCTCTCCTTGACCAGAGCTGTCACGCCCCGAATCCGAAAATCCGGATAATGACTTAAATTTAATTAAAATTCATAAAAATATCAAATGGTCAAACTGGTCAACCGACATTGTTTATAATTCACTAGCGCGGAAGCGAAATAGAAATAATAAAATCATATACAAATCCCGAAATCAAATCAAATTACAATACGAACACACTAGTCCAAAGCCAAACAAGTACAAATCATAATAAGCACGCAATCTCCATTATTACATAAAGATGTAATTATTATAGGTTCAAATTCCACAAATTTCCAATAGCTCACGCATCATCCACCAATGGTTCTTTTCCTGAAAAATGTTAAGGGGTGAGCACAAACGGCCCAGTAGAGAAAAATCATGAAGCGTAAGATTCCGCAAGTATGTAAATTAATGAATACGTATAGGGTCAAGTCTCTACCCTAGTCCAATGTCAAGATATAAATGCATAAGGAATCACAATATAAACTCATGTAGAACAATTTAAATAATACCATCAAAATAATTTAAAAGTTCTATAATCACGAAATTAAAACCAATACTCTCAATGTGAACTCAAATCCAACTATCACAACCGAAATAGCATCAAATTCAAAATCATCAAATGGGAAAATTATGTCGTGAAACAAACCCTAGGACATGAACTACCTGTTCATCTGCCTAGTCGTCTTGGGGCTACTAACCCTACGGTGACGTCAACCAATCGCGCGATAATTCGAGGACTTGCACCCCGGGAGCTCCTTCGTCCCCCCATTGCTCACACCACACGACCATTTCCCAAAATCAACAACCAATCCACCATTCACAATTCACAATTCATAAATGTCATTCACATGCGCACATAAGTAATAAATATATCCGCACTCCATGATCCACCTAATAAAATTCTATCGTGGCATGAATCAATGCATTTAAACACATTAATGCAATTTCACAACTCATGTCAAACATAGCACAATAAGATGATGAATCTATATATAAACATTAAAATGCATAAATGAAGATTCTTAAACTCACACGATACCCCAATAAATCCCTACCTCAACTTGATAAAATATCCAGTAAAATACCAACAATCAAAACAATATGGTTGTGTAGAGAATGAATAAACGGACGGTTCTCCCTTCCCGCCTTCATTTGTACCCTGTTATGCCCGAAACCAATTAACACATATTGAATAATTTTTATATACATAACCATATTTATTTTTATAATAAGATTTGCCAATAAACATTCTGATATATATAAATATCTACTAAAAAAATATTCGGAATTAATAGACAAAATTTAGCTACTTAATTAAGAATCGAAAAGTTCGGTTTCGAATACTACCGTAAAACGGACAACAAGTAATCTATGATTTTTAGAAAACTCTACAGGTTTGATAAAAATATGAACTTTACAGGATACACTCCAAACCTCTAAGTAGATCTACTGTAAAATTTTCATAAGCTTTAATCAAAGGACAGTGGTCCAAAATAATTATAAAAGACAGCTTTCCTAACAGTTCCGAAAACTGAACACCCTTTACTCCAAGATTTTTACAAACCTATCCATGAATTATATGACTACCAAAATCTCCAGATTTACATATTATATACTCAAGATCAGGTGATAAAATTATAAGTACAAAATTAGAATTATAGATAGCTCAAATCGGTAACACAAGTTCCGGTTTTAAACTACAGTTAAAACTGAACAGTTACTACTCAACAATTTTTCTTACCAGTATAAATTAACTTACAATTCTTGATCTTCAGTACATATGTCCTAGACATATTCAAAATGTTATAATAAACGTTTCAAGATTTATAAGAATACGAAACCATATGAAACAATTGGCTAAACCGAAACCGAAATCGGATCAGCAAGCAGTAAAATATCACTGGACAGCCTACTTCCGTGATTTTTAGAAATTTAAATATTTATCTACATGATCTGAAATTTTGAGAGATGATAATAGACATATACAAAATCATACTGTAAAAGTTTCAAAAATTTATAAATAATTTAACATGGTCTATAAATTTCTCAAACCGAGTAAAAAAAACAAACGGTCTGCAGCAACAACAATATCCGAATAACATGTTTTTCCTAGATTTTTAATTAACTCTCTACTTATCTATAAATTCTGAAATTTTCAGGAACATATAATCACATACCTATATATGATCTGTAAAATTTTCATAAACTAATTTTGATCCATACATATATTATAAATTAGAGATCTAAAGCCTTGATTTTCACTAAACATGTAAACTAGCAATCTGGAATTTTTGAAAAATCAAATCAAATTAAATAATATAGATCACATACCGTAATTGGTATTAAACCGAAGATCGGAACACGTAGAACAACTTCCTAGTTGAGCACAAAATTGAATCCCCACTCTAAGATGCCCAAAATGTAGAGAGAAGAAGATAGGAGAAAAATAGAGAATGATGGAAAAAAATGGTTTTTGCTTGATTGTTGAGAATATGCAAAAGCTAACCTCAACACATCAATATAATGGCTGAAAATTTTCATCAATAATGTCATAAAGTGGTGTCAATATAATAGATGTATGATTGAACCTTTAAATGATGGAGGAATATGCTTTTGGAAAGTTGAAGATAAAAATAAAATTAAACATGTGGAATTCGGTCACACATTTACACATAATGAATATATTGCAAAAGTTACCCTCATCTTTATCAAACTCAAAAGTAACCCCCACATTTAATTAAAATATCGAAACTACCCGATCAACGACAAAAATGAAAATTTTACAAAACATAGAAATGAACCAAAAAATTCAAATCATACAATCCTTAATGTACAAAAACACATGCAATGCCACATAATGCACAAGATAAAAAAAATAATAATTTATAACCGAAGAAAAAGAAATTATTTAAATAAACCCGGTCATTACAACCTCCTCTCCTTAAAAAGATTTCGTCCCCGAAATCGTGACGTACCTTAAGTGGCAAAAAGATCAGGATAGTTGGCACGGACCTCGTCCTCACGCTCCCATGTAGCCTCCTCCATGCCATGATGATGCCACAACACTTTAACTAGAGGAATCACCTTTCCACGTAGAACCTGATCTCTAGAGTCTAAAATCTGAACTGGTCGCTCCTCATATGTGACATCCTCATCAACCTCCACATCGACCCAATCCAAAACATGTGACTGATCTGGCTCATACTTCCTCAACATAGATACATGAAAAACATTGTGAACTCTGGACAACTCTGGTGGTAAAGCCAAACGATAAGCCACCTCACCAACACGATCCAAAATATCGAAAGGTCCGATAAACCGCGGCGATAACTTGCCACCTCGCCGAAATCTCATCAATCCCTTTCGCGGAGAAACCTTTAGAAACACATGGTCCCCCACATCAAAGGATAATGGTCTCCTCCTTCGGTCAACATAGCTTTTCTGTCGGCTCTGAGCTGTGATCAATCGTTGTCGAATCATCTTGATCTTCTCTGTTGTTTCATGAATAATCTCTGATCGCCTCAAGTCACGACCCAAAATAGATTTCTCGCCAACCTCAGTCCAACAAACAGGAGATCTACATGGCCTGCCATACAACGCCTCGAATGGTGCCATCTCAATACTGGCCTGGTAACTATTGTTGTACGCAAACTCAACCAATGGTAGATGACCATCCCAATTACCCTGAAAATCCAGAATGCAAGCCCGTAACATATCCTCCAATATCTGAATAGTCCTTTCCGATTGACCATCAGTCTGAGGATGAAATGCCGTGCTAAACCTCAACTCTGAATCAAGAGCTGACTGGAAACCCTGCCAAAATCGTGAAGTAAACCTCGGATCTCTGTCCGACACGATAGAAACTGGAACACCGTGTAATCTGACAATCTGGTCAATATACACCCTACTGAGTGCCTCTGCGCCATCTGTTTCTCGTATGGCCAGAAAATGAGCTGTCTTGGTCAACCTGTCAACAATAACCCATACTGCATCATGCCCCTTCTGCGTTGGCGGTAATCCTGTTACAAAATCCATAGTGATGTGTTCCCATTTCCACTCTGCCACTGGCAATGGTTGCAACAGACCTGCAGGCTTCTGATGTTCAGCCTTTACTTGTTGACAAGTAAGACATCTAGCAACAAACTGAGCAACATCACGCTTCATGCCCCTCCACCAAAACTGGCATCTCAAGTTGTGATACATCTTAGTACCACCGGGATGTACTACAAACCTCGAACAGTGAAAATCCTTCATCACCTTCTCCTTGCTCGTTTTTGGCACCACCATCTTCCCTTTGAACCTTAGACCCCCATCAGAGTGCAAGGTCCAATCATCCACGGTCTCACCAGCTGAAATTCGAGTACGAATGGAATCCATCTCGTTTACCCCTCTCTGTGACTCAATCACCTCGTCAATAAGAGTGGGTTGGATTGTCAGGCTAAATAAGGTAGCTGACTCATTGTCATCACTGAAAATCAACCCCAATGACGGTTGGTGAATTGATGTTTCTTTTGTCGTTGCTTCACCAAACTCCGGTCAACAAAATTTATAATACCTACAAATACTTTACTTAAAATAGTATAACAATAAGTAGGGTCGAACCACTCTCAACTTAGAAATCGGTTTGAGACTAGGATCCAAAACTATAATTTTCGAGATAAAAAGAAATCACTTAAAACAATTCTTGAATTTTTGAATAATAAACTAAAATAACTAGATAAAATTATCAAATGGTGGAAGAAATCTCAAGGGAAGAGAATCCACCACCCGGGTCTATATAAATAATATTATATATTTCTATTGCAAATTCTCCTCCAACCTATTAAACATAAACATAGATATTGGTAGGCATTCCCCGTATTTCCATTAATTGGTAATCACGGAAAATCTTCCCTCTAATGTTTTGGTTTAAAAATAAATAAATAAAAATAGTGGTAGGCATTCCCCGTATTTCCATTGATTGGTAATCACGGAGAATCCTTCCTCTATTTTCAACCTCTATTGTAGGTTTTGTCACTTGAAAGAATTATTTCGGGAAGAGAATTGAACAATAAGAAATAAAATAAAATTATGTATATCTTACCCAAGGTGGCTTCATCACTCCCTTGAGAAGATGTTTAAGCTAGCATAATGATATAGGAATAAAACATGATGATAGAAGAAATTTTCATTAACTAAGAAAAATATTACAACAAAATAAAAACTTGATACAAGACTAAATTCTCTCTACAATTTCTCACTCACTACCATCTCCCCCCATACAATTTCCAACTACTCTCCTATTTATAGAGAAAATTGGAATATAATGACATCTTGTAAAGTGAAGTTAGATCTACTTTTCTTTTCTTTTTCTTTGAATATTGATGCTTTCCAAGTCATTTTCTTCTTTCTTCATGTGCATTATATTCTTCATCTTTCATCCATGTGCATTATATTCTTTCTTCCATCCATGTGCATTCCTTTCTTCACTTTAATATATTTTCTTCATCTTTTCCAATTCAAACCTATAAGAAATAAAAAGATATATATAAGAACATTTATGCAATAAAATGGTGAATTAAAGATTTATTTTTGACATTTAAAATAGTGATTTTGTGAACTTATCAAATTACCCCCAAACAAGCTCTTGCTAGTCCTCTAGCAAATAAGGACAAAATAGATTAGTTCGCAAAATTAGACTCTTATTAATTTTAACTAAAGATGTGCCACTTCCGCAGGCTGCTTTCGATTGCATTTACCATATGCAATAAGGCCTTAAACCCCTAGATTACCCTAGTGGACGAGCAATAGCCTCGTGAGGGTTGGATATATTACCCACAACTTCTTCATTCTTCATTTTCATGCTTTCATGCATTCACATATTCATTAATCAAGCCATGATACAATATATAAGATAATATGAATACAAATACTACCACTCACTATCGAACAATAACTATCTCAAGCTAATGATATGAATGATCCCCACTGAAGTAAATAATTTCGTTACTTTCTACTCCCAATCTAGACAACCTTCCGTGTTTTTGTGAACATTTTACTATGGTATGTCAATCTCTCTTCTTCTACTTCATTGATCAAACTTTGCCATATTTTTCGTAAAAACTCATTATTTCCATCATTTCACTTCCATCCCTTTTTGTATTTATAAGCTCCGGACTTTCCAGCGAGGACTTTTAGTCCCGACCAACTGGGCCCGAACTTCTTCCATGGGATTTATGCTCATTAGTTTTCTCCCCTTTTTACGCGAACAATGATATTGGTGATACCAAGGTCCGGTTACTCAGATCGAAGAACTACTTTTTGCATTTCTTTGAAAATATATATTTTTTTAAATTTTCTCCATTCAATCTCCCCTTCTCCCCTTTTATAGCGGCAAAGCTAATTTTTCAACTCCATAGTCAAAGATCAACTGTTTTTCCCATAGTGAATGTGTGCATGTGCTTATAGGTCAAAGCTGTCCTTTTCGGTTTCAATTTCACTAATTTATTTACCTATGTAAAACCACATCATTTCACTAACTCAATCTAATCATTACTCTTATGAGCGGGAATATCGCATCACATACTACGGATATATCATAAACATAAACTTAATCAACTTATAATGCAAAACACTCATGCATAAAAACAAAAAACTTTTCCAAACGAAATCAATTTTTCAAAATATATATATATATTTTTTTATTTTTATTTTTATTTTTAATAATGAAATTCTATTTAGATTAAATAGATATCCACCCCCAAACAAAAATAACACTGTCCCTAGTGTTTAAAAATACATCTAAGAGACAAATTGGAACAAATTACCGCAATTGAGGTGGTGTTTTTGGAGTATAGTCCCTGCAAAGATTCTTGGCAAAAGAAAAGTCAAGTGATTGAAAATATTATGACAGACTTTACCCCCAAACAAAATCTAAACATATCCAAATAGAGTGAAAAAAATAAAATTGATAGAAAAATTTACACAACTGACTGGGCTGCCTCCCAGTAGCGCTAAGTTTAACGTCTTCAGCCAGACTCAACAGATGTGCTACCCCTAAACAGATCAGTCCGAATAAATTGGATCAATGAGGAGAATTTCCTCATTTTCAGAAGTTTCAAGTTCTAGGAAAGGCTTTAGACGATGAGCATTAACTTTAAACAACTGTCCATTCTTAGGGTCTTGTAACTCAATGGCACCATGACTAGAAATGTGATGGACATAGTACGGGCCTGACCAACGTGACCTTAACTTCCCAGGAAACAATTGAAGACGGGAGTTATACAAAAGAACCTTTTGTCCTATGAAAAACTCCTTTTTGAGAATGTGTTTGTCATGTTCCAACTTAGTCTTGGCTTTATAAATTCTTGAACTCTCATAGGCATCATTTCTGATTTCTTCTAACTCATTAAGTTGAAGGGTCCTACGTTGACCGGCTTTATCATAGTCAAAGTTCATGGCCTTGATGGCCCAATAAGCACGGTGTTCGAGTTCAACAGGCAAGTGACATGCTTTGCCATAGACCAATCGATATGGGGACATTCCTATAGGGGTCTTGTAAGCAGTACGGTATGCCCATAAAGCATCCTGGAGACGAAGACTCCAGTCCTTCCTTGTGGGGTTAACTGTTTTCTCTAAGATCTGTTTAATCTCCCTATTAGATACCTCAGCTTGACCATTGGTTTGAGGGTGATATGATAGGGCCACTTTGTGATTGATTCCATATTTGGACAACAACTTTCCAAAGACTTTGTTGCAAAAATGTGAACCATTGTCACTGATTATGGCTCGAGGTGTTCCAAACCGAGGCAAAACCTGGTCTTTGAAAAAACGCACCACAACTCTATGGTCAGCTGTTTTGGTGGCTAAAGCTTCTACCCATTTTGACACATAATCAACTGCTAAAAGGATGTAGAGATTGCCAAACGAGGATGGAAATGGTCCCATGAAATCAATACCCCATACGTCAAAGATTTCAACGATGAGAATCGATTGTTGAGGCCATTCGTTTCTTTTGGTAATCTTACCTAGCAATTGGCATCTATGACAAACTAGACAGTATGTGTGGGTGTCTTTGAAAATGGTTGGCCAATAGAATCCTGATTGCAAGATTTTTACAGCTGTTCGTTTGGAACTGAAATGGCCACCACATGCCTGGTCATGACAGAAGGAAATGACAGACTTTTGATCTACCTCGGGAACACACCTACGAATGATCTGATCTGGACAATATTTAAACAAGTAGGGGTCATCCCAGAAATATTCTTTAGCCTTGGCCAAAAATTTATCTTTCTCTTGTTTGGACCAGTTGGAAGGAATTTGACTAGTCACAATATAATTGACAATATCTGCATACCATGGTGCATGAGATATTTCAAATAATTGTTCATCAGGAAAATAATCAGAAATGGGAATGGAGTCACTAGTGGATTCAATAACAAGACGGGACAAATGATCAGCGACTACATTCTCGGAACCTTTCTTATCTCGAATCTCAAGGTCAAATTCTTGAAGAAGTAAGATCCAGCGTATCAACCTAGGTTTTGCATCAGATTTGGACAAAAGATGTCTTAACGCTGCATGATCTGTATATATGATGACCTTAGATCCAACCAAATAAGATCTAAACTTCTCAAAGGAGAACACGACTGCTAGCAACTCTTTCTCAGTGGTTGAGTAGTTGATTTGGGCATCATTTAAGGTTTTGCTAGCATAGTATATGACATGTCGTGCTTTATCCACTTTTTGGCCTAAAACAGCACCTACTGCATAATCAGACGCATCACACATAATTTCAAAAGGCAAGTTCCAATCAGGTGAGCGAATGATAGGTGCAGTAGTGAGTGCTGACTTTAAGTACTCAAAGGCGGACTTACAGGCATCAGTAAACTCAAATTGTGCATCTTTAGCTAGAAGATGGGTCAAAGGTCTAGCTATCTTACTGAAATCTTTGATGAAACGCCTGTAGAAACCGGCATGACCTAGGAATGCTCTAATATCTCGAACAGATTTGGGGATAGGTAGATTGGAGATTAGTTCAATTTTTGCTTTGTCTACCTCAATTCCTGCACTGGAGATATTATGACCTAGGACAATTCCCTTTTGGACCATGAAATGACACTTTTCCCAGTTAAGTACCAAGTTATTGTCACGACAACGTTGAAGTACTAGAGAAAGATGGTCTAGACATTGCTCAAATGATGACCCAAAGACAGAGAAGTCATCCATGAAGATTTCTAGAAACTTTTCAACCATGTCACTAAATATACTCATCATACATCGCTGAAATGTAGCTGGTGCATTACACAAGCCGAATGGCATGCGACGATAGGCGAATGTACCGAATGGACAGGTGAAAGTAGTTTTGTCTTGGTCATCAGGGTGGACAGGAATTTGATTGTAACCAGAATAACCATCTAAAAAGCAATAGAAGGTTTGACCAGCTAATCTTTCTAACATTTGGTCGATGAAGGGAAGTGGAAAATGGTCTTTTCTAGTCACGCTATTCAGTTTCCTGTAGTCTATGCAAACTCGCCATCCAGTTTGAATGCGAGTAGGAACAAGCTCATTATGGGCATTGGACACAACAGTGATGCCAGATTTTTTAGGAACTACCTGGATTGGACTCACCCATTGACTATCAGAAATCGGGTAGATGATATCAGCGTCAAGAAGTTTGATAACTTCTCCGCGGACAACTTCTTTCATATTGGGGTTAAGTCTCCTTTGAGGTTGTCTACAGGTTTTCGCATTATCTTCTAAGTGAATGCGATGTTGCACCACTAGAGGATTAATGCCCTTGATATCATCAATGGACCATGCTATGGCTTCCCTATTTGTCTTAAGAACCTCAATTAATTGGGACTCTTGTTGCTCAGTTAACTCAGAAGATATTACCACTGGAAAAGTTTCATTTTCACCAAGATACGAATATTTTAAAGTCTCGGGTAAAGGCTTTAATTCAATATTAGGTGGTTTCTTTGCATTTTCAGATTCAGTGTTAACTGGCAAGGACAATGATTCAAATTTGGATTTATACTTGGGTGCTTCAAATGGTGGGGCAGAGTCTAGCAAATCATTTACTTGGCTAATGTTATTAGCTTCGTCCAAATTATCATCAAAATGGGCTAGACAATGCTGGAGTGGATCCTCAGGATATGAGTGGTTAAAGGTGTGGTTGGTCAATGAATCAATGAGACAAACATCTTCAACAGACTCTGATTCAATGGGTTGTTTCATCAAATTGAACACATTGACTTCCACTTTCATGTTCCCAAAGGTTAAGGTCATGCTACCATTTCTACAATTGATCAATGCATTGGCTGTGGCTAAAAATGGTCGACCTAAAATGATTGGAATTTGTTTACCTTGGGTTGGTTGAGTGTCTAGCACAATAAAGTCTACGGGGTAATAAAAATCATTAACTTTTACTATCACATCCTCAATGATACCCCTTGGAATTTTGATGGATCGGTCAGCTAACTGAATTCTAACATCAGTTTTCTTCAAATCAGTCAATCCCAAATCCAAGTAGACTGAATACGGTAACACATTGACACTGGCACCAAGGTCCAATAAAGCTTGACCTTCAAAATTTTCTCCTATCCTACAAGTGATAGTTGGACTACCAGGGTCTTTGTGTTTAACCACAGCTTGATTTTGTAGGAAGGAGGAACAATGTTGGGCTATGAAGGCTTCCTTAGGGATATTGGTTTTCCTCTTGACTAAGTCTTTAATGAATTTTGCATAAGAAGGAATTTGCTTAATAGCAGTGAGAAATGGAATGTTAATCTGGAGATTTTGAAAAATCTCTAAGATTTCACTGTATTGAGAATCCTTCTTATTGTTGACTAGTCTAGAGGGAAAAGGTGCACGTGGAATAAACGGCTTTGGAATGACCTCATCAAGCTTAGGACCTTGGTCCTTTTTGGATTTTTGGGAATTGGGTGGAAGAGATTTGGATGGTTCAATTTCATCACTGATGGGTGGCTCAACCTTATTATCAATTTTGTTTCCTGACCTGAGGGTAATGATGGAATTTACATTGGCATTTGATTGGTCAGAAGTGGAAGGAGTCCCTACAAGATTAACTCCTTGTCTTTTTGGATTGATTTCGGGTTGGCTAGGCAATGTACCCCTTTGTCTTTCAGACAGAGCTGCAGTGAGTTGACTCAACTGATTTTGGAGAGACTGCTGAAATTGCAGTTGATTTTGAGTCAAGAGATCAAAGTTATTTTCTAACTTTTGAAATCTCTGATTGGAATGCTTATTGGATTGATCAAGATTAAGGGCAAGCATTTTCAAAGTGTCCTCATAATTGGAAGTATTATTGACCGGTGGGACAGGAGCAACATAGTTGTTCATGGGATCAACTGCTAAATCTCGGCTTGGATTGAACTGGTTATTCCTAGGGAATTGATTTTGAGGAATTATTGGTCCTTGAGTTTGAGGTTGCCTATTGGAGTTACCTTGAAAACCAGACTGACCACTTAAGTTTTGTGGAGGTAAATTTTGCCTCCATGAAAAATTAGGATGGTTTCTAGTATCAGGATGGTAACTTTGGCTAAATGTATTAGGCAATGATCTCCTAAAGGTATTGAAAGCACAAACTTGCGCATCCGAAGGTTCGGATGTACAAGAGACCGGACATTCCTCTGTTGGATGGGATAAACCAGAACAAACATTGCATTGTGCAGGGGTAGATATTAGGGCAAATGCATCAAACTTTTTGCCTAAGTCTTTCACTCCCTCAGCAAGACTTTTCATCACAGACTTTAACTCATTTTCAGGTTTGATGTCATAAAAACCAGATGTTCTATTCATTTGATCATTCCTAGAAAATTCATTATCATTTTGGTTCCAATTCCAATTTTGGGCATTTTCAGCTAGTTCCTCCAAAAATATATATGCTTGGTCAGGGGTTTGGGCATTGAACTTTCCTTGGTGCATTGACTCAATCATGGTTCGGTTCATAGGTGAAAGTCCCTTATAGAAGAAATGAACTAGTTGTGCTTTATCAAAGCCATGGTGTGGGCATTTGAGTAGCAAGTCATGAAATCGGTCCCAAGTTTGATGGAATTGTTCCTCAATTTTCCCTCTAAAAGTACTAATGGCATCTCTCATTGATTCGGTCTTTTGCATGGGATAAAACTTACTCATGAATTTCCTTGCAAGTTCATCCCATGATCGAATGGAGTCTGGTGGAATGGAGTTTAGCCATGATGCAGCTCTATCTTCTAAGGACAGGGGGAAAAGACGCAGTTTGACACCCTCTTCATTCAAATTTTGATTTTTGAATGTGTTGCATATTGTTAAAAACTTCCCTAAATGGATATAGGGTTGTTCGCTTTCAAGTCCATGAAATTTTGGCAACATATTGATTGTGGCGGGTCTAATCTCAAACTGGGGTGCATCATTCTCAGGTAGAACAATGCAATTGGGTGGGTTGGCTGTGATTGGGGCAAAGTAGTCATTAAGAGTTCTCGGTGCAGCCATTGATGAATTATTGGTGGTTGACAGATTTAACAAGGTAGTTGATTTTTCTTCTAAATCAAAGAGTGAGAGATCACTAGGAAACCTAACTAAACGCTTGTTAACTCGTAACCACTGGGGCATAAACAAAAAGAAACCTAAAAAAAAACTAGATGATGGGCAAATCACACAAAATTTTTGGCTTTGTTATCTTGAGCTTAAATTCAAGGGTGATGAATTTTTAAATCTAATCTTGTACAGAATTAATAGGATGGTGTCCAAATTAATTCTCTCCTAATTAGACAGCTCCTACTCTATTTCAGATTAAGTCGATAGATTACCAGTTAAGGATCATCAAACTAACAACGGAGTAGTTCCCAGGAAAGTGTGGCGAGGCACGTGGCCTGCTTAATGGCGCGTCAGCCACACTCCTAGACAGAATTTCCTACCGTTTATCAATTTGATAATGACTCACTGGAGTGATTACCAACCGCTTCCTTCCTAGAGGGCCTATGAGCTCGTAACCCTAAATTGGATTATTGCTAATGAATTTTAAAATTAGGCTCATGGTTTAACAAATGCAAGGATTTTTGTGATTTGTGGGCCACGGAAACGGGTGATGAAATCCCGACTGTATCTTGTGGGAATTTTGCCCTTAAGTATCTTATGCAAAATGCTAATTAAAATATGCACACACAAGAGAAAAAGAAATAAAAAACGGGAGCTTAGGGGAATTTCTAATGTTATTCTATCCTAAAATTCGCATGCAAAATTTGTGTCTAGAAAAACTAAAACTAAAAATAAATAAAATAGAAATAAACTAAATACAAAGGATGGGAACTTAGGGTAATTTCTAATGTTATTCTATCCTAGAATTTGCATGCAAAATTTGTCTAATTTAGGAAAAAAAAATATAACAAAGGGTTTAGAGATATGGAACCTGGCTGACGAACCGGTACAGTACCTCCTGCAAAAGAAAACAACAAAAACAAATAAGTAAAAAAAAAATATAATAATAATAAAAGGCAAAAAAAATGAAATACAGGGAAAAAAAAACTAAAGCTAATCTATTTGATTTTATTTTTCAAATTTATGTTTTTTTTTTATAACTAAAAAAAAATCAAAATTTAAATTTAAATTAACAAGAATGTCCAGATAGTGGTCGGTCCTATTCCCCAGATGTTACAACTATTTAAGTTATATTTTGATATATATATATATATATATTTTTATATGGTAGTTGGCTTATGTGTTTAAAAGAAACCAACAGTGCACTTCTTGTTCTTACATGCATAAATTTGGAAGTATTACATGTACAAACTGCAAAGCTGAATTGTACATTGTTGGTCAGTTTCCTCTGCCGAATTTTTTTTTTAATCTATATCAAAATCAACTAACATATAGGATATAGGAATTGAACAAAACAAGTGAAAGTTATGTTACAGTAAACAAACAAACTATCAATTGAACAACTGTCCAGTTTATCATTTTATTTTTTTATTTTTTTTATTTATTTTTTTTATTTTTTTAAAAAAAATTAAAACTTCAAGAACCTACTGTTGTTACACAATTAACAGAGTACAAAGTGAAATTTATTTTTTTTTTCTTTTTGAAAATTAACAAAAATCACACAATATAGGAAAATTAAAATAAAAGGAGGGATAGAAAGTTCGGGTGGATTCCCGAAAACTTGTAGTCTCGAATCTTTGACTCCGAATTCAATGTTGACGCGGCAACGGCGCCATTTGACGGTTGGTGAATTGATGTTTCTTTTGTCGTTGCTTCACCAAACTCCGGTCAACAAAATTTATAATACCTACAAATACTTTACTTAAAATAGTATAACAATAAGTAGGGTCGAACCACTCTCAACTTAGAAATCGGTTTGAGACTAGGATCCAAAACTATAATTTTCGAGATAAAAAGAAATCACTTAAAACAATTCTTGAATTTTTGAATAATAAACTAAAATAACTAGATAAAATTATCAAATGGTGGAAGAAATCTCAAGGGAAGAGAATCCACCACCCGGGTCTATATAAATAATATTATATATTTCTATTGCAAATTCTCCTCCAACCTATTAAACATAAACATAGATATTGGTAGGCATTCCCCGTATTTCCATTAATTGGTAATCACGGAAAATCTTCCCTCTAATGTTTTGGTTTAAAAATAAATAAATAAAAATAGTGGTAGGCATTCCCCGTATTTCCATTGATTGGTAATCACGGAGAATCCTTCCTCTATTTTCAACCTCTATTGTAGGTTTTGTCACTTGAAAGAATTATTTCGGGAAGAGAATTGAACAATAAGAAATAAAATAAAATTATGTATATCTTACCCAAGGTGGCTTCATCACTCCCTTGAGAAGATGTTTAAGCTAGCATAATGATATAGGAATAAAACATGATGATAGAAGAAATTTTCATTAACTAAGAAAAATATTACAACAAAATAAAAACTTGATACAAGACTAAATTCTCTCTACAATTTCTCACTCACTACCATCTCCCCCCATACAATTTCCAACTACTCTCCTATTTATAGAGAAAATTGGAATATAATGACATCTTGTAAAGTGAAGTTAGATCTACTTTTCTTTTCTTTTTCTTTGAATATTGATGCTTTCCAAGTCATTTTCTTCTTTCTTCATGTGCATTATATTCTTCATCTTTCATCCATGTGCATTATATTCTTTCTTCCATCCATGTGCATTCCTTTCTTCACTTTAATATATTTTCTTCATCTTTTCCAATTCAAACCTATAAGAAATAAAAAGATATATATAAGAACATTTATGCAATAAAATGGTGAATTAAAGATTTATTTTTGACATTTAAAATAGTGATTTTGTGAACTTATCACCCAACTCTGCGATATCCTTCATCATCTGCCATTCGCGAATGATAATGCTAGAAATTGACCCCCGTGACTTCCGACTCAAAGCATCAGCCACAACATTGGCCTTTCCAGGATGGTACTGTAACTCGAAATCATAGTCCCCCATGTACTCAACCCACCTTCTCTGTCTCATGTTCAAGTCCTTTTGCGAAAAAAGATACTTTAAACTTTTATGATCAGAGAAAATTTCAAACTTCTCCCCGTACAGGTAATGTCTCCAACTCTTCAGTGCAAAGATCACTGCTGCTAGCTCTAAGTCGTGGGTGGGATAGTTCTTTTCATGAGTCTTTAGCTGTCGAGACCCATAAGCAACTACCCTCTCTGTCTGCATTAAGACACACCCCAAGCCCTCTATAGAAGCATCGCAATAAATCACATAGCCCAATCCCCTCTCTGGAATCACTAAGATCGGTGCTGATGTCAACCTGTGCTTCAATTCTTTAAAGGCAAGCTCACAAGCTTCATTCCACACGAACTTCACCCCTTTCCGAGTGAGACGTGTCATCGGTTGTGCTAACCTCAAAAAATCCTTCACGAATCTCCGGTAATAGCCAGCCAATCCCAAAAAGCTCCTAATCTCAAACACATTACGTGGTTGATTCCAACTCATCACAGCCTCAACTTTAGAAGGATCTACCGAGATTCCTTCCGCAGAGACAACATGCCCAAGGAACTGTACCTTAGGTAGCCAAAACTCGCACTTCTCATACTTTGCATACAACTGGTTATCCCTAAGGATTTGTAAAACAATCCTTAGATGCTCCTCGTGCTCCTTCTCGGACGATGAATACACTAAAATGTCATCCACAAAGACCACCACAAACTTGTCTAAGTAAGCACTGAATACCCGGTTCATTAGATCCATGAATGCTGCCGGTGCATTTGTCAAACCAAATGGCATAACAAGGAACTCAAAATGACCGTACCGAGTGCGAAAAGCTGTCTTCGAGATATCCTCATCCTTGACCCTCAATTGGTAGTAACCTGATCTCAAGTCTATCTTTGAAAAGCATTTGGATCCTTTAAGTTGATCAAACAAGTCGTCTATCCTCGGCAACGGATACTTGTTCTTGATCGTAACTTGATTCAACTTCCTATAATCAATACAAAGCCTGAGAGATCCATCTTTCTTTTTCGCAAAAAGAACAGGAGCTCCCCAAGGCGATGCACTAGGACGTATAAAACCTTTCATCCTTAGATCCTCCAATTGATTTTTCAGCTCTTCCAACTCGGCCGGTGCCATACGGTACGATGCCATGGAAATTGCATTGGTACCGGGAATGACGTCAATGCCGAACTCCACTTCTCATTTCGGGGGCAACTCGGTCAAATCTTCTGGAAAAACATCTGTGAACTCACAGACCACCCTCGGAAAGTCACCATAAGAACCATGCTCCTCGTCTTCATAGGCCAGAAGATTAGCTAGGAAAGAACTATCTCCTCTTCGACTGCCCAAACTATGAAGAGAAGAAGTGAGAAAATGGCTCCGATCCCCCACGAAACAAAAACAATCACCATCAGGAGTACAGACGGAAACCCTTCCCCGAAAGCAATCGATGTTGGCTCGGAAAGCTGAAAGCCAATCCATCCCCAAGATCACATCAAAGCTGGTCATCTCTAGAAGGATAAAATCAAACACTAAAACTCTTCCTGCAATCGTGATCTTACAATCTCGGCAAACTCTGGCTAAGATCAACTCATTACCAGTTGGTGTATCAACACACAAGGCTCTATCGAGAAAATCAACCTCTAACCCCAATGCAGATGCAAAAGAACTAGAGATAAAAGAATGGGAAGCACCAGAATCAACAAGAACTCGAGCCCAAGAACTAGAAACAAGAAAAATACCTCGAACAACTGCTGGACCTGCTGAGGCATCGGGTGGAGTGATCGCGAACACACGACCCTGAGTCCTCTGTCCCGACTGTGCACTGCCTTGCCCTGACTGCTGCTGGCTCATCATACCAGGGTTACCTCCTTTTGAATACCGAGATCCCTGTCCAGAATGTGCAGGCTGAACTGGCTGTGCTTGTCCTGTCATCTGTTGTGACCCAGCACTGCTCTGTGAACCCCATCCTAACTGCGGACAGTCCCTCTTTGTGTGTCCTAGCTGACCACACTGGAAACAAGTGATCGGACCCCTTGACTGTCTCTGAGGGCACTCACTCCGGTAGTGTCCCTGCTGATGGCACTCGAAACAAGTCACTCGATCCTTGACTGACCCAGTCGGCATAGTAATCGTCGGAGCAGAATGAACTGACTGTGAACCCTGAGAAAAATAAGATCTGCCCTTGGGTTTCTTCCTTTGGTGATCTCCAGAGAAGGAAGTCGTATCCCTAGCACGGTTCTTTGAATCTCTAATCCTTTGAAAGTCCTTAAACTCTTCTTCAGCTACCAATGCCTTGCGTAAAGCAATAGCATAAGTGGGAACTTCTAATACTGCTATCTTGGCCCGTAGCTCAAACTTCAAACCCCTTACAAATTTCTTTGCCCGGTCCTCTTCAAAAGTCACCATCTCCCTACCAAACCTTGATAATGAAGTGAATTTATTAGCATATTCACCCACTGACATACTTCCCTGAATCAAGTGAATGAACTCGACCTTTAGAGCATCCCTCTTAGTCACTGGAAAATACTCGTCTAAGAACAAGGTCTTGAATGTATCCCAGTCCATAGTATCGGTGTCATGAGTGAACCCCACATTCTTCCACCACATACCCGCATCCTCCGTCAGATGATATGAAGCAAGAGAAACCCGAAGAATGCCATCCTGAATCCCTGCAACTCTGAAATCCCTTTCCATTCGCTCCAACCAATGCTCTGCGACGAATGGATCAGGTCCTCCGATAAAGTCTTGCGGTGCTAGCTTTTTAAACTTTTTCAAAATTCGCATTGTTCCGTTCCCCACATTCAGGTCTTGTGCACCTTGAATAGCCTCCCGTGCAATCCGCTGAAACGCACTGGCCATATCACGAGCAATCTGATCACCAACCTGGGGATCCACTGGTGCTCTCCTCGGAGGCATGATTCTATGTCACAAGAGATAGTGATTAGATACATTTAATTGCTAAATAATCAGCTTTATACTCTTGTAACTTCACATCAACACATTCCACTCAAAGGCAACAGTAAAACAAACGTTCACATAACTAGGCCTTATCCCGTCGTCCCAAAGGTAAAACGACCTAAAGCTCTGATACCACGTTGTCACGCCCCGAATCCGAAAATCCGGATAATGACTTAAATTTAATTAAAATTCATAAAAATATCAAATGGTCAAACTGGTCAACCGACATTGTTTATAATTCACTAGCGCGGAAGCGAAATAGAAATAATAAAATCATATACAAATCCCGAAATCAAATCAAATTACAATACGAACACACTAGTCCAAAGCCAAACAAGTACAAATCATAATAAGCACGCAATCTCCATTATTACATAAAGATGTAATTATTATAGGTTCAAATTCCACAAATTTCCAATAGCTCACGCATCATCCACCAATGGTTCTTTTCCTGAAAAATGTTAAGGGGTGAGCACAAACGGCCCAGTAGAGAAAAATCATGAAGCGTAAGATTCCGCAAGTATGTAAATTAATGAATACGTATAGGGTCAAGTCTCTACCCTAGTCCAATGTCAAGATATAAATGCATAAGGAATCACAATATAAACTCATGTAGAACAATTTAAATAATACCATCAAAATAATTTAAAAGTTCTATAATCACGAAATTAAAACCAATACTCTCAATGTGAACTCAAATCCAACTATCACAACCGAAATAGCATCAAATTCAAAATCATCAAATGGGAAAATTATGTCGTGAAACAAACCCTAGGACATGAACTACCTGTTCATCTGCCTAGTCGTCTTGGGGCTACTAACCCTACGGTGACGTCAACCAATCGCGCGATAATTCGAGGACTTGCACCCCGGGAGCTCCTTCGTCCCCCCATTGCTCACACCACACGACCATTTCCCAAAATCAACAACCAATCCACCATTCACAATTCACAATTCATAAATGTCATTCACATGCGCACATAAGTAATAAATATATCCGCACTCCATGATCCACCTAATAAAATTCTATCGTGGCATGAATCAATGCATTTAAACACATTAATGCAATTTCACAACTCATGTCAAACATAGCACAATAAGATGATGAATCTATATATAAACATTAAAATGCATAAATGAAGATTCTTAAACTCACACGATACCCCAATAAATCCCTACCTCAACTTGATAAAATATCCAGTAAAATACCAACAATCAAAACAATATGGTTGTGTAGAGAATGAATAAACGGACGGTTCTCCCTTCCCGCCTTCATTTGTACCCTGTTATGCCCGAAACCAATTAACACATATTGAATAATTTTTATATACATAACCATATTTATTTTTATAATAAGATTTGCCAATAAACATTCTGATATATATAAATATCTACTAAAAAAATATTCGGAATTAATAGACAAAATTTAGCTACTTAATTAAGAATCGAAAAGTTCGGTTTCGAATACTACCGTAAAACGGACAACAAGTAATCTATGATTTTTAGAAAACTCTACAGGTTTGATAAAAATATGAACTTTACAGGATACACTCCAAACCTCTAAGTAGATCTACTGTAAAATTTTCATAAGCTTTAATCAAAGGACAGTGGTCCAAAATAATTATAAAAGACAGCTTTCCTAACAGTTCCGAAAACTGAACACCCTTTACTCCAAGATTTTTACAAACCTATCCATGAATTATATGACTACCAAAATCTCCAGATTTACATATTATATACTCAAGATCAGGTGATAAAATTATAAGTACAAAATTAGAATTATAGATAGCTCAAATCGGTAACACAAGTTCCGGTTTTAAACTACAGTTAAAACTGAACAGTTACTACTCAACAATTTTTCTTACCAGTATAAATTAACTTACAATTCTTGATCTTCAGTACATATGTCCTAGACATATTCAAAATGTTATAATAAAAGTTTCAAGATTTATAAGAATACGAAACCATATGAAACAATTGGCTAAACCGAAACCGAAATCGGATCAGCAAGCAGTAAAATATCACTGGACAGCCTACTTCCGTGATTTTTAGAAAATTAAATATTTATCTACATGATCTGAAATTTTTAGAGATGATAATAGACATATACAAAATCATACTGTAAAAGTTTCAAAAATTTATAAATAATTTAACATGGTCTATAAATTTCTCAAACCGAGTAAAAAAAACAAACGGTCTGCAGCAACAACAATATCCGAATAACATGTTTTTTCTAGATTTTTAATTAACTCTCTACTTATCTATAAATTCTGAAATTTTCAGGAACATATAATCACATACCTATATATGATCTGTAAAATTTTCATAAACTAATTTTGATCCATACATATATTATAAATTAGAGATCTAAAGCCTTGATTTTCACTAAACATGTAAACTAGCAATCTGGAATTTTTGAAAAATCAAATCAAATTAAATAATATAGATCACATACCGTAATTGGTATTAAACCGAAGATCGGAACACGTAGAACAACTTCCTAGTTGAGCACAAAATTGAATCCCCACTCTAAGATGCCCAAAATGTAGAGAGAAGAAGATAGGAGAAAAATAGAGAATGATGGAAAAAAATGGTTTTTGCTTGATTGTTGAGAATATGCAAAAGCTAACCTCAACACATCAATATAATGGCTGAAAATTTTCATCAATAATGTCATAAAGTGGTGTCAATATAATAGGTGTATGATTGAACCTTTAAATGATGGAGGAATATGCTTTTGGAAAGTTGAAGATAAAAATAAAATTAAACATGTGGAATTCGGTCACACATTTACACATAATGAATATATTGCAAAAGTTACCCTCATCTTTATCAAACTCAAAAGTAACCCCCACATTTAATTAAAATATCAAAACTACCCGATCAACGACAAAAATGAAAATTTTACAAAACATAGAAATGAACCAAAAAATTCAAATCATACAATCCTTAATGTACAAAAACACATGCAATGCCACATAATGCACAAGATAAAAAAAATAATAATTTATAACCGAAGAAAAAGAAATTATTTAAATAAACCCGGTCATTACAAGAGCGGCACTGGTAGATGTTGCAGATATGGCTAGATATAAGTGTAACGGCTCGTCTGCTTCCGGGGTTGCCAGTATGTGAGGCTTTGTCATGTAGCTTCTGAGTTTTTCCAGGGCTTCTGATTGCTCTGGCCCCCATACCTCTCATTTAGCTGCTTTTATAGAATGAAAAAATGGCTGGCACCGATCAGTTGAGCGAGAGATGAAACGGCTGAGGGCTGTTACTCTCCCGGTTAGTACTTGGATCTCGTTCTGGGACTTCGGCTCTCCCGTTTCCATGAGAGCTCTGACTTGTGCTGGGCTCGCCTATATTCCCGTCCGATCAACTATGTGTCCCAAGAACAAGCCTGAGGACACTCCGAAGGAACATTTGGATGGGTTGAGCTTCATCTTGTACTTTCTAAGGGTGTCAAACACCTGCTGCAGATCATCCAGCTGGTCACTTTTCGCCTTGCTTTTGACCACCGTGTCATCAATGTAGGCTTCTATGGTAGATCCCATCATGCCGTAGAAAACTTTGTTTACCAACCTCTGAAAGGTTGCACCTGCATTTTTTAGTCCGAAAGGCATAACTGTGTAACAATATGTACCTGATTCAGTGATGAATGCGGTCTTTTCCTCATCATCTGGGTTTATTCGTATCTGGTTATACCCAGAGTACGCGTCCAGAAAACTCAAGTAATCGAATCATGCGGTGGCATCTACCATCTGATCGATCTTTGGTAAAGGAAAACGATCCTTTGGGCATGCTCTGTTCAGATCAGTAAAATCCACACACTCTCCATTTCCCATTCTTCTTCTGAACCACAACCACGTTTTCCAGCCAGGAAGGATATTGCACTTCTTTAATGAATCTGGTTTGGAGAAGTTGATCAACCTCTTCAGCTATAATATGGTTTTGGTGGGCCCCCATGCGTCTTTGTTTTTGCCTAACGGGTTTTGCGTCGTGGTCCATATTAAGGGAATGCTGGGTCATTGAAGGATCGATGCCGGGCATATCTATGTGGCCCCAAGCGAATACATCAACATTGGAGTGTAGAAGGGCCTCCAATTCTTCCTTTTCTTGTATGTTGAGGCCAGAGCCAATGTAAGTCATCCTTTTAGGGTGGTCGGGGTAAATCTAAACTTCTAGCATAGGTTCAGTTGCTATGGATGACCCCACACCCTTATCCTGTAATTGCTATTAATGATCGGGTACTGCCTTGGATCGTGAATCTCGTTCCGGTTCTGTCCTCTTCCTCAAACCTTTCAAGGTGATGGCGTAACATACTTTCACCGCTACCTGATCTCCTCTGATGTCAATCACGTCAATTCCGTTTGGATCGACGCATCGCATGACCTGATGCAGAGTGGAAGGAACTCCGTGCATCAGATGGATCCAACCCCTGCCTATGAGAAGATTATATGAGGGTTTGACATCTACTACCACAAAATTTTCTCTGAGCGTGCGCCTTGCTGTTGTTACTGGCAATTGGATCTCCCCCACTGGTTCTACTCTTCTGCCATCGAATCCTGCTAAAAGCCCACTTGGTGATTATGTTGGCGCTGCTTCCTGGGTCGATCATTACTCTCTTGATCAGGCAGTTTGAGACCATGAGGGAGATCACCAAGGGATCGTCATGTGGTGATTGAATGTTCCGTATATCTACAGAAGAGAAAATTATACGTGCATCCTCTTTCGGGCTTCGAAACTCGCTGATTTCTCCAACCCTTCGCAGTCTCTAGGCTTGACGCATCTAGGATCTACAAGCTTCCTCCACTTCTGATCGGCTTGGCCCTTTGTGAACCATGTGAATGACTTTTACGGGCTTACCCGTTGTACCCTTGATGAGTGTATGTGATGTTTGATATGATCGGGTGCCCTCCTTGGCAACATATTCGGTCAATTCTCCTTTTTCTATCATGACTTCTACTTGCCTCTTAAGGCTTCTGCACTCGTTGGTGTGGTGTCCATATTCTCCGTGAAAGGTACAGTGCCTTGACATGTCCCTCTGTTCCATTGGTTGTCTGATAGGTGGTGGTGACAGGAAGATCCCTTTACCCTTAGTCTCCTGGTATAGTTTGGCAAGGCTAACCTTTAATGGTGTGATCTTATCTTTGAACCTTTGGCATTTCTCTAGGACTGGGGAGGGTGCAGGTGGAACGCTTGGCCGCTTTTGATTTGGTGCCTGATCCTTAACTTTAGGTTCGGATACTCTTGCCTCTATGCTTGCAAAGGCTGCCCTTCTTTGGTGTATGGCCAGTTCTTCTTCTATCCAAAGATGTCCTTGTGCCCTAGAATTGAGTTCCTCGATGTCTGCTGGTGGCCTCTTGACCAAAGACTGATGGAATTTGGTTCCAGAAATCAAGGCCATCCTGAAGGCCTCGACGACTGAGTGCTGATCACAATTATCAATCGAGGACATCTCGACATTGAATCGCGAGACAAAGCTTTTCAGGGATTCACCTTTTTCTTGGATCATGGTAAAGAGACTGGAAATGGTTTTTTTTTGTCTTTTATTGCTGAAGTATTGGGCGATGAACAACTCACAGAGTCCGAGCCAGCTTCCAATAGATTGAGGTGGTTGCTTCTTGAACTATAGCAGGGCTACTTCGGTCAGGCTGGTGGGAAAGTCTTTGCAGAGTAAGGCTTCGTTTTCGTTGTAGACATTCATTTTTGTATGGACATGGTAGATGTGTTCCGTCGGATCTTTTGTGCCGTCAAACAGGGTAAACTTCGGTAGCCTAAACCTCTCCGGGTATGGCACACTGGTGATCGCTAGTGTGAATGGTGTCTGCACGGCGTCGATGGATGCCTCAGAGGTCAGATCGTTCGGGGTCTGAACCTTCAGATCCTTAAGCACCTCCCTTTGGAATCTGATCATAATTTCCTCCAATTTTTTCATAGTCAGAGTTTCCTCGGGATTGTGCATCCCGAGCACCTGTATGGATGATTCTGTGTGTTCCTCCCGATCGTTCTTGGACTTTGCATGGTGGTTGTCTCTTTCCGATTTGTGGCCCGCAGACCGTTCATGCTGGTTGGATTGTTCGCCATTTTGGGCTTCTCGAGGGTTTTGCAGTAGGGCCAGTTTTGCTACCAACTCAGCGTTCTGCCTCTCCAACTCGGCGGTCCTTTCCTCCAAGGCCCGCCTGATCGGATCTTCGGTTTACGAAGGTTGGCCTCCGTTCGGAGGTAATTCAGATTGTTGCGACCGAGTGATAACTGCCATGGATGATGTTAATCTAAGCTCCTAGTAGAGAGTGGGAAGTTGTCGAAAAAAGATTTCAAGGACTAAGTTTCCCACAGACGACGCCAATTGTGTAGATGCAGAAAAATACACAACGAATTAGGTTTAAACAAAATTGGATCCCCTTATTCATTCTTTGGCCATGTATTTATATATAATTCAGTAGATGGGTCAGACCCATCTATCCAAGTTTACCAATCTCTTAAATCATGGAATTTGGTAAACCTTTTTTTTTTTTGAGCTCTATCTTTCTTAAGTGGGACAAATCCCTGACTTGGGGATCACTCATTTTCTAGAGACTTCTATGGGCCAGGCCCATCCGTCCTGCAGCCCATCAGTCCTATGACCCATTTTTATTGGATCATATAATTTTTGGCTATTACAAACTCGTTAAGACAAGTACAGAGAATTGATATATTCTCGTGTGCTTCAATTTGATCCGATTATTGTTTGCTTTTGCTTTTGGGTTGTTTTTTGGGTGTGTGTGTTTTTTTTCTATTCTGTTGAGAAAATTGAGTCTCAAAACACCAATCAAAATCCAATGGATTACCTATATAATGTTCTCAGAATTGGTCAATCTACTGGCCTAATATATTTTTTCCACCCCTAAAGCAATTGATTTCTTGCCATATCAAGACTATAATTGTATGGTGCAACCAGTTAACTATTATCCTTTTTTTCAGGGATTTATGCGAAAACCCCACTAATTTGTTAATGTGTGAGATAAACTCTCAAAAATTTAATTGTGTATAAATTCACAAGTTTCTAAAAATGGTGCACTTTGCCATCTACCGGTCGCCGGCCGGGAATCTTTGGCCGTAAAAATATGAAATTCCTATATTATCCTTTGCACATGACATTTATAAGTATGAAATTCCTATATTACCCTTTATTGGGTCTCGAACAATTAACTCCTGTAATATCGATATATTGCGTATAACCCCTTGTTGTTCTATGAAACCTTAATATTTAAAAAGTGTTCGTATTGCACATGTTTTCCTTTGTACATATACATATAGGTGTGTGTGTCTCAAACCCACTACTCCAATTCTCTTCCAAATATCCTTCATTTGATGAAGACTTCCTTCTCCAATCGCGAATAAACATTGGCTTTGTATACAATTGGAAATACTATGATTGACACGAAAAAATTAGGAATTAGAGGGGACAAGGAAAACAAAAGAAGGTTTTGGTGTCCTCACAATTGAAACCCTACAAAAGAATGTATATATGACACACACACACATATAAATATATATAAATATAAATATATATAAATATAAATATATATAAATATAAATATATATTATAATATATAGAGAGAATAATAATAATTATTTACGAATTAGTTTTGATTTTGATTTTAATAATCCAGCCCAATCCGTTATTGTTCACATATATATTAAAATAGTTATATTAATAATATATCAATAATATATTATTTAAAAGTAAATCGTAATATCTTATATCAATAATATATTAGTTTAAACTGAATTATAATATCTTATTTTATATTAATTAATTTTTTTTTTTGAAAAATAAGAAACTCACACACACTATATCTACTGAGGCTCGAATCCTTGACCTCCTTCCATTTGTGAGCAAGGGCAGTTACTATTTGACCATTAGGCCTTGATTAGTAAATAATTATTTATTTATACTACTTACAAAAATATTAGTCATTTTTAATATTTCTATACATTTCAGGAGCGAAAAATGTCAAATAAGGTATTTTATATGGTCTGCGTATTACACTTATTTGACATTTTGATTATCTTTTCAGTTCTACGCGACCCTTTTTTTTTTTTATTAGTTTTTAGCAGTTCCACAATATCCATGATGAAAAAGTGATAAGACCCATCCGAATATTTAAAAAGCCATGCAATTTTTATTCCAATCAATCTTTTATTATAGTCAACTATGGCTATGTTTGCATCAATTAATCTCACTCCCATAAGACTACTGAATCTGAAAAAATAACTATGAAGACCGATGTTTATGGATTCAATCAGACTGGTTTCCAATGGAACGGAGTCATCACGGTATCAATTTAAAGTGTATTGTGCTTTGCGTTTGCAGTAATAGTACAATAGACTCAGACAATAACATTACCAAATGCGAGTATCAAATGAGTATCGTTGGTTACTAATCGAATCATGGTGATTTTATGCATAATTCAACACCCCTAATCACAACATACCAGAGAGAGGGCCAGTAAAACCTAGAAAGCTCATTAGATCACTTAATTCCCATATCGCTAAAGTTAACGAAACAAAAGACGAACACTTCATCTACAATATGATCGTCACCTCACCCTTCCAGTGGGTGGGGGTTTCAAATATTTTCATTACAGTCTGAGCCAAGTAAATTTAATGAACTCAATAAGAACCCATATTTATAAGACCTGTTCAACAAACAGCCCTTCAAGTGCTATCAAAACCTACACAACACTAAAATGTAGAACTGAACAAATATTCAAAATTTTACATTGATGCACATATATAAACTGCTTGCAATGACAAATTAAAATTTCTCACCATGAAACTTTTGCCCACATATGCCATTACACCAAAAGTAAGGACTCCTTCAAAACTTTAACAGTGACACAAAGTACTCCTAAAGTCATAATAAGACTGCCTTTTTGTACTTTGGAAACATTAAAGTTCAAGGGCAAGATCTTCCATGGTATGCATTTATGATAAACAAACCATCTTCAATAGACAATAACTGCATTTTTGCAAAATAAAGACTTGGGTAAACTGCAACATGGCAATACTATAAACCAGCAGACAATTGAGTTGACAACTGGAATAGAGACGCAGACGATGTAAACACAGGTCATTTTATTGCATTGATAGTAGGCATGGATACCGAAGCTTCATGGACATTACACTTCATAAATGTGTCTCTAATGTAGAACGGATACTAAACCAACAATTTCTGATTTCCTATGATGACAATTTCCAAACAATGCTATCAAAATTAATATGAACTAATCACAAAGAATCCATTTCAAAATAAAGAAATTAAAGAAAAACTAAACGGTCACAGCTCACAGGTCAAGCATGTCGTCAATAAGTTTTCATCTAGGGGGAAACATAATTGGAATGAAAAAGTAGTGAGATAGTTGCAGCACCTATGCTATAGCAATATTGACATAACTGCATTTCCTTTTATTATTTCCTTAACTCTTACCGTTAAAATCAATGCTTAATTAGTATTCTATGTACAGGCTAGGAGACACCTACCTGCTTGGTTGTAGACCCAAGTGCAGCCAATTAGATGACAACATCATATCAAAGTCGGAGTTTGTGTGGGTTTAGCCAAAAACAAAAGTACGCAAAAATTATATCTATAAAATGCCTCTTAAATGACAAGTCATTATGTATAATGTCCAACGATCACATATCCAACAAATCTTGAATTAAGTTAGCACTTAAAATCACCACTAAAAAGGTCACACAATCCATTTAGGAAGCCCCCCCTCGGCACTCCGATAGTTTGTCTAAATAGTTGAATGGATGAACCTGACATTGAACAATCCATTTACAACTACTTTGCACCGTAACTTGAACAATCCACCCCACCCTCTCCTTTCTTTCATCTTTATGTGTCATAATCAAGGACCAACCAAAATAAATCATTTTAGATTGTAATGTACAGGTGCCATTACTTGATCTCCAGCCCTTCAATTCTCTTAGTCTCTCTAGTCTACAGTTGATGTGTGAAGAATGTAATTATCCATGTAAATGAAAATTCTCACTACTCACTTTCCACTTCTTATAGAGTTCCTTCTTTTATAAATTGCATCTTCGCTGACAGTTAATTGTTCCCAAGGGCCGACCCAACCTTGGCACTCCAATCGGCAAATGAATTACCATCCGTTTCTCCATTCAAAAGGAACGTTTCTTTGTCTTCATAAGAAGCCGGACCCAAAATTAAGAGTATAAAAAAGAGAACAAATATATATATATATATATATATATATATATATATATATATACACACATATAAATATATGGAGCACAGTGTACTAATCAGCTGCTATTGTGATTGTTGATACCTTGGCTTTCACGTGTTCACTATACACGGAGAGAAAATGATAAATTGCGAGGGAAGTTCTTGTAATGAAGCGAGAGCATGGTGGCACCGATAATGAGATCAGGTCAAGAAGTGGCTTCTGTTGGATATGAAGAATGATAGGGAGGCAGGTAAACATACCCAGAAGGTACACAAGAGTAGATAAGAGATGAAATAGAGGAAAACGAAACGACGTAAAGCTTAAATGGGTGTGGGTTCAGTATCACCTTCATCATTTCTTTAATCTGAGAACAAAAGCAGACCACAAAGGACTTTTTTGGAGCGCGCAAAGAACAACTCCCTTAATTTGAGTAATAAGCAAGACATAGGATATCAAACCTCAATATTTCTTAAATCTATGTTAGAAAAGAGCACATAATATATATCCTGGTCAACATTTTAGTCCTCCATATATTGAAAGAATTTTTTGAGTACATGAAAAATTTATGATACTGGTGAGGATGTCGCATCATGAAAACACATCTAGTGATTGTTCTAAAAACCCACAATAGTGTTCATGCGCATGAATGATGGGAAAAGTTATATCACTGTAATCTGGTATGCTTATAAGTAGCAACTCAACGAATGATGAGACCAAACCATTAGCTCATTGAAGTGTAACACAGAAAACACCTTATGCTTTGTTGGTTTCTGTGTCTTATGGCACTGGATCAGCATTGTGCCAGCCCTTCGTGCATGGTGGTATACTCATGAACTCATCAAACTCCTTCACATGAATGTCACAGCATTTCCACTGCAAATTTAAGAATAATAAGAAGCCATGTGGGCTGAATTAAAAAAACAAATGAAAAGAACACGTCAATGAGAAGAGCATATTCAAAGAGTAATAACAGAATTATTTATAACCAACCCCTCTGTTCCGGTCATGGAATACAGCAGGCCCGGGATGGTAACTGCATGCAGTATCATGATTATCCTTTTCTTTGAAAGTTTGACCACATCCTTTGTTTCTACAGGTTTGGGGCTGGTTTATATCAACTATCTTCTTTGGTGGAGCAGGAACACTTTCCTGTACATTTGGAGTGCTTTCAGCGGTCACAGCAGCCACTGCATTTGGTAGTTTTGGAGTAATTCCTCTCGTTTGTGAACCTAAGAACATATCCCCTAGGTTAAACTACAAATCAAGAAATACCTCCATGTTCAATTTGTAAACTGAAATATAAAGCAACTCAAGAAAGGGAAGTCACTACTGAACTATTCAATAATTACGATATGAGGAACTAGAACCTCCACTAATCAAGAACAGAATAAATTTGGCAATTAATTGGGATGAGACGTCCATTTTAGACCTATCAGAAACCAATAAAAAAAGAAATAAAAAAATCTATTTCAATCTTCGACCATTCTTTAACCGACCAAAGATTATGTCACATGGCCTCTCCCATTCCCCTTGACATACCTTGTGCACATGATATGACATGGGTGTACAATACATTCCAACTCTTACCAAATTGGACAACCAGATCCTCTATTTGTGATGAAAGGAGGAGAAAACTCAACTGTGATAGCAAGAAAGTGTTTCCTACTTGTAAGATAAGACAAAAACAAACATATTCGTAAGCACATCCCAAATTACATTTCTATCAGGTATCACCTAGATTAAGACTATTTCTTTACCATGCTTCACAGTACCATATAACATACTGTGCATTTACATGTGCAGAAAATACCTATTCTCCCAACACATTAAAAATCCCCATGTCTAAAGATTTGAGATTAGGGTAAGTGAAATATCCAAATCTGGAATGAGTTCAGTTTGTTCTTAACAGCAATTGATATGAGTAGATCGTACAATGCAAATGAATATTTCTTAGAATTTTAATGAAGACCATCAGTTTAATTCTATCACGCAACTCATGGTAATTACTTTTAATCTTGTAGCAATGAAGTCCTTTTTTTCTAACAAAAGAATTGAATGCTTCAGATTGTTGTTTCCAATTCTCATGAGAGGGAAATTTCAAAAAGAAGATTACCGTGTTCTGAGCAAAAGAATCCCTGGCGGCACCTAGAGCAAGCTTCTTTCAACGATGAATCAGTTGTGGGAGCTGGTGCGAGATTTTTCTTTGGAGGAGCAACTGTCTTTGCTAGTACAGGTTTTTCAGTTGTGTGTTTACCTGTCTTACATCTTCATCAATACAAAACAAAGAAGCTGGTACTAAGAAATTTAGATAGATAATCAAATAAAGAATAATAATGGAAAAAGAAAAAAACTTTCCACAATTAATCCAAGAGAAATAAAAGTAAGAGCTCTCATTCCTCCCCCCCCCCCCCCCCCCCCCCCCCAGTAGGCATTGTTTGAAACAGGTTGACAAAAATTACAGTTCAAAGCGTGAATTGTGTTAATTTGTACGTGATTCAAAATAGATCCTATTTTGTGTTCATTGATGAAATGCATATTTTTTGTTTCAGTTTTCATTCCCTGATTTTAAACTATAAAGTGTCATAATCAAAGAAAAGAGGATTACACAACTGAAAGGACTATGAAAAGAGACACTAGGAGTCAACAATAAGCATGTTTCAAATAGATCCTATTTTGTGTTAATTGATGAAATGCATATTTTTTGATTCAGTTTTCATTCCCTGATTTTAAACTATACTCAAGTGTCATAATCAAAGAAAAGAGGATTACACAACTGAAAGGACTGTGAAAAGAGACTTTAGGAGTCAACAATAAGCATGTTTCATTATTCCGCGTCCGTCTCACAACTGCAATATCTCTGATTCAAAGAATTAAAGCAAGGAGCATACAAACTACAACTATATAAGAGAATACAATCAAGCAAAGCTGTAGATAACTAACTGAACTCCTAAGGAGAATTGATCCTGTAGAGATAGCAGCAAAAAACTACATTCCAGTGTAAGCCTCTGAATCATGAGTTAATTAGAAGATTCAAAGGTGAACCTTTGGTGGCACTTCAGTTCACCTGGTTAAACTTCTCCCTCATAATATTCACAAAGATCTAATAGGAAAGATCTTTCCTTTATACAGTTCTGTGTAGAAATCTATTGCCTCTACTCCACGTTATATATCCTGGTGTGTGTACGTATCATTATGTGGGTTAAAGAAGAAAGAAGGAAGAAGACTTAACCCCCACCCCACTGAAGGAAGCCATAAATAGTGGTAGATGTAAGTTTCGCAAAACCAAACACCACTTGCAGTTTGGTGAGGGATAACAACCACTTATGTTAAGAAGTCATTAGGTCTATAACTCGACACGTACTGAAATGACCTATTTACATCTTGACTGACTAAAAGACCTCTTAGTCCAAAAGCATGATGTGAAATGACCAGGTCTCCCTTTAACCTGTTTGAATTATTTGATAACCTTGTAAGTTTGTCATCACATACCTCTCTTTCATTCACCGCTTGCTCTCTCTCTCTCTAAAACTTTCCTCTTTTCGAATCCCCCCCCCCCCCCCCCCCCCCCCCCCGGTTCTAACCAACAGTTCCCCCACTCTATCTTCTCTCCACCAACAAGAAAACACCTTTAAACCTCTCTCCACCACTTAGTCATTTTGTCTTTTCTCTAAGATTACCCTCTATCTGAATTACTTCAAATGATTAGAGACAGGACAATATTTCATGAAGTGACTTATCAGAAAAAAAAGAAAAAGAAAGCACTACGAGTGTTGTGTTATATTCTATTAAAGGGAAGAAATACGTTTCACGCAAAAGTCACAGATGCTGCGAGCTGCGATACTAAAGCTGACAAAGGTCTGTCAGTGTAGGTTTTTGCCAAACTAAAATCATCCTCTAAGCATACTTTGCCTGTTATTGTACTTTACCCCAAATTGAACAAATACATAAGACATTAGATATTCAACTGTCTCAACCCCCGCTATGTCAAACGGAAAGCTGCTTAATTTAATACGTCAAAGCTTTAAGCAATGGAACTTATCCCACAAATTCATTTTTCTAGATCCTTAAATTTTAAGTTCAACTCATGCAAACAATTATCTACAATTTTTTCTGAATTTATTAATATTTCTTGTATTAGTTTGGGACTTAGTTTTGTTTTCAAACTGCACATATAGGGTCTGCCAAACCAACTCCAGCCCTGTGTTGGGCTGGAAATGCTTGGGAATGAGTCCTCCTTCATGAAAACCATTTGGACCGGGTTTCTCAAAACAAAACTCATTCCGTTGACATCCTCACTGAACCGGCATCTCTGCTCTTTCCTTTATTTCCTCTTTCTGATTTTTCTGAAGATAAGTCAAATGTGAAGACAGAGATAAAGAAGGTAGTCCTTATTTTTTTTGAAGTTTTAACCTTTTTTCTCGATAAACCGTTAAAAACTGTAACTTATATACCAGCACTATTCTATCTAGGCTTGAAAGAACAAGTTCTACTCGCTTCTATCCGTGACCTATATATATGTGTGTGTGTACATATATATATATAGGAAGAGCCGAAGAGGTAGCTTTTCTTCCTCTTCCTCCCGCCACGAACACCTTGCAAGAGATTATTTAATTAGGGACTGTTTTAAAGTTTCTAGACATCCCATTGCACCTGAACCAGTGCAGCAAATTTCAAGCCATTTACAAGTTTAGCGTGTAATGAGATTTCATACAGCCAAAAACAATGCAGAATTCAATAACTTTCTGATGCAATAGAAAGAACAAACTACGGTAAAAAAAAGAGTAAAAAAAAAGGTGGACAAATGCTTGTGTAAAGGTTTAAGGGTTTCAAACCTACATGATCACACTCAATATAGAAATGAAAACTATCAAGACGTTATCATCAGCAACAAATATAAGGACTCCCTACTTAATCTACGTGCCATCTGCTTTTGATTATAGTTTATGGCTTGTTTTTCTGAATGATAAGTTAATACATCACAATGAAACTTCTCACATTAGGCAACAAGCTCGAAAGTAACTTATATTGTTTGTCAAGATAATAGTCCATACCCTGGAATTTCTAGAAATAAGCTGAAATCGTGACTTCTTTTCTTGCAACAACTCCACTCTTTCATCCCGTCATGAAATATAGGCTGTAAATTAGATACTTCAATTTTAAATTTTGTAATATGTCAAGAATGATTATGTACAATGCAAATAGATGGGGAAAAAAAGGATCAGTTAGAAAATATAATAAAAAATATTGATGAAGACTTACTCCCTGGTGATATTTGTACGCCAACCCCGAGCAAAGCAAGCCAAAATACGCAAGATGAAAACTTAATTAGTAAAGTGCCCAATAGAAACTTCATATTTCCAATTAATTTGATAATAACTAAGAAAATTCACCCTGGATACATACACAACATTAGAATAAATACGTAATTATCTACACACAAAATAATTCAGATATAAAATTAAAAAAGTTGTGCGAGAAAGGCTTAACAGTAGCTTATGAGATAGATTCGTTAGATGATACGGATGTGACTGTATGATAGGTAAAAGATTAACTAATTTAATAATTTTCTAAACATCAACCATATTACTTAAAGATATAATTTTCTGATTTGTTTTGCTGCAGGACATTCTGTTTCAAGACCCAATTTTTAAGAGGTAATAATAATAAAAAAGACATGAATGTTCGAGTCCTATATGAATCTTCGCGTGGCCTAATAAATAAGGTGCTCGCCTCCAGAGCAGGAGATTATGGGTTCGAATCCCATTGTGAACGGAAACATCCAATGATTATCTTTTCTTTATCAAAGACTGCATCCTATATAGATATCCATTAGTCTTGGAAAGCATGCAGATTTATGCATACGTGTGCATGTGAATTAGTATTTAAGTACATAATGGTAAGAAGGGTTCTTCCCAAACAGATTCATCTAAAATAATTTCTTGTTCGACTCCATCCAATGACATACACAAACTTAAAGAAATTTATTGCCTACGTTTTGATTGAATCTCTTTCCTTGAATATATCCCCTTCTTTAGATAATGCACAAGAATAAATTCTATTTCAATTGACGAAAGTTTATGTAATAAATTTATATTAACTTAATGGAAGGCAATCATTAACATTGTGTTTTATAAATATATCTATGTTGAAATAGTGTAATATTGACATACTCACTTTCTGGTTAACAGTCCTATATATATATATATATAAATATTAGGGCAACACATTGATGGGTACACAAAATCATATGTGTCTGACCCATATTGGGTCAAGCCCAAAGACACCCACACACTATAACTAACACTCCCCCTTAAGCTGGAGCATAGATATTAATCATGCTCAGCTTGTTACATATATAAGAAACCCGATTGCCCATAAGAGATTTAGTAAACACATCTGCTAGTTGATCACTGGTCTTCACATGCTTCAAAGAGATCTGTCCATCTTGTAGCTTATCTCGCACAAAAGGACAATCCACTTCAATATGCTTAGTTCTTTCATGAAAAACAGGATTAGAGGCAATATGTATAGCTGCTTGATTATCACACCACAACCGGGACGGTTCTGAGGACTTGTAACCAAGCTCATCGAGAAGTTGTTGCAAATATATCACCTCACTAGTTAAGTGAGCCAATGCACGATACTCTGATTCAGCACTGGAGCGAGCCACTACATTATGTTTCTTGCTTTTCCAGGAAATCAAATTACCACCAACGAACACACAGTAACCTGTAGTAGATTTCCTGTCACACGGGGATCCTGCCCAATCAATATCCGAAAACCCTTCAATCCGCATATGGCCATAGTTATTATACAATAATCCTCGACCTGGAGTACTTTTAATATATCGTAGAATATGAATCACTGCATCCCAATGCGGAACACGAGGCGCTGCCATAAACTGACTAACCACACTTACAGGAAAGGCAATATCAGGACGGGTTACTGCAAGATAATTAAGCTTCCCAACCAAACGTCTATAACGCTCAGGATCAGAGAACACATCTCCATCTTCTCCAGATAATTTAACTCCAGGAGCCATAGGAATATCACATGGTTTAGCACTCATCATCCCCGTGTCACGTAACAGATCAAGAACATATTTTCTTTGAGAGAGAAATATTCCCCGTTTGCTACGGGCCACCTTAACTCCCAAGAAATAACGAAGACAACCAAGATCCTTTGTCTGAAACCGAGTCTGCAGAAATGCTTTTAGTGAAGAAATACCTGCACCATCGCTGCCAGTGATCACAATGTCATCAACATAAACAACAAGTAAAATGCTACCTGCATCCGACTGGCGATAAAAGACTGAGTGATCTTTGGTTGCCCGCTTAAGACCAAACTCTAAAATAACATCACTAAAGCGCCCAAACCATGCGCGCGGGGATTGTTTCAAACCATATAAAGACTTCTTCAGGCGGCAAACAAGACCAGACTCCCCCTGAGCAACAAAACCAGGTGGTTGTTCCAAATAAACTTCCTCTTGGAGATCACCATGCAGGAACACATTCTTAACATCTAACTGATGGAACGGCCAACCAGACGTAGCTGCAAGAGAAATAATGAGGCGTACAAATGCAAATTTAGCCACAGGAGAAAAAGTATCAGTATAATCCACCCCATAAGTCTGAGCATAGCCTTTTGCCACTAGGCGAGCCTTGAGTCTAGCTACAGAACCATCTGGATTCGTTTTAACAACATATACCCATTTACAACCAATAGGTCTTTTTCCCGATGGGAGGGGCACCAAGTCCCAAGTATGATTGGCCTCTAGGGCGAACATTTCATCCTGCATCGCTACTCGCCAATCTGCAAAAGAGAGAGACTCAGATAGATTTCGAGGCACAGAAATAGAGTCCAGAGCTGATACGAAAGCCTGTAATGATGAAGAAACACCTGCATAGGAGAGGGACAGGATAACTAACACAACTGCGTTTACCCTTCCGAAGAGCAATGGGCAAATCATCGTCAGATGTCTGAACTGGCACTATAGGATCAGAGGACAAAGAGTTTGATGCAGCAGGGGGCGGCTCAGGATCAGATACGGGAGTAGAACCAAACACCTGACGTGGTCCACGGACATATGTCTAGAGGGGAGGACACATAGGATGAACTGAGCGAACTGAGGGGACAGATGTGACATGAATCAAGTCATAGACCAAAAACTCATCAACTTGCGGTGTGGGAGGAAGATCCGCGGACGAAAGATGTGACGAGAAGGAAGAAGATTCATGAAAAACTACATCTGATGACACTAGGTACCGCCCCAACTCAGGAGAGAAACATCGATTGCCCTTCTGAGTACGTGAGTATCCCAGAAATATGCACCGTAAGGACTTGGGATCAAGTTTAGTCATTTGAGGTCGAATATCCCGAATATAGCAGGTGCATCCAAAAATGCATAATGGGAGAGAATGAATAGACTGGTTAGGAAATAATACTTTATGTGGAATCTCCCCCTTAAGAACAGACGATGGCATCCGATTGATCAAATATGTTGCAGTCAATACTGCGTCGCTCCAGAATATTTTTGGGAGTCTCATATGAAACATAAGTGCTCGAGCAACTTCCATAATATGTCAATTTTTACGCTCAGCAACTCCATTTTGTTGGGGGGTATCTGGACCTGAAGACTGGTGAATGATACCCTCTTGGGTCATGAATGATGTAAAGGGAAAAGAAAAATATTCACGTGCGTTGTCACTACGCAACTTGCGAATAGACACAGAAAACTGATTACAAATTTCATTGTAAAAAACACAAAAGACAGAAAAAATCTCAGAACGTTGTTTTATTATATATAACCAAGTAACACGGGAATAATCATCCACAAATGTAACAAAATAACGGAACCCAGACTTAGACTGAACTGGACATGGACCCCAAACATCAGAATGAACTAGATCAAATGGAGCACATGCTCGTTTATTTATCCTAGACACATATGACACGCGCTGATGTTTTGCGAACTGACACGACTCACAAAACAACTCTGGTAAAGACTGAAAAGTTGGATATAGACGCTTGAAACTGGGGAGAGCAGGATGACCAAGGCGACAATGAAGGTCGAAAGGAGTGGATGACACACCAGAACACGCCATGGATATTGGTTCCTCATCTAGCACGTAGAGTCCTCCCGAAGTGCGACGACCCCTACCAATCATCCTCTTCGTCGAACGATCCTGAAATTCACAATATTCACCATAGAAAATTACACAACAATTAAGTCCTTTGGTTAGTGCACTGACATAAATCAGATTAAAAGGAAGATCATGCAAATATAAAACGGATGACAATTGTAAACTAGGTGTAGGAGATGCTTTCCCAATCCCTCGAACAACAATATATGATCCGTCAGCCACCTGAACATCGGGAAGAGATGATGTAGGATAATATGCACTCAATATACTTGTGGTGCCAGTTATATGGTCTGAAGCTTCAGAATCAATAATCCATGCCCGAGGAGAAGCTGAAAGACAAGCAGTAGATGGACCCGTCTGAGCAACAGTGGCAGATATAGAGGCCTGATTAGATAACAAGCGAGAGTACTCCTCAACGGATAAAGTAACACGACCATCATCAACAGTAGTATCCTGGGTAAACTGATCAGTCCTGGATATCATATTTGCAGACCGAACATTAGGTGGTTTACCATGTAACTTCCAGCATCTGTCACGCATATGACCAATGCCACCACAGTGAAAACAAGTAACTCGACCATCTGGTCCACGTCCTCCTCGACCCCCACGGCCCCCTCGTTTCCCCCCAGCACTGCCTCCGGATTGACCTGCTAGGGCAGTCCTATCACCATTATCACTGAATCCTGAAGATTGTCAAGTAGAGCGTTGAGCCCTAGAATATGCCTCTGTAAGTGAAGTTTCGCGACTCGCTAGAATCTGAGACCGAGCCGATTCATATTCAGGTTTTAAACCACTCAGGAACGTAAGAATAACCAATTGCTCTCTCTGTCTGCATCTGATGAATATCTGACGTAATAGACATCAACATATTAAATTATTCATATGTTTTCTTGAACGAAGCGAAATAATCACTGATACTTTCCATTTGCTCAGGGCGGAATAGAGACTGACATACATCATATAATCTATTCATATAATCTCGGCCAGAATATAGAATTTGTAGATACTCCCACAACTCTTTAACCGAATCACAGTGGGTAACCAACATGGCTACCTTTGGCTCCATTGAATTGATTAGTTGGTTATATAACCGTGCATCATCACGTAACCAAATCTTATAACCTGCAGGGTCAGATTGCTTGTTCAGGAATTCAACAGTAAGATGATCTTCCTTATCCATACCACGAATAGCAAAAAGAATAATCTTTCTCCAATGCTGAAAATTAGATCCATCCAAACGTTGATCTGTAAGCTTGGTAGAGGCAGAAACAATCTCAGAAATAATGAGCTTGTTGTTCTCAACAGCCCTACCGCCGGAAGACGACAAATCCGCCATAATAAAATCTTAAATAAAAAAAAATAAATCCAGAGATGATCCTGCGAATCAAAACAAGGGGGAACCGCTCGATCCCCAACCGGGGCGCTACGTAGCGGAATTTGCCGTAAAAAAAAAACAAGGGTTAGGGTTTGTGTGGATTAGGGTTAGGGAAGAAGGATGGTGATTAGGGTTAGGGTTTTGTGATAAGAGAATTTCTCAAACTTCAGTATCTGGCTCTGATACCATGTTGAAATTAGTGTAATATTGACTTACTAACTTTCTGGTTAGCAGTCCTATATATATATATAAATATTAGGGCAATACATAGATGGGTACACAAAATCATATGGGCCTGACCCATATTGGGTCAAGCCCAAAGACACCCACACACTATAACTAACAATGCCACACCAAGATTACACGCACCAATAACGATTTGGTAACAATACATTACTAAAAATCTAAAAGCAACGATAACAACAATAAGAATAACTATCACAAAAAAAAAAAAAATAATCATCATAACAAGACGGATAATAATAATATCTACAAAAGAAATTACCGGTGATCACACCATACCCAGTAAAAAGACATTTTGTCCTCAAAATTTAGATCATACATACATGATAGTTCATAAAGGTAGGATATTCTTTTCGTTCTATTCTAATACACACCTCGCTTCTAGTGATCTTGCCTTGATCACCATTTAAGTAGGAGATACAACCTTGGCGAACAAGTATAGTACTGATTATATAAATACTCTTCGGGTCCATGAGGTCTACCACAAAATTTTGCTTAATGAAAATTTTCTAGTGCCCTTTTTTACTCACCTTCCTATATAAATCCTTCTCTTTTTTTCTATTGGATTTAATTCGCCCCTTCTATTAATTGTAGACAAAACTTCTTCATTTCAATCCAATATCTTTCCAGGCTTTTCTTCATGAGAAAATCGTCTTTGAGAGTGAAGTCTTGCCAATCAAGAATGTGGGCTAGTTCATATATTCTCCAAATAGATACATGAAAGACACTAGGAATAGAAGAAAGATGTGCTGGCAGAACCAACCGACCGAATACCTCACCCACTTTCTCAAGGTCAAGGATCTCAAACGGACTATATAACGCGAAGCCAATTTTTTTGGTCTTGCCAAACAATTTAATTCGTTTTCAGCCTATAACCTTCAGGAATACCCAATTTCGCACAATGACTTCCAAAGGTCTTCTCCTTTGATCAGCATAACATTTCTGACGACTCTAAGCTGTTAAAAGCCATTATCATTCAACTTTAATCTTCTCAGTTGTTTCCTGAACAAGTTAGGACGCAAAAGTGTAGTCTCACCAACCTCCATCAAGCAAATAGGTGTGATCTGCATGGTATTCCACATAGTGCCTGGTATGCTGCCATTCCGATGCTCAACTGGTAACGGTTATTATACACAAATTTAGTTAGAAAACAGTGAGCCTTTCAGCTACCTCAAATGTTAATCAACTTATCTTCAAGGATTTGTATGGTCCTTTCAGATTGACCATCTATTTGAGGGTGACAGCTCGTCCTGAAGTTCAACTGCATTTGAAGACTTTCCCAAAATTTGAAAGTGAATCTGGATCCCTGTACATGCTGGACATAGGTTCGCCATACAGTTTTCTCTCTCTTAATATAAAACTTACCAAGAGTTTCCGCCAACTCCGTGATTCATAATTTTGTCATCAGAGATGCCAATCGAGAGAAACTTTCAACAAATCTCCGGCAATACCTAGCTAATCCTATAAAACTAGATATGTTATTTTTGTTCCGGTCCTTTCCCTATTCAAAAGGGCACCCTTTTCTTATGGGTCAATTGAATGCCTAAAAATTTGACTTCTGTAAACCAAAATACACATATTTTCATATTGGCACACAGTAGATGTTGATACATAGCATGTAGAGTAACGCGTAGATGTCGTTCATGCACCTTGGACCAGACATATATCCAAACGAGGTCTATTAAGATTACCAAAAACTGATCCAAATAAGACTGAAGATTTAGGTCCATTAGTTCGTAAAAGTGGTTCAGTAATGGTTAACCCAAAGGGCAATACTCCCACGGTGAAACAGCAAGTAATTTCACAATCATTTACAATGGCTTCAATGCAGTTCCTTTGTCAATAAAAAAAATTGTTGAAGTTAAAATCATTATTTTCATTTTTTTTCCTGGCATGCTGGTTTCTGCTTATTGTGTAAATATCACTTCATGTAATAAATTTAATATAATGATGATATTTCTAATTATATTCTCTTATGATGTCAACTTATAAAGTAGACAATAGACAACATTTAGTATAAAACAAAACCCGAGATCATAGAGAAGTGGGTCCAAAGCTTGCACTCTACATGATCATTATTTTTACTTGCTTCATCTGGTGATTTGAGAAAATCCATGCTCCAGTTGGCTAGAAAGCTTGTATTAACTTCAACTCGCTTTTGATTTGTGTTTATGAGTTGATAAAGCTTCTCGAGCATCTTAATCTACCATGTATTTCTTTCTCAAAATTCAGAATCAAATATCCTAAATGGGTCCACATAAATGAACCAACCCCAGAGAGGAATGACCAAGTCTTGCTTTCCTTTTGTTTGTTTTTTTAAGCTTTAATAGAATAATTCAACCAAGCACTATAGAAATCCATCAAACAAGTGACAAAAAATGAGCCAATCGCCTTTTTACGCGAAACCTAAACTGTTAATAATTGCCTAAAGAAAGGACTACACCTGAACCACTAAACCAGAAAAACCCTCATGCAGAGCAATTCATATAGAAGTTTCCCGTGTGCCCAATCCTTCGAAAACTAACTACAAAGGGGGACTGTGTGAAATAAGAGACAAAAGATAGAGTTGAAACTTGAAAAACCCTAGGTCAACCTACAAAGACTTAGAAAGAAATGAAATCGTTTAACAAAGTCAAGAAACCACTAGGCCAAGTTCTGAAACATCAGAAACAACTAATTTTCTTTCTCCTGGTTACGGAAACAACTAACTTCACCCTAGTCTTGAATCCAACAGAATTCATGTATAAACTAATTTCCACAATCTGGCAAACAAAGAAGTACTCACCAAACATCAAGATTAATTCTTGATTATTTTTAGATTCTATTAATTCTTATACGAATCGTTACAACACATGAACCTACTGTCAATTAGCTCAAGAGATCATCATTCGAATATTCTTGACAATTAAATCCACAAACGAAGAAGAAACACCTATATTGAGTATCGGATACCATAATGAAACAAAATTTCACAAATGTATATATATGTGCATATGTGTGTATATGTATATGTGTGTGTGAAGAAGGAAGGGACGAACCGAATCGTGATAAGTACAAGAGGCATCGGAGTTGTCGTCGTCCGTAAACATGGCGTTGCATCCGATTCTCTGACACCGAAGCTTCACCACTTCCTCCGCCATTTCTCTCTCTCTCTACTTTCTCTCTCTCTACTGGTCCAAACACACACAGAAGTGGGTTCCGAATGGGTTAACTTTCTCTGCTCATTAATTGGGGATGTGCACCGTCTTTTCTAGAATTTGACGTGGCAATATGCACCGTTTTTTTCTAGAATTAAAGTAGTATTATTTTAAGGGATTTTTTTTAAAAAATTCCCTACGAAAAAAAAAGTTCTGAAATTTGTCTTCAACGAATTCAAATTAATAAAAAAAATTATGAATCAAAACAATTATTACTTTAACAGTTTAATTGGTTATAACTGATACAAAATATAGTAGTATTTATAAATAAATTTTTCCTTTTTTATCTTTCATTTCACTATCTCGTATAGGTTATGAAATTTTTTTCTGAAAAAAAAATTACTTGAAAAATACGTGTAAAATATTTTCTACGATTATAACTGAAAATATGTTTTAATTTAAACAATAACCGCAATTATTTTTGCGTATCAAGGTCATCATTTGACCATTTAAAAAATCTTTCCTGCAAATAGAAGGATGAACTAAAAAAATCCTAGAGTCTTGTAAAATTCTCAAGTGCCTAAAATGTGAAATGCAAAAATGTTAAAAGCAAAATATTTGAAACCAATTTAATATGGAGGTGAAACCTTGTTTGCAACCAGGCACGAGCCAGTGGCTCCATGGGGTCACTTGCCCCCATAAGATTTTTTATATATAAAAAAAATCTATTTAAATCCATAGAAAAAAATTACATTTGCTCCTGTAAATGCCAAAATTTGCACAACACACGAATGAATCTTTTTATTTAGATTTTGTCTCTTTTATACAGATACCCTTAATGGGCTTTGAGCCCATTAGGGCAATCTTATTGTCATTACATCATTATTACATCATCATCTTTATTTACAAAGAATGATAAGCTGAAATGGGCCTGATGCCTGATAACTTTGCTGGGTTGTTAGCCCGATGGGCCTGACGCCTGATAACCTTATTGGGCTGTTAGTTCGATGGGCCTGATGCCTGATAGGCTTCTGTGGGCTTGGAAATTCACACACTTACACGGGCCCTCTTATTGGTTGTGGGCTTTCAGTCAGGCAAGCCCATTACCGAGAAGACAAAGTGTGGAAGGAAGGAAATATATATATATACATCACCCTGTCGGGGTGACGTGGTAGGTTCATTAAATAGGACGGTTATGCCATCATTAATATTTTGAATTCATGGCTTAGGTGGCCTTGATTCGCGCGATGGGGGCTTGAGTTTCTGGGAGCACCCGACCGCTTTAAAACTCCAACTTACATTATATCCCGGTTTGATCTCCTTAAATCTAAAATTTGGGGACAACCCCTGAGGATGTGTAGTAATCACCTGACGGGTTCTAATTTGCAGTCATTATCAACAGAATGACATAATATCATGTTGAGGATCCCGACGCATGTCCTTAAGAGGAAGGCCAAGCGAGCAACGGGCCCTCAAGCGAAGCTTCTGGAGGAGAAGCCCAAAGCTGAGAATCTCCTGGCAGTGGAAAGGTCAATGGTGAAGATGTGCCATTGGGGTGGCAATCAGATGTATAAGCACCTCTGCGACACCGCCCAGTATAGGATCGGGTTTGGCTGGAGCTCATGCTTCAAGGACATCCAGAAACCTGTTGAGGAGAGGGATTTCGCCTCAATGGGGGAACTGGATGAGTTTTTGGGCATTGCTCCGCCGTATGATGATCCGGTTAGAGGTCCCGGTGACATTCACTTCAGTGAATTCCACACCAATCCTCCTCCGGGGCCCAAACCCGATTCTGATCCTTCCGTTCCCGATGGGACTATTGTTCTTGTGAGCTCAAATGCAGGGGGCACTGATAATGGCACTTAGGATTCATTATTTATAAAGTATTTTGTAAGCCTTGGCCATCGGGGCCCATTGTTTTAATGAAAAATCATTATTCATGTCCAGTTGACTTTTTTCAATACTTAGATTATTTTATTCAAAAGTATTGTGTTTTTCAGGCACTTCAGGCCATAGGAGAGGCATCACCATAGTTGGGTTTATTTTCTTGTGAAATTTTGCTCTTTTCAGGATCGGTGTTGTATCTTTCGGGCACTTCAGGCCATGCGAGAGACAAAACAACACTTTATTTATTTTTTACAAAAATATTGATCCCTTCGGGATCGGTGATCCCTTCAGGATCGGTGTTGTGTCTATCGGGCACTTCAGGCCATGAGAGACAAAACAACACTTGATTTATTTTTTACAAAAATATAATGATCCCTTCGGGATCGGTGATCCCTTCAGGATCGGTGTTGTGTCTATCGGACACTTCAAGCCATGCGAGAGACAAAAAAAACACTTGATTTATTTTTTACAAAAATATAATGATCCCTTCGGGATCGGTGATCCCTTCAGGATCGGTGTTGTGTCTATCGGGCACTTCAGGCCATGAGAGACAAAACAACACTTGATTTAATTTTTACAAAAAATTGATCCCTTCGGGATCGGTGATCCCTTCAGGATCGGTGTTGTGTCTATCGGGCACTTCAGGCCATGAGAGACAAAACAACACTTGATTTATTTTTTACAAAAATATAATGATCCCTTCGGGATCGGTGATCCCTTCAGGATCGGTGTTGTGTCTATCGGGCACTTCACGCCATGCGAGAGACAAAACAACACTTGATTTATTTTTTACAAAAATATTGATCCCTTCGGGATCGGTGATCCCTTCAGGATCGGTGTTGTGTCTATCGGGTACTTCAGGCCATGAGAGACAAAACAACACTTGATTTATTTTTTACAAAAATATAATGATCCCTTCGGGATCGGTGATCCCTTCAGAATCGGTGTTGTGTCTATCGGGCACTTCACGCCATGCGAGAGACAAAACAACACTTGATTTATTTTTTACAAAAAATATTGATCACTTCAGGATCGGTGTTGTGTCTATCGGGCACTTCAGGCCATGAGAGACAAAACAACACTTGATTTATTTTTTACAAAAATATTGATCCCTTCGGGATCGGTGTTCCCTTCAGGATCGGTGTTGTGTCTATCGGGCACTTCAGGCCATGGGAGACAAAACAACATTTGATTTATTTTTTACAAAAATATTGATCCCTTCGGGATCGGTGTTCCCTTCAGGATCGGTGTTGTGTCTATCGGGCACTTCAGGCCATGGGAGACAAAACAACATTTGATTTATTTTTTACAAAAATATTGATCCCTTCGGGATCGGTGTTCCCTTCAGGATCGGTGTTGTGTCTATCGGGCACTTCAGGCCATGGGAGACAAAACAACACTTGATTTAATTTTTACAAAAAATTGATCCCTTCGGGATCGGTGATCCCTTCAGGATCGGTGTTGTGTCTATCGGGCACTTCAGGCCATGAGAGACAAAACAACACTTGATTTATTTTTTACAAAAATATAATGATCCCTTCGGGATCGGTGATCACTTCAGGATCGGTGTTGTGTCTATCGGGCACTTCAGGCCATGAGAGAGACAAAACAACACTTGATTTATTTTTTACAAAAATATTGATCCCTTCGGGATCGGTGATCCCTTCAGGATCGGTGTTGTGTCTATCGGGCACTTCAGGCCATGAGAGACAAAACAACACTTGATTTATTTTTTACAAAAATATAATGATCCATTCGGGATCGGTGATCCCTTCAGGATCGGTGTTGTGTCTATCGGGCACTTCAGGCCATGGGAGACAAAACAACACTTGATTTATTTTTTACAAAAAATTGATCCCTTCGGGATCGGTGATCCCTTCAGGATCGGTGTTGTGTCTATCGGGCACTTCAGGCCATGAGAGACAAAACAACACTTGATTTATTTTTTACAAAAATATAATGATCCCTTCGGGATCGGTGTTCTGTCTATCGGGCACTTCAAGTCATGCGAGAGACAAAACAACACTTAATATATTTTTGGAACAATGATTTCTTCAGGATCTGTGTTGTGACTTCGGGCACTTCAGGCCATGCGAAAGTCAATGCAACACTTGGTTTATTTTTGGAACAATGATCTCTTCAGGATCTGTGTTGTGACTCCGGGCACTTCAGGCCATGCGAAAGTCGATGCAACACTTGGTTTATTTTTGGAACAATGATCTCTTCAGGATCTGTGTTGTGACTCCGGGCACTTCAGGCCATGCGAAAGTCAATGCAACACTTGGTTTATTTTTGGAACAATGATCTCTTCAGGATCTGTGTTGTGACTCCGGGCACTTCAGGCTATGCGAAAGTCGATGCAACACTTGGTTTATTTTTGGAACAATGATCTCTTCAGGATCTGTGTTGTGACTCCGGGCACTTCAGGCCATGCGAAAGTCGATGCAACACTTGGTTTATTTTTGGAACAATGATCTCTTCAGGATCTGTATTGTGACTCCGGGCACTTCAGGCCATGCGAAAGTCAATGCAACACTTGGTTTATTTTTGGAACAATGATCTCTTCAGGATCTGTGTTGTGACTCCGGGCACTTCAGGCCATGCGAAAGTCGATGCAACACTTCATATATTTTTTATAAAAATATTGATCCCTTCAGGATCGGTGTTGCGTCTTTCGGGCACTTCAGGCCATTCGAGAGACAAAACAACACTTGATTTGTTTTTTACAAACATATTGATCCCTTCAGGATCGGTGATCCCTTCAGGATCGGTGTTGTAGCTTTTTTACAAAAGGATGAAAGTATTGAGTAAAACTTGGCCCTTTACGGGTAGTACCTCTTCAGGCGAGAGGTGATGATCCCGAAGGGGCTGACGGCCCTGATGGAGTCGAACGCTTTTCATCAGACGCCTGATCCTTTGATTGGGCTTCAATGTTGACCAAGACTGTCCTCTTTCGCCTGGCGGTTTCCTCTTCTTCGATCCTTAGGTATCCTTGGGCTCTGGAGTTTAACTCCCCAATGCCCGATGGCGGGCGCTTCACCAGGGACTGATGGAACTTCGTCTCTGGAATAAGGGCCATCCGGACGGCCTCAACAACAGAGTGCTGGTCACAGTTACCGACAGAAGAAGACTCAATGTTGAAACGGGATAGAAAGCTCTTCAGTGACTCTCCTTTCTCCTGAATCATGGTGAAGAGGCAGGATATGGTTTTCTTCTGTCTCTTGTTCCCATAGTATTGGGCAACGAAGAGCCTGGTCAACTGTTGCCAACTACCGATAGATCGAGGCGGCTGCTTCCTGAACCATAATAGAGCTGCATCGGCGAGACTCGTGGAAAACACTTTGCATAGCAATGACTCGTTCTCAGCGTACATGATCATCTTCTGATGGACCTGGTAAATATGCTCCTCGGGGTCCTTGGTACCATCGTAGGGGGTGAATTGAGGCATGATGAACTTCCTTGGGAAAGGTTCCCGGGTTATCTCAGGGACGAAGGGTGATTGTACCAGCTCAGTAGACGCCTGGGCGGCCAGGTCGTCGATGGATTGTGCTCTTAGATCCCCGAGGATTCTCCTCTGGAATTCGTCCATCATTGCTTGAATCTTCTGTGGGGTAATGGATTCGTCGGCTGCGGGGGCCTTTCCTGAACGCCGGGAAGATTCGGCGTGCTCTTCCGGTCCGTCGCTACCTCGTTGGTTCAGAGAATGGTCAAGCACCGCTGCTGGAGGGTCGGGCGCTACTACCGAAGGAGCAGCTGGTGGTGGAGCCAACCTCGCCATGAGCTCTGCATTTTGTTTCTCCAGAGCCAGGTTGCGTTGCTCAGCTGCCATCAAGCGTCGAAGGATTTGCTCCATAGATTGGGGAACTCCCGCACGACTATCCGCAGTGGTTGGAACGTCTATTTGCCAACGAGTAACTGGCATCTTTGCCCAAGAAGTAGTGAGTGGAGATTTCAGGAGGCGGTGAAGAATAATCGGAGGTTGAACAATAAAGCTCAGTTTTAAGAGATGGGAAGAAGGAGACGCTTCCCACAGACGGCGCCAATGTGTAGATGCCAAAATTTGCACAACACACGAATGAATCTTTTTATTTAGATTTTGTCTCTTTTATACAGATACCCTTAATGGGCTTTGAGCCCATTAGGGCAATCTTATTGTCATTACATCATTATTACATCATCATCTTTATTTACAAAGAATGATAAGCTGAAATGGGCCTGATGCCTGATAACTTTGCTGGGTTGTTAGCCCGATGGGCCTGACGCCTGATAACCTTATTGGGCTGTTAGTTCGATGGGCCTGATGCCTGATAGGCTTCTGTGGGCTTGGAAATTCACACACTTACAGCTCCCTATGAAATTATCAAAAAATATGATTTTGCTTCCTTTTTAATAATTTTCTAGCTCCATCCCAGTTTTTAACTCTTTTGACAATTCAAAAATTGTAATTAGGGTGAAGTATTTGTAATTAGTCAAGTAAACATTAGTGTCAATCAAAAATAATAAAAAAAAGAAATAAATAAAAATGAGGTAAAGATAGAAAGATGGGCAACTCAAAAGTTATAACTATTTCAAATGTTTCGAATCTTCTATATTATATTATAAAACTAATCTTGTTTGGCATAGAAGAAAATAAAAGTTATATTCTTTTCCTTTTTCTCATAACAGGTTATGGTTTTATGTTCTTTACATGCTTGAACAATTGATAAAGGAAAAAAAAAATTTGAAAAGAAAAGGTAAAGGTATAAAATTCATCTATCATGTTTGAAAAATAAATCACTTAGGAGAGAAGAAAAAATCGCTTTACTTTATGAGAAACAATATAGAAAAATACGTTTGCTATATGCTCAAGATATATACATCCAAGAATTTGTAAAAAAACATGGGGTGATTTACAGGACTCTCTCATGTGGTTTGCAACTGTTTGCACATGCCTACCTGCCGTTAGATTGTCTAACGGAAGTTATGTAAAAGTATAAAAATACCCCTAAACATATATTTTTATATTTTAAACTTAACTTTTTATATATTTTTTACTATAATTGGTTGTTTGAAAACAAATATTTCGGCATTAATTTTTTATTTTGGTCTAAATATAAAAATAATCGTTATATAAAAATATTTTAAAAATAAAAAAAAATCTAATTGATAGTTCGAAATATTTTTACATTTTATTATAATTGGTATTTAAAAATATATATATTATTATTTATATAACTAGATAATAATGTTAAAAGTGAGAAAATAATATATCCTAATTGGTAGTTCAAAAAAAAAAAATTTATTTCTACTTTAAAATTTTATTTCGGCATAAATCTAGAAAGAATTCGTTTATAGTAAAATATATATATAAAAAATCATTTTTATTTTTTTTTATATAAAGATTATTTTTCTATTTATAACAAAATAAAAAATTAATGCCGAAATATTTATTTTCGAATTACTAATTATAGTAAAATATATATAAAAAAATTAAGTTTGAAATATTAAAACATATGTTTGGAGGTATTTTTGTAATTTCACTTCATTTCCGTTAGGCAATTTAACGATAAGGGAGGTATGTTCAAACGCTTGCAAACCATAAGAGAGGTAGCTGGAAATTTTCAAATAATAGGAAAGGTCCTTGGCTTTTTGGCAAACCTCAGGAGATCCCTGTAAATTACCCAAAAAAACATGTAAAATTGTAAACATAATACTTTTTTACCAATAGAAATATCTTATTTTCCAGACAAAAAACTTTCTTTCTTTAGTAAAGATAATGAAAGCAAAGGATGATGATTCTACTTTGATTATTTCTCAAAAAACCTCAATAATTAGAATACCATAAATACACACCATTGCATATCACCATCAAATAAACACTAAAGCCAACATACACCAAAGTAAAGGTAATAGGAGCCATTGCAGAAATATGAGCTCTGACTATGAAACTAATCACTTCATTCAACTAATATCACAAATTACATTTCTAAACTACTCTGATAAAGGGCCTGCAATCCTCATCTTTCCAGGAAAAAAGAAAAAAAAAATGATTCCTTATACATCGTAGTATATACTAATGTAATGATTACATCGTAAATAGTCATATATATACACTATTCAAAGAATACAGAATAATAGAAGATTTCTGTACACCCCAACTTTAAACTTCCGTTGGAACTGTCTATATAACTGATTTGTAATCCAAAGTCTTCGCATAAAATTCTCTATCGACCAAACTCTGTAATTCCCACTTTGATCTGTAAGTGTAACCTTCATCAATACAACACCATGTATTCACATCAAGGTCACAACAATCTGTTATGTGCATCAATCACGGAAACTTTCTCCTGCAAAAGAAAAAAAGAGACAAAATGAAACATAGAAGAAAAAGAACAATCCAATCATTATTATAGATTTTGAGGGGCGAATGTACAAATAGAATCAACTTATGTCAAGATTGGTATGGTGGAATGGAATATGACACATTGAATGAGAATGACCATTCCCACGGACTGAATTTTCATTCCATTAGTAAACCTATGGAATGGTCATTCTATTCCTTAAGGAATGTTTTTAAAGCATAAAATTACTAAAACAATCATTTCACGTTTCAAATAAGCAAACCACCTTCACCACCATGCCATCAACTTCTACCACTGCTGCCACCACCTCCATTGTCCGCCCTACTATTGTCGTTACCTTTCATCATTTTTTGGTAAAATAAATTGCAAAATAATATTATTTAATTAAAATTATATATTTATCACTAAGAGGGATATTTTTGAGAAATGTTCTTTAAGTTCATTACATTCCTAAAGTGCTTCATATTTACAACCAAACAATAGAATGAGAATTGTTATTCCATTTCATTCTCATTCTCATTCCATTCTATTTCATTCATGCGTACCAAACATAGTGAATACGCATCCCTGAGAGAAAATGGGAAAAGAGTCGTAACCATAGAAAGAATGCGCTAAAGGTTTCCGAACAGGTGTTTGCAAATGCTACTTTCTTTGAACATAAAAGAGAGATAAATGGAATCCATCTTTGAGATGACAGATGTGTGTGAGATATATACAATTATATATATATATATGTATTTGGTTTCAGTAATTGTTCTTTTGTTTAGTTTGTCTATTCTTCCCACTTCTTCATTTTGTAATGAGGTGGATTGCTATTGAATTACCAGAAAGAAAGCAAAGGTGGGTTGATACTGTACTTTACTAGACAAATAAAACTAGGTTCCATTAGATAAAACATTTTACCTGTGATATGCATTCTTCATTTTCTGGTGTCTAGTTTGTGTGTTTAGAATACATTTAAACACGTCAAGTAGTTCCCGGGACTATGAAATATGGAGCTTAATTGTATTTTTGTGACAGTTATTTGTGAGGGTATTTAAAGATTAAGGATCCTCTATCTTTATATTTTGTTTCCATTTTTGCACCTAAAATTGAGGATATTTAAATTTCGTTGGAATATAAGACTCCCAATATATAATAATACCACTACTTACACTGATACGAACTCTTTGCAGAAATTCTACTGTACAAAATCCTCAAATTATTTTTAGGATGATCTTATCTGAGAATTAGGTTTGCTCTTAGCTTTGGCTTAAGTTATTTTTTAGATAATCTATTATCATCTTAAGTTGCATGAAATTTGGACAATTAAGAGCCAGAATTATGTAATTCTATAACTCAAATAACAGATATATTCTCTCTCTCTCTCTTTCTCCCTCCCTCACCGGAATCTTACATTCTGGTGAGATCTTCTGATTATCCTTGATTCTCTTCTTTTTTTGTTTTGTCTCTTTCTTGGTCTCATGTTATCATTTCTGGAGGTGGCGAGACTGCCTTTCTTTCATAAGGGTGGGGTGGTTAGGGATGCTTTCCCCCCAAGAGGGCCTTCCTTGTATGTTGATGGTGAGTCAGTGGGTAAGAGGGTGGAGTTCTTATGCTCCTGTTTGGTGGAGTCGTGGGCCAGAAGGGCGTGGAAGGTTCCGGATGGCTTCTCTGTCGCAATGCTCTGTGATGGAATGTTCTTGTTTAGGTTTCCATCTCAGAGGGCGGCGGAAGAAGTGTTGAAGAGGGGTTGCCGGAAGTGGAATGACCAGAAACTAACACTGGATATCTGGAATAGGGGTGTGGGAACCACTGGGTATTGGAGAAGGGGAGGGTTTCGTCGGATCTACATTCGAGGGGTGCCTTTTCATCTATGGTGTGAGGACCTCTTTGTGAAAATTGGTGAGACGTGTGGTGGGTTCAAAGAGCTGGCATGTGATGAAGACCTGAGGCCCAATTTGGTTTGTGTTGTGGTCGCCGACTGGAAAGCAAGCCCCCCCGATTGTTTCATCCACGATGAAACACACTGCTGCTACTGGCTCTCCATTTTTGACGAAAGACCACCGGAGATTGTACCCTCAACGTCTTGAGGGTGGATTCGGCAAGCTTGCTTTCGGCATGAATGATTGGGGGGATGTGCATTCGGAAGGTTGATTGAGTGACTTGGATCTCCGGCGTAGGGTGGCGGGTCGTCACTGGGGCTCAGATTTATCTTCTTTGACTAATTTCATCGGCGCTAGGGTCTTGGCGAGAAGGGAAGGCCGTACAGTGAGGGATGATGGGGGTGGTAAGCAAGCTTGTGTTGCTAGGGATCACGCAACCGTTGGATGCTCGAAGGAGGGGAGAGTTAGGTCTCAGATGGCGACACGTGGTGTTGATGTAGGTGGTAGGTGGGGGTGGGACCATCAGAGGACACGTGGCGTTGCTAGGACCTCATCTTCAAATTTCAAATCCTCTTCACGTGCAGGGGCGTGTGAGGCTTTTTATGCCTCCTTGGGCTCGTCCTTATGGGCTGGGCCCTTACTCGGCCCGTTTACCATTTAATGAAGGCCCCCTTTCCAAACGTTTGGGCCTCACTAAAGCCTATGGATTCAAAGGTGGTGTTAACAGGCTTGGGCTGCAGGGTCTTATAGGTGGTTCGGGTAGGCCCGAGAGGGTGGCGGGTCGACCCATTGGAGGCTCCTCTTCTTTTATTTCGATTCCGGGTTAGAAAAATGACATGTCTTCTGGTTTTGAGGCTTCGACGATGCTGCAGTCTCACCAGAGGCATGCAGAGCTACCGTTTTCAGAGGCGAAGGGGGTGGTGGCCGCCGACGATGAGTTTCGTATGGTGCCGCGTCGACGCAGCTTCAAATCTAGGGTTCCGCCACCTTGGGTTGAGTTGCATGCAAGAGGGGTGGTCCATAACTCATCAATTGAGGGTTGGGGTCACCATAGTTTTCAACGGTGAAGCCGGGAGGCGAAAGGGAAGACGAAAATTGATTGTCCTCTGCTATGCATGGTAAAATCAGTACCGCTGATTGAGGGTGATGGGATAGTGTTGGGCCGAAATGGTGCAGTTGCCGAAAGGGATGGGGTGGGTCAGGTTTTTTCTCCTTCTCCTTCTATGGTTCGGTCAGCATCAGCTAGGGAGTGCTCTTCTTTTGTTGATTCTGACCTTTCTTCATTGAGGGACCTAGACATGGATGCCCAAGGTCTTTTGTAATATTCCTGATTGTTTGGGAACTGTTCTTAGGCCTTTGGGAATGGGTTTGGAGTATAATAACAGTGTGGTTGGTACTGATAGTGTGGTGGGTGGTGATTTGTGCCTTGCTTTGTGTGATCATGATGTTGTGGGGCCTATTGAGGTGGCGGAGGATGGGAACAACATAGAAGTGATGGAAAATGTGTGTCCTATGGTGATTGATTGTTCGGATTTTATCAACCAAATGTGGAGGAAGGAGAATGTGGTGGAGGTAGCCGCGCAAATAGTTGTTGATTTTGGCAAGTGGAAGGAGCAAGGGGAGGCGTTGTTATTGGAGTTAATGGATGAGAAAAAGGAGGATGGAAGATGCAAAGAAAAGGCTATTGTTGTTCGTCGTCCGTCTTCTTCATGGAAAGGTGAAAGGGAGTTACGCAACTTGATAATCACGATTAATTATGATGGGATGGGTGGTGGAAGGGGGGTGAAGGAGGGAGGAAGAGGGATGAGGCGACTTTTGTTATTTCCAAATGAAGCTACGAATTATTTCTTGGAATGTTCGAGGTCTTAATTGCTCAGGCAAGAGGAAATTAGTTAGGTTGGCTCTTGTGAAATGGAATGCACACATTGTTTGTTTACAGGAAACAAAGATGGATGGCAGAGTGGTTAGGTGCTTGTGGGGAAATCGGTTTGTGGATTGGGCTTGTTCAGAGTCTAGTGGTGCGTCATGAGGTGTGATTGTGATGTGGGATAGGCGGTGGGTTTCTTTGAGGGGTACTCGCAAGGGTTGGTTTTCAATCTCTTACTCCTTTTCAATGGTTGATGATGGTTTTTGCTGGGTTTTCTCCGGTGTTTATGGTCCTGTTGATGATGGGTTGAGAGGGGTTTTGTGGGAGGAGTTAGGTGATGTGAGAGAGGCATGGCATCTTCCTTGGTGTGTGGGTGGTGATTTCAATGTTATTAGGGCCCCGTCGGAGAGATCCTCTAGAGGGTGACCATGGAGATGTTTTCGGAGTTCATTGATGGACAGTCTTTACATGACCTTCCGCTTGTGGAGGCCCCTTTCACTTGGTCCAGTTGTAGGGATGTTACGACTTTCTTCCGCATTGATCGATATTCTTGGTTTCTGGGGATTGGGAAGAACACTTTCATGATGTGATACAATCCATTGCTACTCGATTCACGTCCGATCATGCTCCTCTTTTGTTGGATTGTGGGGGTATTGTCTCGGGTCGCTCTCTGTTCAGGTTTGAGAACATGTGGCTTCAAGCGGATGATTTTCAGGTTCGAGATGCTGAGTGGTGGGACTGTGCTGTTCGGGCAGGCTCTCCAAGTTTTATCTGGGCTTCTAAGTTGCGTATGCTGAAATCTTCGCTTATCACTTGGAACAAGGAGGTCTTCAGTAAGCTGACATGGAGAAGAAATGTGTTGATGACTGAGATTGATGATATTGATAGAGCTGACTTGAGTACAGGTATAAATGAGGCTATGAGAGCTCGGAGGGTGCAGTGTTTGACGGATATCGAGGAGATCGCTGTTCAGGAGGAGATTTCGTGGAGACATAAATCTCATGCTATATGGCTTAAAGAAGGTGATAGGAATACGAAGTTTTCTCATCGCTCGGCGAATGCTCGAAGGAGGACCAATAAAAAATTAGGAGTTTATCCATTGATGGTTCTTTGTTGTCTTCTGAGGAGGAGCTCCGTTTGGGGATTCCAGCTTACTATTAGCGGTTGTTTCCTGAGCGTCAGAGTTGGAGACCGAGTTTGGATGGGCTTGGTTTTGATTCTATTGATGAGGGTGATAGGGACAGATTGGAGATTCAATTTACGGAGGAGGAGGTTCTTTGGGCCTTGAAGTCATACAATGGGGATAGAGCTCCTGGTCCTGATGGATTTTCTATGCGTTTTCTTTTAAAGTGTTGGCCTATTGTGCGAGAGGAGGTGATGGGTATCTTTCGTGCTTTTCATGAGGAGGGTTGCTTTGTGAAGTCTTTTAATGCCACTTTCATTTCCCTTATCCCAAAAAAGGGGAATGTAAATGATATTAAGGACTTCAGAGACCCATCAGCCTGGTGGGCTGTATTTATAAGCTCATTGCGAAGGTGTTATCTTTTCATTTGAGTGGTGTGTTGGATTGGCTTATCTCGGATACTCAAAATGCTTTTGTGGGGGGTCGCCAGCTTATGGATTCTGCTATCATTGCAAGTGAGATTGTGGATGTTAGGTTACAGTGTGGGAGGCCGGGGATTTGGTGAAGTTGGATGTGGAAAAGGCGTATGACCATGTGCATTGGGGATTTTTACTTTACATGTTGAGGAGGATGGGTTTTGGGGAGAGATGACGCAAGTGGATTGAGTTTTGCATCTCTTCGGCTCGGTTCTCTGTTATAGTGAATGGTTCTCCCACTGGTTTCTTCAAGAGCTCCCGTGGGTTGAAGTAAGGGGATCCTCTTTCCCCGCTTCTCTTTCTTGTGGTGATGGAGGCTTTCAGCAGGATGATGAGCCAAGCGATGGAGTTAGGTTTTATTTCAGGCTTCCGGATGGGTGATGGGCCTACTCAGTCTGTGGTTATATCGCATCTGCTTTTTACAGATGACACCCTTGTTTTTTGTGATGCGGATGTGGCTTAGTTACGATATCTTCGGTGTATTCTGACGTGTTTTCAGGCAGTCTCTAGTTTGAAGATCAACACAAGTAAAAGTTCAATGATCCCGGTGGGTGAGGTGGGCAATGTCTCTGCTTTGGCTACGACTCTTTGTTAAAGGTTGGCCAGTTACTTGCTGAGTATCTGGGTTTACCTTTGGGGTCTTCTGGACAACGATTGTTGTGTTGGGACTTCGTAGTGGAGCGGGTCAAGAGACGGCTGGCAGGTTGGAAGCGGCAATATCTTTCCAAGGGTGGGATACTTACCTTGGTAAAGAGCACGCTTTATTATCTCTTTATTGTATCCCTTGCAGTGTGACCCAGCGGATTGAGAGGCTTTAGAGACAGTTTCTGATGGTGATGGTAGGTGGGGGGGGGGGGGGGGGGGGGTTGGGGGTTGGGGTATTCGGCAATTGATTCCCTTCAACATTACTTTGTTGGGAAAGTGGCTTTGGCGTTTTGGTTCTGAGAGGAACCATTTATGGAAGAGGGTGATTGCTTGTCGGTACGGGGAGGGCAGGGATGGTTGGTGTTCTGGCTAGGTTCGGACCCGTCGAGGGGTGGGTGTGTGGAAGGATATCCTTCGGGGATGGGATTCCTTCACTAATTTTTGTAGATTCAGGGTGGGCAATGGTTGTCATGTTTGTTTTTGGACGGATTGGTGGTGTGGTGAGAGCCCTTTTGCCTCCTTCTTCCCTCAACTCTTTAGGATTGCTCGTGACCGTTATACTTCTGTTGCCGACTGTTATCACCTTGACACCAGTAAGCTTGTGTGGGATGTCTTGTTTGTGCGCCATTTCCAAGACTGGGAGCTAGAGGGGGTTGCTGGTTTGTTGGAGCTTTTATACTCTCAGGTTGTGAGTGTTGGGCAGGATGTTTTGATCTGGACTCCTTTTCCTTTGCGGCGTTTCTCAGTTGCCTTTTTTTTTTCGATGCCTTTCGCCTAGGGCGGAAAAGGCCTTTCCTTGGAAGGCGGTCTGGTGCTCTAAGGCCCCTTTCAAGGTGGTTTTTTTCTCTTGATCAGCTACTTGGGGCCGTATTCTCACTTTAGATGTGCTGAGGCAGAGGGGTGTTATTGTGGTTAACTGGTGTTTTTTATGCAAGAAGGAGGGGGAATCCGTTGACCACCTCATTTTGCATTGCCCGGTAGCCTATGATTGCTGGTGCCTTCCTTTTGCCCTCTTTGGTGTTCAGTGGGTAATGTCGGCGTCGGTTTGTGATGTTTTGGTTGCTTGGAGGAGCATATATGTTGGGTCACATGTTGGTTCTTTTTGGAGGGTGGCCCCCCTATGTCTTTGGTGAGGCATTTAGCTTGAGCGAAATAGACGATGTTTTGAGGGTATTGAGTCCCCTTTAGGGGGCATCAAGGATTTCTTTATTTCAAACTTGTTTTATTGGGTGGAGGGCCATCATTGTATATCCATTGATGAGAAGTTAGAGTTTTTCCTCTAGGGCCTTTTGTATATGGGATGCGCTCCCCGTTTGAGCTTTTTTTATACATACTTATCAAAAAAAAAAAAACAGATATTTCAATGCATGGGTTTTAGACCTTGTAGAGTTCAACTTATTCATGTCAAATATGTGAAGCAATTAAAGTATTTTCATTCAGATGCTCCTGAGAGTACTACTTTACTTCAAACTATAAGCATGTAATGGGAACTAAACAATATTTTGTTAATAAGCAGAGTATGTCCAGATGGTCAAAATGCAATGATCATGGAAGAACAAATAGAGTTGATAAGTCATTGACGTTAGATATTACTGTGGGATGATTTTTCATCTTTGTACATAAACAACACATCTGGGTTAGACAATCATGCAAAAAGAGTGGTGTTATCATCCAGCGTGTGCATGTGCTTACACATGGGGAGCGAAAGGGAGAGAGAAACCTCATTCTGCATGCTCTCAGAGGGAAACCAGTGCATAAGAACTCCCAAGTGCATCACGGCAGGTATCAATTTGAACAGGATGGGAGTCGTTACCTATAGCATAATTGACCAGGATAAGCTATGCATGATATATAAGAAAGGATCCAGGTCCAGTTACGTGCAAGAAATTACCAGACTAAGAGCTGTAGTTCCAAGCAGAAGAAGGTACATCTTCCCCTAAACAACACACAAAATATTAGTTAGCAAGCGAGATAAGAACTTACTATAATAAGCTAACAAACAGAACACATTTAACTTAGTACAAAAGCTTAGGTATAAAAACAACTCATATTCACAAAAACTAGATAAATCTGAAAGTATTAAAGGCAAACAACATAAATGCATCAAGTCATACTCTACAAACCAATAAAAAGTGTCAAGTATACAATAGATGCACAACTCCCTTCTTGACTTATAAGCACAAATAATGAGTTTCACTTTCAAAATACCTACTCCTTTTATAGTTGGCTGAAAAACTGATAAAGTTTCAAAAAGGAATTATGTTTGGCTGAAGACCTCATAACCTTCAAAGAGGTATTATCAAGTTGTTACTTATTTTGTGATAACAAGCGTCGACTCTTTTGACTTGTTATCTAATATGGGGTTTGCATATAATAGCTTGGTTATTAAGTGTGCATGAAGTTGGTTCTTTCAGGATTGTATCTATATTTTTCCTTTTCTAGCCCCTTTGAGCTTATTCTATTGCGCCCAAATCCTTGACATCTAAGAATTCCAAATCCTTTGTCTATCTTATCCACGAGCTTCATACAGATATAAGACAACCAATTGTTTGAATAATGAGAAATGTAATGTATTTTGCACACGTTAGGATTAAGAAATTACTTAAAGGAGATTGTGTTCTAGTTTATCTACACCCACAACTTCTTCCTAACAATTTCCTCTAGGCAGTATAAGCCCAACATTTGGACCTTTCCAAATCATCCATACCAAAGTTGCCATGAGATAATAGTAGTAGTCCAAACTTTCATGTGGAGTATTTGACTGAGGTACCTTTCAGCATCCTAAGGTGTCTTGTGTTCCGACAAATTGAAATATATGGCAGCAACACTTTTAAGTAAATGTGTACTAGAAAGCGTTCAAAAGGAGAAACAATCCCAAAAAGCTATACAAGGGCTGAAGCCAAGAGGGACCCTAAGGACCCAAAAACCCAAAGGAAATTAACTATTGCCTCTATATATTTACAACTTCTTCCCATCACCCAACAAAAAAAGAGTTACAATAAGATATTTTAAAGCCCCAACAGAAGATTCATCTCCATTAAAGGATCTTCTACTCCGCTCCTTTCAAAGGAACCACCAAATGCAAAAGGGTGTCACCCTCTAGAAAAGATGGGCATAGGCTCCCACATGACACCTTCTCTAAGCATCAACCAAGCCTCTCAAGGACTGAGGCATGACCACTAGACACAAACAAGCCAAAGACAAGGTCCCATCAGTCGTGAGCCACAGGGCAATACAGAGTTTGGGTTGAGGATGTTATTGGCCCATACAGTGATTGATGGTGGACATGTTATCAAGCATCAGATGACACATGACGGACAAATGAGTTTTTTTCATGTTAATCTGAGCTATTCAGAGCAGTACTACCAGCTTTACTCTTCAGAGGAGTTCTCAGTCGGGGAAAATTGACAGAAGAGTTATGGTTTGCATGCATGAGCTGCAGATAATTCACCATTACTCTTAAAGAAGGGGACTTGAACTCTAGCCCTTTCCGTTTAGAAGGTGAGAAAGTACCACCAAGTTAATTTTTATTATTTTGGCAAAGTATATCTATGGGGATGCTTTGGTACTTCACCTTTTTAGAGTTTTGGAGTTTTGCGTATGTTTTACCACTTTAAAGGCTTCTATTTAGCTAAACAAGTCTGCTTTTGGGTGTAGATTTATTATTGTGAATTTGCGAACTCTCTATGTATCTCTTTCTTCTTGTTAGTTTCAATCCCCCAGTCTTTGTAGTCTACCTCTTTCGATCTATCTTCTCACCCCGTTCGTCTGTCATGTCACCTCGCTCCAGCCTCATTCATCGTCTCATTCTCGTCTCCTTCATTTTGGTCATATATCAGTTTGGTATAAAAAAACACCATCCGTCATGCATTGCATTCTGTTAAATTGTACTGCATAGTATGAATGAATAAGTATGACAAGTTCAAGCTCTAATTGTACATTTTGCTTGATTCAAGCTCCCATTAAGTTTTGGAATGCATCAGTATCCCTAAGTGCATGTTTGGTATGTTGGAATGGAAAAGAATAGAATGTCCATTCATTCCATTCCTTGGTTTGGTACGACATAATGAATGAGAATGACCATTCCCATTCATACGAAATTTTATTATTGGGAATGGATTTTCATTCCATAACTAAAGCTATGGAATGGTCATTCCATTCCTTTAGGAATGCTTTTAAAACATAAAATCACTTAAATAACCCTCTCACATTTCAAAAAAATAAGCCACCGCCACCGCCATTTCGCCACCTTTATTGTCCATTATTACTATTCCCGTTACGTTTTACCATTTTTTTTGTAAAAAAATTAAAAAATAGTATTATTTTATTTTATTTTATATTTAATACTAAGAAGGGTATTTTTGAAAAAAAAAATTCAAGTTCATTTCATTCCCAATGTGCTTCATATTTACAACCAAACAATAGAATGAGAATGGTTATTCCATTCTATTCTCATTCTCATTCCATTCCCACTTTCATTCCATTCCATTCAACCGTACCAAACGTGCCATAAAATTAATTTGAAACAGATTATTAAACAACTGGAGAAATCAACAAGTCAATATGTAGGTGGCGTGTAACTTCGGACCAACTCAAATTGCATATGAATTATCACATAACAGAAGTAGCCAGATCAAGTTTTAAAGTTAACCATGCTACAAATCCACAAATTCTAATCATGTTCTTAAATTTCATTTCACAAGATCAGTGTCAATCATAACCATGAGATTAGTGTAGCATCATTGAAGAATACTATATGCAAGTCACTGCACTGAAGCTAGAGACAATATACAGACAGCAAAGGGATTACTAATATATCTATATTATAACAAACACAGGAATCAATCATTTTCGAAAAATAGTAAAATGTGCCAGCAAGAAAACACTGTCTTCGCTTAAAAAGATAATGTGGTTCTACAAAGGACCATAAAATATACGACGATTTCAAGTCCAGGTAGTTTAGATAATGGCTTGTCGAGTCGAAGTGTGTTGAGGAATATAGCTGTGTATGCACTGTGTGTGTGTGAGAGAGAGAGAGAGAGAGCACCTGAACAAGATGCAGATTTGAGGCACGGCTCAGAAGAACAAAAGCAAATTCACCAATTTGAGCAAGCAATGTTCCAACCTGAAAAATTGATTCAAAATAATTTAGTTTCATATTTAATGTCCTGTTTAGTAGGAGGGATGGAAGAATAACTGGACAGGAGAGGCGATGGATAGATGGAGAATCCCTAGGGGAGGGAAGTTGTTTTCCCTACTTCTTGTTTCATTGAATGGGAGAGAGAGCAGAAAGATGGATGAGGTGACACAACTGTTTGTTTGGTTATAAGGGAGGGAGGGAGAGGTTTTTCTTTCTTTTACCAATATATCCTCATTATATAAACTAATCCAAAAGAATTAATTATCTCAATAATAATGCAAGGTTCCTATTGTCAATTAGAATTTTGTGTTCTCTACTAAACGGAAGAAGCACGGGTACCTTCCAATCTTCCCTCAACCCGTCTTCAATCCATCCTACCAAGGGGGACCATTAGTTAGAAAAAAAAAAAAAAAAAAAGACATTCTCCATTTCTGATCCTGCCTCGGCAAGGTCCCAAAGAGGGAGAATTCTGTAGATCCAAGGCTCAAACTTGCCAGTGGTGTTGCTGCTCAATCGTTTTACCGCTGAACCAGAATATGGCTTCACCACTTGACCATTTAATCAAATTTAGCACGTCACAGCCAGATGTTAGCTTTTCCAAGAGGATCAACTTTGTGCTAAAATAATGCTAAAGGTTAAGCCAGGATTCACTCACCCCAGGCAGGGTACCACACACAGTAAGGTTAAGTGGCAGCTCTTGTTACTCCCATGGTGAGTGGTGCAAGGTTCACGTCCTGGTTAAGATATGTTCATCTTGCAAAAATAAAAAATAAAAAAATAATAATGAATAACTTACAATGAATGATGTCCTAATGCTATATCCGAAGGCCTTTGTAGTCATAGCAAGAACTGTGGTCTTAACAACAATGACCAGAATAACAGAAGCTAGCAATATATCCACATGAAGCCACAGGAAGTGTACATGTATGAGCATTCCAATACTAGAAAGGAAGAGAGCAGCAAATAGATTACGGATTGGTTCCACCTACAAGACAAAAATAGCATTGTAAGCAGGCATTAAATAGCTTTTACAGGGCTAAGCTAATGGTTTTTCTGTAGGTAAAGGTTCATAAATAAATGAAAACATTAGGGAGGATACATGAAAATAATATCACCCGTTTCTAGTTTGAAAAATCTATTGTATGGCTAAAACATATACTACCAATTTTATACATGAAATTTCACACCTGATACTCGAAGCTGTCCAGTACAACAATGTACCAATGTAAATGTATGAGAAAGATGAAATAACTGAAAAGCAGAATTTGGCTTCAAAGAAAGAAACAAAACATGCAGGAAGTTAAACATTCTCTCCAGGAAATTAATAATTAAAGAATAATCCTCAGAACTGTGACATACAATGAAATATAGTGAAGTAGTATGTCCATTGTGAACCAAAGGGACGGATTACAAAGTCAGACTGCTGAAAGACTATAGCCTTGTTTAGGATTAGCATGCAGAATGCATCAAGATCAACAATTTTATTAATAACATAACCCAATTGCCAAGAAAAGCACCTGATCCAATGTATGTTGTGCAAAGTCAGTTGTAGATATCATAACTCCAGCCAGAAAAGAACCTAACTCAAGACTAAGGTTCAGCTTGTCACTGCACTGAAAAGTTTAAAGGGCATACCAAGAATTAAAATGGCAATGGAAAAAGCTTTCGGAATAAATATTATGCAGCGAATTCTTCAAATGCTTTGATCTACAGTATATTTGCAAGGACCCAATAACTAACAGCATATCATATTATTCAAGGACCTTACAAGAATTATCTAAAAGATACTTAGCTTCCATTATAAACATGCTTCATTAAAACTGGTCACTTTCAGTTCAAGTAGATTTGATAAAAACGTTCATAGTACAAATTCCTCGCAAAAAGTTAGGTTTTCTACATATTCCCTCCAAAGAATTATAAGTGAAATATTTAGGGGTGGCAAATGGGCGGGTTGGGTTGGATTTGGACCGGGTCAAAATGGGTTGAGATCCATATTCAGCCCTTTACATACCAATACTCACAAATCCTAGGGAAAAATCCTCACAACTTCTAACTAATTGTACTGGTAGAAACTGATCTGGATGAAAATTGATGCGGAATAGACACTATTGTTGGTTTCTAAATCTAGTTTCCACAACCATATATTTGGGGTACTGCTGTCCATATAAAGAATGATCTAATTCTTTATGTAAAAAATTAGAGATGGAATAAAAAAGAACTCTAGTATTGGTTCCTAACAATTGCAAAATACCAGAAAGCCACTTCCACAAATTACTTCCATACATCAACCAAAGAAACATCAAATAATGTGCCTTGCCCTATTCGCTAGGCCACTTTGCATGCTCAGTACACAATTATCATCAACATTTTGATGTCCTAACTATCTCATAACCAAATTTTATAACTCAATTGTTGTCCCAATAACTTATCCTCATTTACTTGGCAACATTTATATTCTATATACAACATATGAAAAAATCTTTTAGACTTGACTTAATAACCAATTCTTCTTCTAATCTTCTCACTACAAACAAAAAGATTTGAGATCTAATTCTATCTACCTCCTTTTCCCTCCCAAATTCTTCAACCATTCGCAATTCAGGACGAAAAGGGGAACTTTACTTGGCCACAACATTCAGAAATCATGATAACAACTCAACTGAAAAAACTATCACTAAAAAAATTATAAAAGCGATAATTCAGGAAAAATGATCACAAATTATGCAGCAAGCATATAAAAAGGAGCGCAAAAATATGTCCATTCTTATCCATCATAAACAAAACGATAGAAAGAAGTATGATATAATGAACTTACCCAAGCAGATAACAAGCAGAAAGCCACCATAGCTAGCTGGTAAAGCTCATTTGTCTGAATAAAAAACAAATACAAATAATGATCATGCACCAGCCAACAGAGAGTAATCTGAAGTAAGCTGAACATTAAACATGTTCATCCATTTGCCACCAAAAGTCTGATAACCTCAAACAGATTAATGTCATAGATGAACTGAATGTTTTATATATTTATTTTGTCGGTTACACGACAACCAGCTACACTAATCGCACTGGTCAGTGCCTAAATGATTATGAACTAATAATGTTTCTTATAGTAGAGTTGTACATACTAAAAAAAGGAATCAGTGAAACATATACGAAGTAGAGAATTGAATAATATGCCTTTATTACATCCATGTACAGGTCTCCACTTACACCAAAGCACAATAAGTACAAGTGAATTACAGGTTATTTACTTACTTGAGAAGATAGCTGTATCATTAGCTTTAAAAAGCGAGGAATAAACGACCAAGTAAGTAAAGATGCCACAGAGAGATATATCGACAAAACCAGCAGCCTGAAATAAATGACCATAACGGAGTAAGTATATATGAAGCTGTTTAGAAACAAGGATGCTCTTGCACATGCTGATGAAGAATGTATCAACTTGAAAAAAAGAGGAAGACTATATTTGATAGCTGAACACTTTTCTATCCCTTAAAATTTTATCCTCCTAATTAATATGACAAGAAGAAGATAGGTGTGTTAAAACCTGAAAAAAGGGACATCAGAAGAATGAAAAGACAGAAAACAGAAGAAGAAAATTAAACTTACAGCTTTCCCACTGAGATCATTCCTTGCAGAATGCCACTGTTACCACCCAGAATCGGGAGCAGAGCAAATAGTAAACCTACAGCACAATCCTGAAATAATGGTTGGTGAATGAACAACCAGATAGGCACCACAAACATCAAGTACTGCGTCAACTTGTCATTCAGTTATCAACACTATCAGAGATTGATTTTTTTATAAAAATACCTGAAAAATAAGTGTCCCAATTGTGACTTGACCATGAAGAGCATTATTACTGTTCTTTTCCAGAAGAAATTTTACCACCTGTTGAGTGTAAATGGGCAAGGCTAAACATTAATCAAACTGTAGCAACCATGAGAAGAAGATGAAAGGGATGATGTCACCCCCTGGATTTCGAAACCCAAACCCCGAGATGTAACATGTGGGGTTTAGGTATTTAAGAGAAACTAAGGTTCTTCTGCTTACCAGAATTAGGATAATGCTCCAACATGTTCATATTTCAAATTCTTGAATATACTTTTTCATTGAGAAGATCTATTAGTTGCAGATTTTGGCAATATGCCTATATATATTTAGATATATATACTTCTTATTTATCCATAAAAAAAAACCTATGCACACATATATATACATGTATGTATGTATGTCTATAATTGAACAAAGCTTCCTTTGGAAGCCTGTTTCGACCGCATTTAGCATATATACGTATCCGTAAGTACTGATATAGGAAAGGAAGGAAAACAGTAAGCTAAACGCGGCAAGAAAGGGGAAAAAAAACACAGAAAGGAGAGAAGAAAGAAGAAAAAGAAAAGAAAATTCTACCAGCAGTTTTGGTAGGCCAAAGTGGGGGAATTTTTCCATCCCAAGTTCTCTATAGAATATCATTATTTAGATTTTAAAATTTTGTCCATTCCTGAGTCGACAGGAACTGAATTGATAAGGGTATTTTAAGATGTGCTACTGGGAATGGTTTTATGTAATTGTACAGTTTTGTGGTATTGATATTACTATACAAGTGGCACATCCAATGTTAAAGGGTCCCTAGAAGGAAATGAAAATTTCCTCAAGGGGTACTCTCAGGGTTAAAAGGTCCTTAAAGGAAATGAAGGCTTATGCAAGGGGCACCATCTCAGGATTTTAAAGGTTAATGAAATTTTGGAGCATAAATATATATAAAAAAGATCCTAATAAGGGCCTAAGAGTTTTTTTTTTGAATGGTAAGAAACGCACACACCCACACATGAGCCCCATCGGGCTCGAACCCCTAACCTCCCCTTTGGGGAGGAAAGGTGATACCATCAGGCTACAAGGCCTTTGGTGTTAATATTATATATTCTGATTCAATTTGCGATTTGTATTTTGCCTAATATTAGGTCATTACAAAAATCAAAATAGGGTTATTTCTCTACTGAGCTGTGTTAGCTCACCCGTATGGTTTTTCCCTCCTAGATTCTGCCTAAGGCCGAAGCCAGAGAGTTGATTACATGCATGGGACCTGATGCTTCCTACTCGCATGCTTAGAAATAAAGGAATTTATGTATGTTGTGCTATGTGTATAAATTGGCTTCAGGTTTGTAAGAGTTTGTGATGTAAACAAAAAGGCCTCCAAACTTTGTGTAATGCTTGTATTTCTCGAAATCCAGGGCGTGATACATAACATCAGACAATGTGAGAACATATACCACTGCTGTTGATGACATTGACAAGAAGCAACCGACAAATAAACCCTCTGACAACTTAGCTCCACATAACTGCAGTCAAGTTTTAGCATGAATTTTTAGATTCCGAACATTAGAAATCTTAAAGAACCAGAAAGGTTTAGAATTTTTTACAAATAAGAAAGAAAGAAAAAAAGGATGCTCAGAACTATACCACGGCAGCAACACCACACAAAAACATAAATATAATTATTTGAAGTAACCCGCCAAGAACAGCAACAGGGCCCACGACTTTTAGCTGCATCAATGACAAATTAGGATCGATTCTTTTAATACAGTAAAATTAAAGATCTCTAAAAACTACAGAAGTTTTAGAGCAAGCTACTGTAGGATAGTTACTTAAAAAAAAATCATAAGCAGAAAGTAATTGACCTTTGTCAACGAAAACTCCAGCCCTAAAGCAAATAGAAGGAAGATAACACCAAACTGAGCAAAAGTTTCAACCTGTAATGATAGAAAAAAACAAACTCCTCAAGTTGCTGCACAAAATTAACTAAAAGAACACAGTAAACAGAAGCAGCTTAAATATTTTAACACGCGTACAATATGCATCTGCGGAGTTGAAAAAATAAATAGAAGGCCCTCTTTGTATGGGTGTAAAATATTTTCTTTAAAAAATATTTTTAATATCCTCAATTGTTTTCTCTCCCGTTGTGTTATTCTATTTTTAGCAGTTATTTAAAAAAATTTCCTCACCCAGTATTGGCAAAGGTCCTACAAATGTTTTGAGAATATTACATTTATGTATGAACTTGAAAATATATTTTCCTTGCATTTAAGACAACCAAACCCCGAAAATAATAAAAAACTTTCTAAAACCTATTTCACACCCAAAGAAACAGAGTGCTAAAGCAATAATAACTTCAAAGGTAAGTTCAGCTTTCAAGTTAAGGAGAAGAGGTATCATCTCGACAGGATTATAGAACAAGCAAAGTACTGAAAATACCTTATATATTGATTTTTGTCTCACATGGATGTAGGAAAACTGACAGGAATTAATATGACCATAAACGTATCAAGAAATTCTCAGTTTAAATATATAAAAACAAGCGTGATGCTAACAAAAGCTTACTAGATGCTCGTTTTAATACTACCGAAGACGTATATATATCAGCAAATTACCCTCCCACTCCCTCTGAGATTTATCGAAATTAACCTGGGGATAACTACTTAAGACTGTTTGAGAACCCCACTGTTTGAGTTAAGACTGGTAGCGTTGTTAGAAAAAAGTTCCAATGTTGTTGACAGGGGGGCGTCCAGCTCCGAGACCCCCACGGATTTGATTGGCAACGTGACTCGTGTACTGGAACTCCACGATGTTTATAGTAGTATGTAGTTAGATTTAGAATCATATTCATACACTACATACTACTATAAACATATAGACATACAAATAAAAATCATACATATATCTGTAAACATAAAAATCCTCCACTAGCGTACACAGCCCCAGCCACCAGCTCCCGCCAGGCGCCACCACCACTACCTGCCACCTCTCTCTCTCACACACACACAACACAATCACCCCTGCCCCCGCTGCCGCAAAAACCACAAGGCCCATAAGTCATGACCACCCTGCACACTACCGAATCATAACAACCACCACTATTCTCTCATTATCTCTCTAACACCTAAATAGCACCCTTTCAATAGCAAAACGTTTAGCCAATTCCCCCTCTGCAACCCTTTTCCACCTCTTCGATGTGTTGGACAATTCTGACCTTTTTTTGGATTGGATATCAGGGTCCTTGATCAGAAAAGAGAAAGAAGTTAAGAGGATCTGTGAAGGAAAGACTAAGAAGTGACAAAGGCAAGAGTAATTGGAGTATGATCCAGAACCAAAATGCACAGCAAATATTTCCTTCACATCAAAAGTAGGCGACTTACTCAAATGGGATTTGGGATAAGAAAGAGGTGGTTTTTATGCTTATGTCCTTTCCTATTTTCTTTTATAGAGAACCTGGGGTGGGGAGGGGGGAGAGAGAGAGAGAGATCATGGTGGTGGCATTTCTTGCACCCATTGTTCACTCCATGGACAGGCAAGTGACAACAGATCCAATTTGAGAACCTCTACAGAGGCATCCAGATTACACCTGTACCTGCATTATGACAACAATGAACTCAATGCACAGGTATACTTCCCCTATGAGACAGTATATTGACTCGATTTCCCACACGCCAGATATTCACCTTTAATTAACTTGATTTTACGACCATAGTCTATACAAAATCACTTCTCTCACATTAATTTTCATAACTTTCCTCCAATACAGATAAGGAGTATCCTTGTATTCACCACTATAGTTAGAGTGAGCCAAAGGGACTTCATGGATACAAAGTCCAACCAAGAATTCAGCATTCAAACCATTGGTTGGTAAATGCACACTAATTCATTGTTGAGGGATTGATCCAAAATAAGTTGTTGGCTCGCCGGAATCTTACATTCCGGTGATTTCTATTGATCATCACTTAGTTCTTTCCCCTTTTTTTGTCTACTTTCTTTGTGCTCATGTTATCTTTTTTGGAGGCTGCACGTTTGCCTTTCTCTCGCAAGGTTGGGGTGGTGAAGGATGCCTTTCCTCTAAGGGGTCCTTCTCTGTACATGGATGGTGAGTCTGTGGGTAAGAGGATGGAGTTCCTCCGCTCATGTTTGGTGGGACAATTCGATGGTGATGTGGGCAAGGTGGGTTTGGTGGATTCTTGGGCCAGAAGGGCATGGAGGATGAACGAAGGCTTTTCTATGGCTGAGCTTTGTGATGGTTCCTACCTATTTAGGTTCCCATCTCAGAGAATGGCGAATGAGGTTTTGTTGAGGGGTCGTAGAACGTGGAATGATCGGAATCTTTCTCTAGATTTATGGAATAAGGGTGTGGGAACCACTGGTTTTTGGAGAAGAAGTGGGCTTCGTTGGATTTTTATCAAGGGGGTTCCTCTCCATCTATGGTGTAGAGAGCTCTTCGTGAAGATTGGAGAGATGTGTGGGGGTTTTAGAGAGTTGGTATGTGATGAGGAGTTGAAGCCTGATCTTGTATGCATTGTGATCGCCGACGGGAGGAAAAGCCGACTAGATGTCTTCATCCATGACGATACGCACTGTTACAGACTATCTATTATCGACGAGCTACCACCTGAGATCGTTCCTTCAACGCAGAGCCTTGAGGGTGGTTTCGGCAAGCTTGCCTTTGATGCGAATGGAAGGGGTGTGATTCATTTAAAAGGTTGATTGAGTGGGGTGGATCTCCGATGTCATGTGGTGGGCCGTTGTTGGGGGTCGTTGCCTTCTCCTTTGCCTGATTTCAGCGAAGCTAGGGTTTCAACGAGGAGGGAAGGTCGTACGAAGAAGATGAACTGGGGTGGGTATATGTCTACCGTTGGATGGAGAGGGAAGGAATGGAGGGGGCCGATGGTGACACGTGGAGGTAGATGGGGTGATGATCTGTTGGGGCCACGTGGCTGTCTAAGAGCCAAGCATTTGAATTTTGAATCACTGGGGTCACGTGATTTCATAATGAACAAGCAATTGTATTCTAAGTCGATGACACATGCGCAGCATGCAAGGCACTTTGTGCCTCCTTGGGCTCGTAATGGGCTGGGCCCTATTTCAGCCCACTTAAAGGGTTTCTCTTCCAGACAGTTGGGCCTTACTAAAGCCCATGATCGTGAGTTTGTTTTCAACAGGCCGGGTCCAAGGTTTTTCAGTCATGATTTGGGTAGGTCTGCGAGGGGGATGGGGCGACCCATGGGTGGTGACGTTGATTTTTCAGATCCGGGTCTAAGAAAAGATTCATTTATTGGTTTGGGGGCTTTGTCGGGTGCGGCGATGAGTCAGCGACATGATGCGAAGTCACTTTTTGCCGCGAAATCGACTGTGACTGACGATGAAGGATTTCGATTAGTTTCGCGTCGTCACAATTGGTACACCAAGGCTTCGTCTTCTCGGTTTGAGCATCTTTCCAGAGGAAGGGAGTGTACCTCTACGCGCTTGGGGGGTAGTTTCGTCGCTATTCCAGAGGGCGTAGCCGTTTCGCTAAAGGAAAGTCAAAAATTGAATGTCCATTGTTGTATATGGTCAAGGAAGGAATGTCGGTGATGGGGGATGGTGTTGGTGTAGGCCGCGAGGGTGTTATTTCTGGTAGGGGGGATGTGGACATTTCTACTCCTTCTCTGATTCAGTTTGCAGAGGTAGGGAATTATTCTTCGATTTCTGATGACTTTTTTATGGGGACTGTGGATAGTAATGTTGGAATGGGGTTAGATATCATGAACAGTGGGTTGGGCAGCGATGGTATAGTGGGTAATAAAAGTGTGGGGAGTGGTGTTTTGGGTGCTACTGTGTGTGATCTTAATGTGATGAGGCCTATTGAGCTGGTGGAAGATGGGGCTATAATGGAAGTTATGGAGAATGTGTGACCTGTGGCGATGGATTGTTCGGATCTTTTTAATGGTATATGGAGAAAGGAGAATGTGGTCGAGGTTGCAGCTCATATGGGTGTTGATTTTGGCAACCATAAGAAACAAGGAGAGGCCTTGCTATTGGAATTATTTTATGAGAAAGAGGAAGATGGATGTTGTAAGGAAAAAGCTATTGTGGTACATCGGCAGCCTTCGACATGGAAAGGCGAAAGAGAACTACACAATTTGATTTGCACGGTTAATTATGATGGGGGAGTGGTGGAGGGGGGTTGAAAGAGGGAGGAAGAAGTGGGGGTAAGAGGAGGGGGGAGGGGACTTTAGTGGTTTCCACATGAAGCTACGCATTTTGTCTTGGAATGTCCAGGGCCTCAATGGCTCAGGCAAAAGGAAGTTGGTTAGGATGGCTCTTGGGAAATGGAACGCTCACATTGTATGTTTACAGGAAACGAAAATGGATTGTTTTGATGGAAAAGTGGTTAGGAGTTTATGGGGGAATCGGTTTGTGGATTGGGCTTGTTTGAAGTCTAGTGGCACGTTGAGAGGTATGATTGTGATGTGGGATAGGCGGTGGGTGTCTTTGAGGGGGACTCGTCTAAGACGTTTTTCGATATCTTGTTCCTTTTCGATGGTGGATGATGGTTTTTGTTGGGCTTTCTTTGGGGTGTATGGTCCTATTGATGATGATTTGAGGAGGGTTTTGTGGGAGGAGTTGGGTGAGGTCAGAGCAGTTGTGGGTGGTGATTACAATGTAGTTAGGGCTCCGTCGGAAAGATCTACTAGAAGAAGGTGGATTAGAGCCATGGAGATGTTTTCAGAATTCATTGATGGACAGTTCTTATATGCCCTTCCGCTAGTGGGGGCTTCTTTCACTTGGTCCAGTTGTAGGGAGGTTCCGATCTTTTCTCGTATTGATAGATTTTTGGTTTCTGGGGACTGGGAGGAGCACTTTCACGATGTGCTACAGACCATTGCTACTCGTTTTACGTCCGATCATGCCCCCCTGTTGCTGAATAGTAGGGGTATTGCTTCAGAACGTTCTCCGTTCAGGTTCGAGAATATATGGCTTCGGGCTAATGAGTTTTAGGTTCGGGTTGCCGAGTGGTGGAACAGTGATGGTCGAGTTGGCTCTCCGAGTTTTATTTTGGCTTCGAAGTTGCGGAGGCTGAAATCTTCGCTTATTACTTGGAATAAAGAGGTTTTTGGTAATCTGGCTTGGAGGAAAAATATGTTGTTGACCGAAATTGAGGGTATTGATAGAGTGGACTTGAGTACAGGGATGGATGAGGCTATGAGATCTCGAAGGATTCAGTGCTTAGCGGATATTGAGGAGATTGCTATTCAGGAGGAGATTTCTTAGAGACAAAAATCTCGTGCTATCTGGCTGAAGGAAGGGGATCGGAATACAAAGTTTTTTCATCGAACCGCTAATGCTCGAAAGAGATCCAATTTCATTGGGAGTCTGTCCATTGATGGTTCTGTGATGTCTTCGGAGGACGAGCTTCGTGTGGGGATCCTAGCCTACTATCAGCGGTTGTTTTCTGAGGATCAGAGCTGGAGACCGAGTTTGGATGGGATTGCTTTTGATTCGATTGATGAGGGTGATAGGGATAGATTGGAGATTGAGTTTACTGAGGAGGAGGTTTTACTGGCCTTGAAGTCGTGTAATGGGGATAGAGCTCCTGGTCTTGATGGGTTTTCTATGCGCTTTTTGTTGAAGTGCTGGCCGATTGTGCAGGGTGAGGTGATGGGTACCTTTCGGGCTTTTCACGAGGAGGGTTGCTTTGTGAAGTCGCTTAATGCCACTTTTATTTCCCTTATCCCTAAGAAAGGGAATGGGAATGATATTAAGGACTTCCGCCCTATCAGTTTGTCGGGGTGCATTTATAAACTCATTGCAAAGGTGTTGTCTTTTCGTTTGAGGGGTGTGTTGGATGGGATGATTTCGGATACTCAAAATGTTTTTGTAGGGGGGCGGCAGATTATGGATTCAACTATTATTGCTAGTGAGATTGTGGATGTTAGGCTTCTGAGTGGGAGGCCGGGTGTTCTGGTGAAGTTGGATGTGGAAAAAGCTTACAATCATGTGCACTGGGGTTTCTTACTTTATATGCTGAGGAGGATGGGTTTTAGGGAGCGTTGGTGCAAGTGGATTGAGTTTTGCATTTCTTCGGCTCAGTTCTCTGTTTTGGTGAATGGTTCCCCTGCAGGATTCTTTGCGAGCTCTCGTGGTTTGAGGCAAGGGGATCCCCTTTCTCCATTCCTCTTTCTTGTGGTGATGGAAGCCTTCAGTCGTATGATGAGTAGGGTGATGGTATTGAGTTTTATTTCAGGTTTTCGGGTGGGGGATGCAATTGCTCAGTTTGTGATGATTTCGTATTTGTTGTTTGTCGATGACATTCTTGTTTTTTGTGATGCCGATATAGCTCAGTTGCGGTATCTTCGGTGTATTGTGACTTGTTTTCAGGCGGTCTATGGCCTGAAGATCAACACTTGTAAGAGTTTGATGATTCCGGCGGGTGAGGTGGACGATGTCGTTGGTATGGCTTTGGCTCTTGGGTGCAGGGAGGGTCAGCTATCTGTTGAGTATCTGAGTTTACCTTTGGGGGCCTCGGGTCATCATTCGTCGTGTTGGGACTCGGTGGTGGAGCGTGTTAAGAGACGGTTGGCAGGCTGGAAGCGACAGTATCTTTCCAAGGGTGGGAGACTTACCTTGGTTAAGAGCACGCTTTCCAATCTCCCCACTTACATGTTATCTCTTTATCGGATTCCTTGTGGTGTGGCTCGGAAGATTGAGAGACTTCAGAAACAGTTCTTGTAGGGTGGATGTAGTGAGAGAGCCTCGTTTTCTCTTGTGCGGTGGGAGGTTGTGTCGACCATTTCAGGAGGGGGGCCTAGGTATTCAGCGGGTGATTCCTTTCAATCATGCGTTGTTGGGCAAGTGGCTATGGCATTTTGGTTCGGAGCGGAATCGGGTGGTTGCTTGTCGATTTTGTGAGGGCAGGGGCGGTTTGGTGCTCTGATGAGGTACGGATCCGTCGTGAGGTAGGTGTGTGGAAGGCTATCCAGCAGGGATGGGACGTTTTTGCTATGTTTTGTAGATTCAGGGTGGGTGATGGCCGTCATATTTGCTTTTGGACGGATTGGTGGTGTGGTGAGAGCTCTCTCGCCACATCATTTCCTCAGCTCTTCAGGATTTTCCGTGATCGTCATGCCTCTGTAGCCAACTGTCATCACCTTGATACCGGTAAGACTGTGTGGGATGTTTTATTCGAGCAGCATTTTCAGGATTGGGAGTTGGAGAAGGTCACCGGTTTGTTGGAGCTCTTATATTCTCAGGTTGTGGGGGTTGGGCAAGATGCCCTTTTATGGATCCCTTTTCCCTCGCGGCGGTTTTTAGTGGCCTCCTTCTTTCGATGTCTCTCTCCTATGGTGGATGTAGCTTTTCCTTAGAAGGCGGTCTGGCGTTCTAAGGCCCCCTTTAAGGTGGCTTTTTTCACTTGGTCGGCGACTTGGGGTCGCATCCTCACATTGGATGTGCCGAGGCAGAGGGGTGTGATTGTGGTTAACCGGTGCTTTTTGTGTAAGAAGGAGGGGGAATCCGTCGATCATCTCCTTTTGCATTGTCCGGTGGCTTATGATTGCTGGTGCCTAAGTGCCTTCTCTTTGCTCTCTTTGGGGTGCAGTGGGTTATGCCGAGGTCGGTGCGTGATGTTTTGTTTACCTTGAGGAGTAGGCATGTTGGGCTGCATGTACACTCTTTTTGGATGGTGGCTCCTCTTTGCTTATGGTGGGGTTTATGGCTTGAGAGGAATAAACGATGTTTTAAGGGCATTGAGTCCTCCGTTGGGGTCTTAAAGGATCTTATTATTTCTTATTTGTTCTATTGGGTGGAAGGTCGATATTGTACATCTTTAGAGGAAAAAGTAGAATTTTTGGGCTTGCCTAGCTCATAGGGCTTTTTGTATTTGGGCACACTCCCCGTTTGAGTGTCTTTTTTAATACATACTTATTTAAAAAAAAAAAAACCAAATAACTAAGAAGAACACGGATTCTTTAAAATAAAATAATGCCATGGACATTTAACAGCTGAAATAGTGAAGAATGTGGAAGGCTTGGTCATCAGCTAATGGGCTTGTTTAAATTGCGATTTCAACTGAACTACGTGCATTGCAACATTCATCGTCAAATTTTGTAAGGACATTCACAAAGGTGGATTATTTTAAGTTCAGAAAGAAATCTTTTGATAGTGTGGATTTAAGTGCTCTGGACCAAATTCCATGATTTTTCGCCAAAGAATTTTTTTCACATAGAAGTTTAGGGTCTTCTACACGAATACTAAGAAAAACCATCAACAAGGAGGGAGAGTACACACTTGGGAAGAAAGGGAATAATAAAGCGGTAGGCCCGAATAACATACATGTAGAGGCTTGATGAATGTTGGGCATTGTAGAAATTGAGATGCTAACCACATTGTTACACATTATCCTAAAGCAAAGGATAATGCCAAATAAGTGGAACAAATGTACAACAGGACCAATTTCCAAAATTTAACGGATATATAAAATTGTGGAGACTATTAAAGAATTTTTTTTTTGGATAAATAAGAAATTTATAAAAGAGCGCTCAAAAGGGGAACGCATCCCAATACAATTGAGACCCAAAAGCCTAAGGCCCAAGAGAACCCAAAAAGTCTAATTTTTCATCCATATTTTTAAAACCTCTACCCTCTGCCCAACAAAGAAGGGAAGAAATAAAATTATCTTTGATAGTACTAACAGGAGACTCAATCCCATTGAAGCAACACATGTTGCGTTCCTTCCAAATACACCACTAAAGACAGAGAAGCGCGGCCTTCCAAAAATCACGGGCTTGAGGCACCACATAACATCCTCTCCAAGCATCAAGAACAGCACAAACAGAGGAAGGCATGATCCACTAAATACCAAAAAGACCAAGGAGCATGCACCAACAATCAAAAGCAACCGAACAGTGAAGAAGAAGGTGATCCACAGATTCACCATCTCTCTTGCACAAGAAGTACCTATTAAACACGATCAAATTTCGACGTCTAAGGTTATCCAGAGTCAGGATAGCACCCCAAGCCACAGTCCACTTGAAGAAAGCCACCTTGAGAGGAACCTTGGATCGCCAAATAGCTTTCCAAGGAAAAGTCTGTCTGGCTGGCTCCACCATATTGTCAAATGCTCTTCAGGCACGCGCGGGCGCCTTATGGCGCATCAATTGCACCTCTCACTCCATCAGGCGGTGCAGCCTCACTAAGTCGCACGCCTTTCTCTTTGGGCGCGCCAGGCCCAAGGTGCATATAAGTGTGCTTGATTAAAAGCCCACAATCTGGCTTTATCACATGGGTGATGGGTCAATTAATAACACAGCTAACAGTTACAATTTAAATACGACAAAAAGAAGAAAAGGAAAAGGTGAACGGTAAAGGACAGCTAGCAGTTTTACTTCGTAAAAAAAAAATAGATATTGAAGATAAAGAGGAGAAAGGGAAAAAGGCGACAAAATCTAGGTAAAAAAAAAAAGAGAAAATAATCAGTCTTCTCTATCTTACTCATCTTCTTCAACCTCTCTCTCTCTTGTCTCGACTCTCAGGTAAGCACCCCTTTCTCTTCAAGCTCTCTCTCACTTTCTTCTCTCTTTTTTTTTTTGGAGAAGCTAATTTCTACTCTTTAACCCGTTTTTTTTTCACGTAAATTTTTTTTTTTTTTGGGCTTTCTTGTCATGTCTGCAACCTCTCTATCTCACAGACATACAATGTCTCTCTCTCACAAACATACAATATTACACACAAGAACAAACACAGACATCAGTAATATTATAGACACTGAATTTGTACTTTGTAAATCAAATTCTTTTTTTTAGACTCTGTTTTCTGTTTTCTTCCTTTTTATGGGTACTCTTTTCTCTTTTTTCTTTTTTGGAATGAAATGGTCAACCTCTCTCTCTCACACACACATCAGTATTAGAGACGATCGCACACTTAGTTTGTAAATAATTTTTTTTCCCTTTGGAGACTGTTTTCTACTGTTCTTCACTTATTTTTTTTACTCTGTTTTTCTCTCACACACAAATCACACAAGAAACATATACACTCAGTATTACACAAACAAACACTCAGTTTCTAAATCACTTTGTTTTTGAAAGTCTGATTGCTGCTGTGTTTTTTTTCTCTTTTTAATTCTGTTTTTATGCTTTTATTTCTTATTTTTATTCTTTGTGCCTCGCTTTAATCGGCCGCGCGCCTCGCCTTGCGCCTTACACCTCAGGCTCCAAGAGGCCTTGGCGCCTTTAACAACTATGGACTCGACAAACACAAAAACAAAGAAGAGACCTCGAACAACCCCTGAGATGAAGGCTGCCATAAGCAACAAACCATCCCGTCAACCTCAATGCGCTGCCGATACAAAAGAGCCAAGAAATCAAACACCTCCTCTAGCTCCCAGTCCTGCAACTGCCTCACGAGTAGCACATCCCAAACAAGCGTACCGGTATCAAGCCGATAACAGTCAGCTACAACAGCATGTCTATCACAAGCAATATTGAATAACCTGGGAAAAGAGGAAGTCAAAGAACACTCACCACATGAATGATCCAACCAAAAGCGGACATATCTCCCACTCCTCACTCTAAAACTAATACGCTCAGTAAAGAAAGTCCACCCCTTCCGAATATCCTTCCACACCCCTGAACCCCTCCAACACCTCACCTCCCTTGAGAACCACCACCCCTCGCCCTCCCCAAATCTACAGGAAATGGCTCTCCTCCACAGCCTTGATCTCTCAACCCCATACCTCCACAACCACTTCCCCAACAAAGCTTTATTGAATAGGACCACCCTCCTAAACAGGTCTACACACCCTCTCCCACCCAACCAAATGATAGGAACCAGACTCCCCCCCCCCCCCCAAAACAAAGGAACTGCCTCTGTAATCTCTCAATCCTCAAAGCCACCGACACAGGAATCCTAAAAATAGATAGAAGATAGGTTGGATAGGGTACTCTTTACTGAGGTAAGGTTCCCCCCCCCCCCCCCCCCCCCGAAAACTATTAAAGAATTAAATCAAACGATGCGAATGTGGCAAAGGGTTTTGAACAAACATTAAGCAAGGAATCCACAGTATGCGATAACCAATTAGGATTCATATAGAAGAGGTCCACAATGGAAGCTATATACCATGTAGACAACTCGTGTGAGAAAGCAACATGACTTACACATGGTTTTTATAGACTTGGAAAAAGCGTTAATTTGTGGGCTCTACAAAGAAAACAAAATGCTTTACAAATTATAGTATCTAAGATATGTAAATAGATATACAAACTAAAGTTCGGACATGTGGAGACACTAGGGAGTTTTCCATAAAAGTTGGATTGCAGCAAGGATCAGTACTGAGCTCATATCGTTTTCCAATAATCTTGGATGAGATAGCAGACTAACAACAGTGGAATTCCAGGGTAGTCAGTTTGACTGATGTACCATGAAGTACAGGATTTGTTAAGGTGGCATCTCGAAGGACTTTGAAGAGAAGACATTCTCATAGACATACGCCCATAAATGTGGCCACACTATTGAAGACCAAACCTACTATACATGGCACCATTCAATCAACATGTGGAGAGCACTGCAGTAAAATTTATGGGCAACGTTTGCCGCTTCAGCTTCACCTAAAGCTGAAATCGCATTCCCTCTAGCTGCAGCAACAACATTTGTCCAAATCAAGCAGCCCTAGTGCACAAGGAGGCACTCCATTGGCCTGAGTTAGAACCGCTTTGCTTCATCAACAAACTACAAATACACACTCATCCTACACTTCAGGGTAGGAAAAAGGGAAAGAAAGAAGGGAAATATTAATTGCATATGTTGCTGGTCTTCTTTACTTTCTGTTAGATTAAAAACCTCAAGATTGTCCTTAGCCAAACCTTACCTTGAGAAATATCATTTGTGATCTTAACAAGGCCCTGCAGCTGAGTCTCTGGTACCAAGAATGCCACTTCATCCCTCTTTGGTGAGTTAGCCTCAACTGCTACCCTAGCCCAGTCGACTAGTGAGTTCCATCGTATTGCAGAAGATACCTTCAATCTTTTATACATCACCTCTAAGCCACGAGGAGGAACAGTTCAATTCAAACTAAAAATGAGAACAAGAGGAAGGGCAGCAAGAATGTAGATCTGGTCATGAGAAAAGACATAATTGCCAATGATCAAGAAAAGACGATACATCGCAAATTAGATATGAGTGGAGCCAGATATTGGGGATAAAAGCAGTCGTTTGGGAGAAAAGTTTTGCCCACCTTGAGAGCCAAGGAAACCAAAAAAATTGAAACCTGAGCATCAAATAGCTATTTGGCCTGAACTACATTTTTTATTTAATTCTGGAAAATCCTCAATATTAAAACAAGTGGCACAAGATACCAAAGTCTTCTTCCAATAGCAAAAAAAAACACAAGTTGCCACATGTGAGGAGAAACACTTTATTACAAAAAAGAAACAAGAAAGATAAAATAAAATAAAATAAAAAAACAAAGTAAAAACTAATATCTTTCTTAAACAGTCAACAGAATTGAACTACTCAGAACAGCATACCTGTACCATTTCACTGATGAAGTTCAAACCCCCGGGTCCAATAAGTGAACCAGCCAGAAGATAGCCAACAATAACCTACCACACGCAGAGATAGCCATACAGAAATAGAGACCGTCATAATTTGCACAGAGTAAATGCATATGGAGTTATGGATGAAAGGCTATGGATAAACACCCAGCGAAAAAGCAGCCAAAAAGAGAAGGTACACATGAAGATACACACCGGTTGTCCCAAGCAGGAAAAGATTATTCCACCAATGGCAGCAGAAACTATGACAACCACCAAGTCTGAAATTAGCCTGCACAAATTACACATAATAAACCAGAGCAGATGTAACCAGCAATGCTTGAAATAAGAATATATTAACCGTTCAACAATGAGACCCCAAGAATTCAAATAATTCATGGATAGAAGTCAGGAGGGAATAAAAAAGAAATTAACCTTAAATCTACTTGGAGTATTGGATATTTTGACTTCCTGTTTGACATCACAAACACATTGTCCTGCCAACGAGCGAGTGAAGCAGGTCAATTCTAAAGTAGATTTTAAATCAATTGTTTTTTCAATATTATTTTACTAATGTTCTGACATATTAATAAGATTACTGGAGTTCACTGACCTTTTTATCTATCAAGGTTGCCGTGTCATCAGAACCTTCATTCTCTAGGGTTAGAAACTTGAATGATCCTGTACCACTGCCAAAAATATATATAAAAGAAAAAACATTGGTAAATTTGGTCAGAGTGAAACTGTTACAAGGAAAAAATATGCTTCATGCGTAATCCGACATAAAGTCTACATGCTATGCATTAATTTTCAAATTTCAACTAAAAACCGATGGATATCCTTACTTTGCCTCTCGAGATTCATTTTTTTTCACCTTGTCATGGGTAATTTTAGCTACAGTTTCCAATTCAGCCTGTGAAACATAAACGAATATTTCATCTTCAATAGAAAAGGAATGGAAAAAGAATTGTAAATCATAGCACAAGGTAAGATTGACTCGATATACCAAAGTCAAGTGGCATGGGCATAGCCCAAAAAGTTTCCCGGTAACAATCAGTTTCGGACGTACTAAAGTTAGATGTTCAACAGGGCATCTTAAGAAGCCCGAGATTCCAAAACAAAATAAAGAAGTTGCAACAGCCAATTAAATCATAAACTAGCTGCTTGGCCAGCCACATACACAAGGTTACACGAGGCAAAATCCCTGGATACTTTCATTTCTACCATTTATTCCCCTGAGTTTATTAGGTTATTAGGACTCCATTCTATAGCAAAACATCTAGTGCAGCATCACTTGACTATAAATGCCAGCTCCACTAACAACCAGGAAAAGAAGAAGTTGATAGTGATATCACAAGTTTAACAGAGGAAAAAAAAGGGTTACACAATAATGTGAGGCAGCACCAAGCCCAAGGATATCAGGTGATATCAATTCAAATCATTATATTTTTAAACAAGTTCGATAGAAAATTAAACGTACTTCTTTATCAGCTACACTGCTGTTAAAGCTACTTTTATCAGAACCTGAAAAAAAGAAAAAAGCAGACTCAGTATCAATTAATAAAAAGCATAAATGATGAACAGGATACGGGCTGAAGACTATCCCCTTCTATCACATTAAACTGTGGTGTCATAACCAGAACCTCCTTGTAAATCCAAGAATTTGGTGTATATTTCGACTCTATTTCCACTCACTCTGTTATTAAAAGGCAACATATCATATATAAGTTAAATTCCTTCAAGCTTACGTTTCTATGGGAATGATTCATCAAACAGAGTGTTTCATACGATGATGACGACAAAATACCAAAAGATGACAGCTCACACCAATACTACCTGTTGAAGGATTTAAATATTCAACTTACACCCTCTCTAACAGCTTAAGCTTTTAGAGTAGATAAGTGGTTAACATGGTATCGGAGCAGGAAATCTTGTGTTCAAACATCATTGTCACCCTCATTAAAAATTGATTCACATGTTGACCAAAAGAAGACATATTAAGGATTCTATGGGAATAGAGGATTCAAAACATGAAACACTCTATTTGATGAATCATTCCCATAGAAACGTAAGCTTGAAGGGGTGTGTTAGAGGATTCAAAATATTCAAATTACACCCTCTCTAACAACTTAAGCTTCAAGAGGAAATGGGTAGTTAGCACTACCCAATAACCCAAAGAGTCTGTTGGCAAGGTGAGTACTTGAGACATTTCTAAGCAAGACCTGATGTGACCCAATTTATCTTCAGAAATTGTTCTTAAAACTTGATGGTAGTATTAACTGGGATAAAAATCCAAGAGATGAGGCGAAATATCGCCTAGAGGTCAATGGAGGTGATTAAATTAAGAACTTGATGGTTCAAGTGATGAAGAAAGAAAAAAAACTGAGTGCTTTTTTTGTTTCTTGGGACGCAATCCCCGTTTGAGTGCCTTTTAATACAATTACTTATCAAAAAAAAAAAAGTGATGAAGAAAAAAGTCTCCCCTGAATGCTAATTTTAATGAAAAATCATATAATACAACAGACTACAAGATAAAAGATTGCATAAAGCAAAAGATAAAGACAGTTTCAGGGCATTACCCTAAAACAGCAAAAAGAAAAAACAATAAAATGAAACTGCTACTAAATAGCATTCTTAGATCAGCTAAAGATAACCCAGATGAAGAAAGACTTTCCAAACACGCATCCGTAGCAAGACGATGAGCACGAGTGTGTCACCCCAATGCAATCTTCCATTTCAAGGTAATAATAATAGAAAAATTGGTAGGTGCCATTAATTTTAAGAATATTCAGCAGCACTATGCAAGGCGACTCACATTTTTACTTATTGTAAAAGTTGTGAAACTTATCTTGTACTAGAAATGACATAAATTAATTATAAAAATAAAAGATAAAAAACCATCACAAATTGAAGTAGATTGAACCTTCCACAATTGCTGCTAAATAGTCATGGTGATGAGCATTGAAATGTGCATCCAACTTGAAAGTCGGTGTTTATACTTCTTAGTGATAGCTCACTAATTGAATACTTATTGAAGGTGATAATTCTTAAAGATAATGTTCACATTAAGTTGAAAATATAACTAATTGAATTCAGGAAGAAAATAATAATAATAAGAGCAGTTGAGGCAAAACTCTAGATTGGACCATTCAAGTGGAAACGTAAGGTTTGAAGCATGTTTGGACTTCAGATTAACTTATAGATGGAAATATTAACTGCATCTAAAGTCGTCAGATGGTATTCGAACTGTGAAGTATGGGACTGCGCACATGTTTGTGAAAAGTATAATACTTGAGTCCAATTCAGAAGCAATGCATACTTTTGAGATACTTAAAGTGACATAGAAGTAAATCAGATGAATTCAGCGTCGAAGTTGAATGCAAGAATTACAGCCAGGGAAGAGCCTTTATTTCTCCAGGCAAACTCAATTTTGTTACAACAGACTCAAACCACTTTTTAACATGCAAATCTCTTATTTCCAAGGTCCCTTTTCATTCCCTTTCAGATCCTATGGCCTTTATTAAATATAGTTACCTAGTATTTTGCTCATCTTTTGTTATATGTGAAGTCTGCCTAGAAACTTGTGTTTTTCTTTGAAAATCCACAAATCACTAAAGGCTTATTGATGCCTCCTCTAAATAAAATTCTAGTCATGTAAAAAGGAATTGGCTTTGGAAGAAATGTAAAAGATAGTAGGAGGTATTGTTCATTCTATTCTTAATTCTCATCCAATTGGTGGATTCCTTAGGGCAGGGAACTAACTCTATCCCTTAACTATTCAAGTGTATTAACTACTACCTCTCTACTTTTCCAGCATAGAGGATTATCTGCTTAAAGTGGATGTCGGAATTTGAATTGTATTTGGAGTAGTTTTATGATACAAAAAGAGAAAAAGTGTATCATCTTTGGATGGTTGAAAAAACTACTAAAATTCACCCCTGTATACAGATTAGTTGACTTCTTTCACAAATTGGAAAAAACAATCTTAATTTCTCCAAAGTAAAATTCAAAAAAAACATATTTTTTGGTCCCACCATAAGGTAATCCGGGTGAGTTTGAAAAAGTAAGGAGAGGTACTACGTACTATGAAAATGAGATCCGAAGAGGAAGTTGTGACAGAAACTTAAGGGGTTCGATGTAAAGATAACTTTAGCTTATTACTATACGTTGTATTACACAGATTGAACCCTTTATCTTTTGCTAAGAGAAATGGCATAAGAAGTGGTGGCACTCCTTAGCCTGCAGCCTCAGTGGTAGCTAACTTAACAGAGGGTAAGCTGTCCCGCCATTTTTTGTGAGGCTGCAGAACACACCCAGGCATCAAATGAGTGGGTTCAAAAGACTTCCCACTAAGCCAGCCTTGCTGGTGTTGACTAGAGTGTTGAGAGAACTTCCACCTAATCTCTACCTCTGCCATCGAATATCAGCAGCATCATATGCTCCAATAGAAAAGAGAAACAATCAGAGATGGACACAAGTAATAGCCGCAAGGGGCCGTTGCTCCCACTGGAATTATTTCAACAATTTCATTGATACCTAAAAAATTTTAAGTTATTATACAAATGCCGTCCCTGTTTTTCTCCAAAATACGGAAGAATTATTTGTTAATTTATTTGTTTGTAACCTTGCCATTGACCAATACCATGTGTGACTGCATTGCGGAGATTGAGAGATACTAGCAGCAATGACTTTTTTTCTCGGAGATAACCACCATTTTACCTTTACGGAGACTTGAACCCTCAACCTTTCCTTTTTTTTTTCATTAGAGGAGGTACCATTGAGTTGCAATTCTTACTGATGTACTTAGCATGTTGCAATGTTTTCCATGCATGAAATTTATTGAACCAAAACATTATCAATCTATCATTAAGTTAATTATTTTAGTTCAGAATTCTTTACCTTATTATTGTTCAAAGTTGTCCCACCAAAACAAATTTCTGGGTTTGTCACTGGTTAAGCAAACACTTCAGAAAACAGAATTTTCTCACCCGAAAACAGACCCTAACCATGCATTTCCCACTACCTCTTTCTGTATGTTCAAAAATTTGCCACTGACCTAGCAGAGTTCAGATCAGATAGTTCTGACGTGGTTTTCTCTAATTAAAGTGATAACAAAGAATTTAATTTTTATTATCTCACAATTTCATCTTCTCTAACCAAAACAGCATCAATAATTCTAAATGCACTAATAGGGCAATGTGAGTCTGTTTCTTGTTAATAATAATAATTTAAAATACATTAAAAAAAAAAACAAATGCCAAGAATTTAAGCATGTGAAAAATGGAATGAAGAAAGTGAACTTACACACACGCATATATATATATATATATATATATATATATATAAAGGAAAGCCTAACCTTCCTGCTGATCATTTTCGGAGAACTCATGTTCAAGAACCTTATCGAACATTTTGGCAATAGTGCCCTCGCCGGAGGGCGATGCCGACGAATTCAGAGACAGATTGCCATAAAATCTCTCTCGGATTTCCTTATCAGATCTCGCTGAATTCGAGGCGATCACGCAAAACGTCAACAACACAACTCCAATCCACAACCCAAAGTTCTCTCGTTTCGCGCTAATCACCGCCATTATATATATATAAATATATATATGTATATATATGTGGTGATATAAAGAGAGAGAACTTCAAAGCAGATCGCAATTCATGTGAAGAGAATTTGAGATTTGAGAGCAGAAGGTAATGGACACGGGCTAGAGAGAGAGGGTTTCGTAGATTGAAGGTAAAATGGCGATGGTAAAAGGTCCTGTAATTTTCTTTTCAAGTAATCTTCCACTACGTTTCACACGGGCTAGAGAGAGAAGGTTTATATATATATATATATATACACACACGGTATATGCTTGTAATTTCATGTAATAACAAAAAAAATGGAAACATGCTTTTATATACACTATTAAAAATTTAAAAGCACGTGTATTAAATATTAAAAGAAGGGTTAATTTCAAAAAAACTCCATTATACTATTTAATTTAATTAATTGATCCCTCTTGTATGCGAATTACCCCCTATACTTTCTAATTTTATCACTTTGCCCCCTCACATCTCAAAATGGTTAGTATTAATTTTATTTACACCCCATGAACTTTGATTTATCTTCAATTAGACCCTGTTAGGTTTAAAAAACTTTATTTAGACCCTTTATTTTTCTGACAGAGATCACTTACACCCCTAATGTCACTTAATACCTAAATTACCCTCAATGTTGAGATAGGTGATATTTGGAAACAATGACTCAATTTATTTACTACCCTCAAATTTTATTATCCCTATCCAACATTTTTTTACTTTTAACATTATTATCTAGTAATATAAATAATTTATTTTGTCTCAACCAATGCATCAAAGTCTCAAACAAAAAATAAAAAATCTAATTGGTAGTTAAATTTTAAAAGTATACTATAAACGAAAATATATATATATATATATATATATATATTGAACATTATCCATTCATATATATATATATATATTTTATAGTTCACTTTTTAAACAAGATTTTAAACGAAATATAAATATACTCCCTATGTCCCATAATAGTTGTCCATTTTCTCAATTTTATTTCTCTCAAAATACTTGTCCAGTTTTGAATTATAATATAATATAATCTTATACTTTTCAAAATTATCCATTTTCATCAACTTCAAAAAAGTAATGAGTCTCACTAAAATTACAATTATACTATATTATCAAAGGGCAAAATTAGAAACACAAAATAACAAACAAAAAAATGTTGAAAAAGTTAGATTTAGACGACTAATTTGGGACAGATGGTGTGTAATTTTTTCGTTTATAGTTCACTTTTTATTTTCTTTTCCTCTAATGCTTTGTTTTTTGTTTCAGACTGTGATGTATTGGTTTAGAAAAAATAAATTATTTATATAACTAGATAATAATATTAAAAGTAAAAAAATATTGGATAGAGATAATAAATTTGAGGGTAATAAATAAATTGAGTCATTATTTCCAAATACCACATATCTCAACATTGAGGGTAATTTAGGTATTAAGTGACATTAAGGGGTGTAAATAATGTGTGTCAGACAAAATAAGGGGTTTGAATTAAGTTTTTCAAACCTGAGGGCTCTGATTAAAGATAAATCAAACTTAAGGGGTGTAAATGAAATTAATTTTAACTATTTTGACTGGGATGTGAGGGTGAGGGGGTAAGGTGATCAAATTGAAAAGTATAGGGGGCAATCTGGATATAGGAAGGGTTAGTTGATTAAATTTAATAGTATATGGGGGTTTTTGAGATTAATCCTTAAAAGAATAATAAAATAAATGAGTAAAAGATAAATAGAAAGGCTTCATGGAATGATTTGAAAAGGGAAAAAAAGAAATAAAAGAGTTTTGTGTTGTCACAAGAAAGCCCGCCTGGGGCCACCCCTTTCTCAACTCAAGTCTTAAGTTCAGCGACTTTCATCGTTGACGAACACCTACGCTAATAAGACAATCCATCGCCATTGCCATCTTTATCAGGATTATCTCCGTCGTGATTCACTGGGGGTGGAGCATTAATCAAGGCTTCCACTTGATGATAAAAGAAATGATTTGAATGATAGTTTATTCTTTTATATATCTCATTTACTATTCTTCCAAAAGTGAGAAAAATTGGAAAGTGATAGGTGCCGAATGTTGTCTATTCTAGGCCCCTAACTTGCTATTGTTATGTCTTATCATTCCGTTTTTTGGTATTTTTATGTGTTTGCATGTCTAAGCGTGTTTCATGAGCTTAATGAAAAAATGAGCTAACTTTGGCGAATTAACCAAAGATGTGTTTGTGTCTATCCGAAAAGAGAAAAAAAAAAAAAGGAGTTTTCAAGCAAAAAGTGTCTCACAGAGGACAAAAATGATATTTTTCGGAGCCGAAACTTCGGGAAACATACTAACGGAGTGAAGAGGGTTTAAACAGAAGAAGAATTATAAAAAGTGATTTTTATGATTTTCCATACGCAGATAACAAACAAAAAGTGGTTGGCATCATCATTTCTACGCATAACTAAACACATGGCTGGAGAGCTACGCATAAGGCGTAGGCTAAGCTACACAAATGCGTACGGGTAAAGTGTAGGTCCAAAATTTTTAGTCAACTTCAGACGGCCATAACTCGGTCAAAACATGTCTAAATGGAGTGATTTTTTAGTCTAAACTCAAGAATTTGAAGTCAGTTTTTCAACAGAAAAAAGTACGCCTCAATTAGAGTTTTGTAGCTCGAGTTTTGATCTAAAAAGTGAGACATGTCTGCAGGAAAAAGCTGAAAACTGCAGATTCGACCAAAAATCCCAATTTGACTAGTATTGATCCGTTTTTATCCGAGATGACTTTGTGTTCGATTCCAACACTTCCAAGCACGTTTATAATGTATGTTTACATCAAATTATAGGGGTTTGGCTCAAAATTGAGGAGAAACACATCAAAGAGGAATCCTACTCCAAGGGGAACAAGTTTAATACAAGTAGGACGTTTCTCAACTTCCTCTATAAATACCAAGGTCTGTACCAGACCTAATGAGCTTCTAATTACATTATTTTCAGAGCACTATCTATGGAGATTTACATCTTTTAAAGAAGGGAGTCAGTCAAGACCTAGAGATTCAGAGCACACGATCATGAAGGGCGTTTTTACATCAACGATGCAGTCTCCTTCCATCATGAGCAACTAAACCGCTATCTAGGGTTTTCTAGCAAAATCCTAGCCAAGTAATGTAGTTTATTTATTTATTTCAATTGTAACGAGGGGAAACTGAAGACCACACATGTTATGATTATGTAGATGAGAGACCGTAGTTATTTAATATAAGGGATTTTATATTTATTCTACTATTTGTCTTAGATTGAATGAATGCATTATCTTAATCAATCATGTTTATCTGATGTTCTCTAACATATCATGATTTTCTACACAATGGTGTTTAACACCCGAAATCCTAGGTTTACACAGGTCATGCCTCAGCGAGGTGATATAGACATGCTTTAGTTTAATTTCATGTTGTATGAGTATATTAGAGTAAAGTAGATGGCATGCACTAATCACACTTTATCCGGAGATGAGTTGTAGCGAATCCGATTGATGGTATATTTTTTGGGATATATTCGACTATTTGCTGTATAATCTGTTTCGCGGGTGACGGATCGCCCCCTTGCAATTGATAAAGTAGATAGTTATATTATGTGGTTAGTAGTGGAGTATGAAAACCCTAGTTTTTATCTCTACTACTCTTGTCTTAATCTATCTTTACTTGTTTTATTAGTTAATTAGTTAATAAATCACAAACAACAAACCATACTTTTATAGCAATTAAAGAGTATTACTTTACGAGAGTCCATAATACGACTTAGTCCATTGAGTTCGATAACATTTCTTAAGCCGAACTGTACTACAATACGATTCGTGCACTTATAATAGGTAAAACTAGGTCATTATAAGGGTCCATTTTTAAACACTATTTTTAACCCTAGTTTGATCGCATCAGAAAGAAATGATAGCAAATTAAATATAATTTTTAAAATATAAAAAAATCCCTTAATATTTAAAAAATATAATTTAAAAGACAAAGGTAATAAAGTAAATGAATTATAATACTATCTTTTCTTTTTTATTCTTTAACCTTACCAAACACGAATACTTTCATTTATTTTTTCTTTTCCTATGCAATTTATTCAAACATAAATACAAATTTTAGTTATTTTTTTTCTTTTTATTTTCTCTCACAATGTTATCATTTCTTTTCTTTTCTCTCCCGCTCAGCCAAACGAAGCTAAGAAAAAAAACCATAAAATTAACACTATATAGAATATATTGAAAAATAAAAGGGATAAGCATTCAATATTTTATAACTCATTCCTCATCTCTTAATAAAATTCCGGAACAACCAATTCAAACCTGAAAAAATAAAAATAAAAAATCAAACTTGAAAAAAAAAAGAGGAATGATAGAAAGAGATAGTGTACATATTATTACATTCGACTTTATTTAGGAAAATTAAATTCAACATGTATGTTCCTTATATTTTTTAAATAATCATATTGTCAAATTATTGAATTGATATTTATTTATATATAGAAAATATGTATCTTTTGAATTTTATATATATATGGAGGAATATAAATGAAGATATATGAACCTGTTGATTGAACAGAAGAGTGGGAATGAGGGCGAGAGTGAAGGAGGGGTATGGAGAATATAAATAAAGATAAACAGTGAGAGAGAAATGATAAGAGGATGCATATAATAGGGTCGAAGAGTTACTTTTCATTCACCACTTTCACACCTATTTAATTTGGTTAAGAGATTTTTAATTATATTTTTGATTTAAAATATAAAAGGAAAAAAATTGTTTCAAAGGGTGTGTATTTTTATACTATTGCTCTATCGAACTCCATGCTCTACCAGATCCAATACTGGCAATTCTTTCCTTTTCATTTCTTCTAGAGATTGGCCATAAGCTGATACTCTAACAAATAGGGAAGGATATAACCCTTTTCCTCTATGGTACATATAATGAGGCCCAGTTGAGGACCTCAAGTCGGTCAACCTCAGCCATTGGCATGGATGGATTTTCGGGCACAACAAAATCAAGCTCACACAATTCTACATAGTCACTGTAACGCCCTGCGTTTTCCTTTCTCCTTTTTAAAATTATTTTTCAAGTGTTAATGTTTTGTGACGTCACTTATTCATGACGTCTTGTGCAATCTTGGTATGTGCTGATTTTTCACGTTTATGTTACGGACTTAGCGAGATGACTTCGTGGTATTTCGTTTCCGGCTTCGTAGGTTTGTGTTTCGTTGGCGACTACGTGGGTTCATTGTGAATTTTTCTTGTTGATGCTTCACGCGATCGTGTTCTGTGCTCGAACGTGTTACTTAGTTTATTATAGACGTTTTGGTGTAACACTTATATGTTTATGTTTACTTTTAGAACTTTTTGGGAGTGAGGGTTATTCTCGGTATTTCACTTGTGTGTGAGTTGTTGAGGAGGTATGAGAGTTTTCCTATGTATTTTGGAGTGTTTGGATGTGTCCTAGATTGTTTCGGAGTTTTTCGGTGTCATCTTGGGGCCTTGGAGCCTTTTATTGCAATTGTTGTTTTAGGGCTACCGAGTACTAGATGTACAACTCGGTAGATTGTTTACCAAGTACTCAACTATTAATCCACCGAGTAGCAGTTTTCACAAATTGTCTATATAAGTGAATGTGACCTAAAAACATTTCAATTATTCTTCTCTTCTTCTCCAAACTTAGCATCTCTCTCTCCCACTTGGTTTCTTGCAATCTTTGCCCTATTTCATCTATTTGGGCTTGGATTTTGGTGACGACTTCAACACGGAAGTTGGTCGTGGTATTCTCGGCTTCGATTTGAGCCATGTATTGGTAAGAGTTTTATCCTCTTTGTGAGTTTTATTCTCAAACCCTAGTTTTAGGTTTTCTTGTCAAACCATATATCGATTCTTGTTTTCATTGTGGTTTGAGTCTTGATTCATTCTTAGGAGGTTATGGCAAAGTTTTTCATCAATTAGTTTATTCGATTCCGGTTTCGGGTGAAAGCTAGGGTTTCATAGGCCTTGTGTGGTGGTGTGGTTTTACTCTTTAATTAAGGTAGGGGAAGATATTTTTAATCTCTCATTCTTTGATTCGTGAGTGTGCGATTTCGTTTTCGAGCTTTATAACCCTAGATTTATTTTTGCTAAATGTAAACTTGAGAAATATGAATTTAGGGTTTATTGGTGTTTATGTGCTATAATCCATGTTTATGTCATCCTTGAAATAGGTATATGATGCATGCTATATGGGTTATGAGTTGTGGACTTTTGAAGTTGAAATATACTTGTATGCATATACATGTGAATATGAGTATTGAGGTGTATATGTATAAGTTAAGTGTAATTATACATATAGGATTATGGGTTTTGGTAGTGTAACCATGATAACGTAAATAGGCTAGCTACCTTGGATAGTGATTTGGGATGTGGATGTAGATGATTAGTGTATTATGGGATTATGAACTTAGAGCGTTATTCAAGTTCCCCATTCTTGTTAATCTTGAAGTTGTTATCTTGACATTAAACTTGTGTATGAAAATGAGTTAATGTGTACATTGTTTTAATTGAAATAAAAACATATTAAATGAAATGTAAAGTTATATTTGTGAATTAAAGGATAACTTGAGGATTTGGAACATTATTTGTGCATGAAAAATGTTATCCCTGTGTATTAAATGACAATTTGATGAGTTGGAACATGAATGGTGCATGAGAAAACATGTTTGTTGATTATTGCTTTAATGAGATTTAAAAGCATGTTAAATGATTAATGGCATTCATGTTGGCATTTTGGGAATGTTGTTCATAAATATGATGTGATACATATTTGTGTTGGTATATGATGCATTGACACATAGTGCATATGATGTTCACCTTTTGTATTGAGAATTCAATTGGTGTTGATCTACGTCCGTTTATGAAATTTTACGTGAGTAGACTTGTTTGGGATCGTTGTAACAACTGGTCAGGGAGTGTTTATTGCTCCCACGAAACTAATCTTTCGATAAACCTAGACGATAGGGGGAGGACTTGTCCAAATCCTATGTGCATGACCGTGTCATGTTTGACGTCTTCCTTGTTAAAAGTGAAAAGAGAAAAAAATCACTTGGAAAGAATCGGTACGATAAATCTACCTCCATTCATGAGAAATAAAAATGAAGTGTTAGAGAATGATTCGTTGACCCTTGGAGTTAGGGTGTGTGTGGTTGTGTGTGTACCACGAGGTGTGTGAGTCACATTACATTGAGTTGTCGTTATGTGATTTATATTGGCATGTGGATCATGATATTATTCTATGTGATTAAGGAACATGTTTAATGTGAATTTTGCGATATAATTCATATGTTATTAAAATGCTCAAGTGAAATTGGATAATGTGAAAAATATGATTTGCATGCCATGTTTTAAAGTATAATATGAGATGAATATTTATACTTGTTGATATGTACTTATATGCCATAGGGTAGTGATATGAGTTAGTTAATGGCTTTCTTGTAATAAGTAAGGTCGGTAGTGGACTATGGAGTTAAGTGTGAATTGTGAAATTTGAGAAATGGGTGATAGTTGAGTAACCTTGGTTGGTAGTGGGGTATTGACCACTTGATTTTTTGCACCTTTGAGGGGTGTACGATCCTTGATAGTTTTAGATTTTGGTTGGCTATTTAGTGGTGGTCATTTGATACTTCTTTTGCATTTGAGGAATGTATCGTCTATTTTACTTCTAAATTTGAAGTTGATTAAGTGAGGTGAGGATTGATCCTAGGCACCTGTGTGGTAATTGTCTCTTGATTCCGTTAGTAATCTAAGAGAAGTGATGTTAAGTGTGAATTGAGGTTTGAATGGATTGGATGCGGTTTTGATTGAACCTAGTTGTCCCATAGTTTTGGCTACTAGGATTTCCCTTTTCATATCCTAAGAATTGGAGTGTTCTTGGAGTTTTTAGCTTAACCTCCGTGGGTGGTTGAGATGAGTTGTGGATTTGGGAGTAAATTGAGTTCATGGTTGGGAATAGAGTTATTAGATCATTATTTCCCGATTTTGTTGAAGTGTCGTCATTTTTAGACTTCCTTTTTCATTCTTCGTTCTCCGTGGTTCATGTCGGATGTTGAGTCACTCCGCATGATGTTTTGGATGTTTCAGTGTGTTCGGGGTTAGCTCGGAGTTATCCGGTTTCGTTTCGGAGCTTTTCAGGCTAATTCCTTGACTTTTCATTATGGGGGTTGATAAGTCCATTTTACATACATATTTTATCCCCAAGTGTATATTTGTTAGTAGGTAAAACTATTTATTTTAACTAATTTATAAATGTAATAATAATAAATGCACAAAACTTAATTTATGTAATAAAATAGTTGAATAAATCATTTTCAATGTCATTAAATTATATATACATGCGTGTCTTTCATTTATAGGTGTAAAGTGAGAAATGAATCAAATGCACATGGATGAAAGTTGTAAGATTCAAATGCACATGGAGAAATAACAAAATGGGATGTAAAGTTATGTATATTCAAAGAAAAAAGAAAAAAAAGAATATTCCATTTCTCTTTACAAGTTGTAATTTGATTCCAATATTTCTCTATAAATATGGATACATTTTGAAGGAGAATAAGGAGGAGAGCAAGTAGGACACCAAAGAGGAGAAGAATTCATCTTCAATTTCGGGTTCTATTGTTCTTACTTTGTTATTTTCTTTTAAGCATGTGTAACTAAATCATCAACTAAGGTTGAGGATGAAACCACCATTTATGAAATAAATTCCTTTTAGTTTTTTTTTTTATAAATTTCCATGTGTATGGTTTAAATGCTTATGATTTTCGCTTCATAGTATTAATTATTTTAAATTCCTTTCATTATAAATTTCATGCATTTATAGTAGTTAAGAATTCTTATCACAATAAATCAAACTTGGATTTGATGAGTTTATAAGTAAAAATCTTTGATCTTATGTGATCCATTAAATTGCATATATATGATGCTTAGAATTTTACACTTTAAAGTGAAATAAAATCTATTTCTTGAAAATATATTTCATTAGTGAGTTATTGTTAAATCTTGAGAAAGTAATAAGATTGATTTATAAATTATTACTCTAAAATTGGAATTGATAAAGGAATAATTAGAAGATTATGGATTAGTGGTGGCATATTCCGATACCTTAGTATTTTCTCCCGATTAATCTCGTTTTAATTATTTGTATTTCGATATTGCATGTTTAGTATAAAAACTACTTCAACAAACAAACTTTGAGAAACTATGTTAGTTTTAGATTAATTTGAGTTTAATTAAGTCTCTTTAAAGCATTCCCTTGGATTCGACCTCGTTCTTGCATAACCTAAACTACAATTGATTCGTGCGCTTGCGAGTAATATTTTAAAACACATCAAGGGCCACTGAGTACTTGGTGATGATTCTTCCAAGTACTCAGTGAGTGCGTAAGTTCGGGCACTTGCGCACAAGCCTTATTTTTCGTCCGAGAGTTATGGGCATTTCTATGGTTTCCGAGTACTCGGTGTACAACTCGGTGGAAGAGCCACCGAGTACTCGAAGCTTCCACCACCGAGTAATCGAGGTACAACTCGGTTGCACCTGTTTGTGCACTTCTTGCAACTTCTTTTTGTTCTCTCCCTTGTGCTTCACCATTTTTCCTACTATGCTTGAGGCATTGATTAATGGTTTTTAGGGAGGAGTTTTGTTAGGTTGAATAATCGGCTTAGATTCATCTTTCTCGAGTGTTGGTCACGACGTGATACCGAGCCACTCCTTTGTATCATTATTTGATATGTGGGGTTGGAAAAGGACGTTGGGTTCCTTGGTTCTAGCGTGTCATTTTTCCTTCTTCGTCCGTGGGGTGTCATAGGAATCCTTGAGTTGTGGTTGTTCGGTTGATTTGAGAGTGTTTCTCTTGGTATGTGTTTATTATACCTTCTTTCATTCCGAGTTTCGGTTATGATGTGTGTGGCTTAGTGCACATACACAGTGGTGTTTTCCTCGTCATGGGAGGATGTCCTTCCTTATTGACGTGATGTTCCGGTTATTCAATTGTTCAGCATTGGAGTTCAATCCCTTGCTTGGTTTCATGGCTTTAGGTGCCCATTCTTGAGGGTAGTGTTCCCATACCCTTCGTGGTTGAGTAGTTAGCTTTCCTTGTTCATAGTGAGAGCGTTAGTGATGGAATTGATCCCCTTGTGAATGGTATCGTGAGATTGATGTTGTGGCATCAATAGTGATATTGAGGTGAGTGTGGTTAGCCTTTGTGAAGAGATTGAGGTGTCGTATATGTATTGTGTATATATGTATTAACGATGATTATGTGGGTGCGTAAAGATTTGAGAATTTCCTTAGTACTGGTTATGGATGTTCATTCTTATGGACATCGTGGTGATCCTAGTTCATTTGGATCCTATGGTTATTGTTGTGGCCCTAGAGTGATTGACTATGTTATGCTAGGGTATTGTGTACTTGGTGTATGTTTATGTGAGTAGTGTAGACTACTAGTGTTGGATTGGTGGGTACTAGTCATACTGTTCTCTCGTGAGGTTAGGACATCGTGACTTGTACGTATTTGTTGTATCTATATATATATAGGTGTGCATTTGCCATATGATGTGATATTATGGATTCGTTACGTGCTAGTTGCCATTGATGATGCATGGTAGATGACTAGAGGGATATGTTTCAGGGGTCTCGTATTGGCGTGAGTGTCATGTGGGACGATTGACCGACCTAGGGTAGATGCATGTATACGGGTTGGTTCGCACTGGACTTGGACGGTCGGAGGATGTGACGATTATGATTTCTTTTTTCCTATGGGGCTTGATGAGCTCACCCTAACGTTGGTTTGCCCTGGTGTTCTACACCAATTTGCAGGTGATGTTTCGACTAGGTATCAGGTTTTCTTGCAGGATGGCTCATGGGACGGATGATGTTGCTGGATTTGGGACGTTCGTATGTAGTGTTGTTCTATTATAGTTTCATTTCCTTGTCCCCTGTATTGGGACCGTTGTTGTTGTATTTCTTGGGAGCCAGTTTGTTGGCGCATCATTTCCTTATATTTGGTATCGTTACATCTTGTAGAAATGTATTCTTTCGACACCTAGATGTGCATTGTGTATCATTTGGTTTAGCTTTTGCTTGGTTTTGTATAAAATTATTGTTAATAATATTCCATTCAGTTTATGGTTATTGATGATTTTAATTGGTCGCTCATTATATGAATCACATCCCAGATTCCTCGGATGTCCCAGTTGGGGAGTTTTTGGAATTTTGGGGCGTGACAGTCACGTCTTTTGATTAGAGTATGGGTCGCGAGAGAGCAGAACGTACCGCCCTGCCATAGTCGCAAGTTTCTTTATAATCGCGACTGTTGTCATAGTCAAGAAGGTGGATGCTAGCATAAAGGCAAGGATGATTTTTCCTCCTATCGTACCTGCTAAGGAGGACTCGTGGGGCAGGGGTGTGTTAGCCAAAGTCTAAGAAAAAACAAAAAATAATACCACAACCCGAGATCTTAATTGCCCTAGGTGGCGAAGGAAGGAAAAACCTATGTTACAGATTATCAGATTGACATTGATCATGAGCCTATTTGATAAATCTATTATTTGTATATTTGATAATATTATATATAACTATGTAATTATATATGCTTTCTCATTGAATTTATGACTATTAGATATCACCAAACCACAAAATTGCATATACATAATCTTATTTCCATGTGACTATTTCATATAATTGAAATTTGATGGGATAGAGAAGAAGAATAATAGTAATAAGGGCTATTATCAGAAACCCCTATGATTTTTAAATTATTCAAAACAAAATTTGTGGTTTCAAAAAATCCTCTATGGTTTCAAATTTAATGAAATATCCCCCTTGTCCTCTATAAGATTACGAAAATACCCTTCAAATTTAATTCTTTCTATTTCTCACAAACCCACTTTCAATTTAAATCTCAATTTCAACTCTAATTCCTTCCATTTATCACAAACCCACTTTCAATTTAAATCCCAATTTTAATTTATAATTATATCTTTCTCTATATATATACCCCACCAATTTTTTTTTCTCCCCTCTTCTTTTACTTTTAAATTATTCAACTAACTATTTTTTTTAAAAAACTAATTATATATATACCTATATATAACTGTATATATATATGCGCATATATATCACTTTATATATATGTGCGCATATATCACTTTATATATATATATGTATATATCACTATATATATGTGTGTACGTATATATAATTATATAAAGGGTTTACTTCAAGAAACCCCCCAATGTTATTCAATTTAATCAACTAACCCCCAATGTGTACACTTGGCCCCCTATACTATCCAATTTCATCACTATGCCCCCTCCTCCTCACATTTTGAATCAAAATGTCTAAACTACCATCCTTTAATAGTATAAGGGGGTTTAGTGAAATCAACCCTTAAAAAAATTATTTTTCAAAAATAAATTATATTTTTCGTAAAAACTATAAATTTCAAAATATATATATATATATATATATATATATATTTCGGAAAATATGATTTTTTCCGAAAAATAAATTTTTTTCAAAAAATATATATTATGTTACAAAATATGATTTTTTTACGAAAAATATTTTTTTTTTGTGAAAAATATATATTATGTTCCAAAATATGATTTTTTTTCAAAAATTAATTTTTTTGCGAAAAATATATATTATGTTCCAAAATATGATTTTTTTTTTCGAAAAAGTATTTATTATGTTCCAAAATATGAATTTTTTTCCGAAAAATAATTTTTTTGCAAAAAATATATACTATTATGTTCCAAAATATGATTTTTTTTGCAAAAAATATATATTATATTTTCCGAAATAATTCATATTTTGGAAAATAATATACTTCCTCCGAAAAATATTTTTTTTGCGATAATTTATAATATTTGCAAAAAATATAATTGATTTTTGAAAATTAATTTTTTAAATGGTTGATTTCACTAAACCCCCTTATATTATTGAGGGTAGTTTAGGCATTTTGACTCAAAATGTGAGGTGAGGGGGAATAATGATGAAATTGAATAATATAGGGGACAAAGTGGACACAATGGAGGTTAGTTGATTAAACTGGATAGTATAGGGGGGTTTCTTGAAATTAACCCTTATATATACTGATATATAGATAGAGTTATATAATTATAAATTGAAATTGTGATTTAAATTAAAAGTGAGTTTGTGATAAATGGAATGAATTAGAGTTTTGGAGTAAATGAGTGAGAAAAAGTGGGTTTGTGATAAATAGAATGAATTAGTTTTGGAGAATATTTTCGTAATCTTATAGGAGACATGGGGTATTTGATTAAATTTGAAACCATAGAGATTTTTTTTGAAACCACACGGTTTTTTTTTAACTACTTGGAAATCATTTGTTTTTTTTTTTTTTTTGTGATAATAGCCCTAGTAATAATAAATAAAATAAAATAAAATTGATGGATTACAATTAATATGGTATTATTTTTGGTCTGCACATGAGACCATAATCATTTTTTACAATGGAATTTAATATGTTTAGCATTACACTTGTTATTTAATTTAATTCGTTATTGAAAATTGGTTATATATATCTCATATGCAATATGGATCAATTTGAGAAGGAAAAAAAAAAATCCATAAATGACTAGTTTTGAGAGCATCATTACTATTAGGACCCTATTATAATAGCATGTGGGACAAGAGTAATTTAAAAATAATTACATTGATAAAAAAAATTACTTTTATCATCGAAATTACCCTAAACCAATTGTAAAATTTTCGTCCATATCCCAAATAGCTATCATTGGGCTTTATATTTCATAATCTTATTTTTCTTATTATATATTTTGTACCAATACCCATTTGCACTTCACAAGCTTCACCAACACTTCACATTCTGTTAATTTTTTTTAATTATGTTTTTATTGCATCTTTTCATTTTGTCAATCTTTTTTATATTGATGTATTTCAACAATTTTAGGTTCTAGATCCTCATTGTTTATATCAAGAGCCATAAAATATTTGTCTATAATATCTTTACTTTTAATCCAACTCTCCTTATTAATTAATTAACGAGATCTTATCAGTTTTAAGTATCAATCTATCGCCTTATTATGTTTAAACTAGTCTCATCAAAGGCCTCAGCCTCTTCAAGGATGGTTATGTCATTTCCTTAAGCATCTGTACCTCAGTCTCATCATAAGCTATCTAGTCATAAATTTATATTGATCAATTAGTTTTTTTACTCTTTTAATATGTGTGAGAGCGCCAATATCATTATTTATTTGGGGTTTTATCTTAAGGTTAAATGCAATAAATCCCCTAAACTAAGATTTAATTTACAAATAACTCCATTGAACTATGAATGGTGCAACAAATTCCCCAAACTATCAGGTTTGTTGCAAAATGCACAATTTTTTTAAAAAAGTTTCTTAAATAACCTAAATGCCCTTTATTTATTAAATTTAGCTAAATACAGTTTTATTATTAACTTGGATTCTGAAATAATTAATAATAATTTGATTCCATATTCTCCTTTTAAACTTTCATAAAATTACCCATAATTCTAAAGTTTTATTGTATGAATAATTCTTTTAGGTTGTTTAAATAAAAAATAAATAAAATTTTAAACTGTTTTATTAATTCATTAAAACTATTTATAGATATAATATGAGAAAACCAAAAGGTGTTTATTATCGAAGTAATTTGTGATTTATTTATGAATATATTTCTATGAAAGAACTTTTTATTTGGCATAGAAAACTTTAATGAGGATAATTAGTTTTACCATTTAAATCAAACTAAATTTTAATAACAATTTAATTAACTTTAAAATAAAATAATTACAACTTAAACCTTTTTTAAAAAAAATATTTGAGGGTAAATTTATTCTAATATATTTAAGGTGAATGATATAATTAATACTCTAACTAAGAGAAATAATATTAATATAATTTAAAGAATTATCAAATATTATAGTAAGGGTAGAATAATCTTTTGCAATAAAATTGGAGCAAATTGTAACATATTGATAGTTCAAGGGGGTTAGTTGCAAAAGTGCAATAATTTAGGGGAGTTTTGTGCACTTTACCCTTAATGTTTTTACACCTACTTAGTTTACCATGGCTCAAAAGTGCCATAGATACATTTGATGCAAAGGGTATCAAGTTTTTTTTTAGTTGACTAATTATTTAATTATTTTTTAAAATATTAATCAATTTTTATCTAAACAACTTAAAAGAGTAATTTTAAATTTATTAATTATCAAATTATTTATGTAAATTTGAATGAGTTTTTTCATCAAATTAATAGCAATTATTTTAAAATTTATTTTGATGAAAAAAATGCATTAGTATAATTGAATAAAAGAAGGCATTTTGGTCATTTATGAAAAAGTTTGAAGAAAATAGGACATTTTGTAATAAAAAGGTGATAGTTTAGGGGTTTAGTTGCACAAATTAGAATTAAGGAGGAATTATTTGCAAATTTGATCATGGTTCAACAATTTTTTTGCACTTTGCCTTATATAATATTACATTTATTACAAAAAATTTCATTTTACCTTATATAATATATTTATTACAAAAAATTGCATTTTACTTGCTTTAAAGTTGACTCCAATTAATCAAGGGGAGTTTTTCAACTTCTGTAAATATGAGAAACTGACTTGGGGACAAAATAGCACAATATATATATATATAAATATATACGTAATAGGAATTTTCTGTTTTAATTTTTACTGTATCACACACACATATATATATATATATACGTATTTTGGTAAAAAATGATAAAGGGTCGTGTGTTGTCCACAGGTTCACCACCTACTCTTCCTATACATTTCTCCACCTATCTAGAAACCCCTTTGAAATCACTGAAAGCTAGAGAGAGAGAGCATTTTAGAGAGAGAAAAAGTCATCAATGGCGTCGCTGATGAGTACTGTGGGTGTTACTACCGCTTTCGCACCGCCGCAGGGGTTGAAGAGGAGCATCGGAGGAGGAAGAATTGGGACCCACTTGAATCAGTCCGTTGCTAGGAAAATGGTGGTGGTGAGAGCAGAGGCTATCAATCCAGAGATAAGGAAGACCGAAGCCAAGGTCGTCGACTCCGTCATCGTCTCCGACCTCGCTAAGCCCCTCACTGCATATTGCAGGTAACCCTCTTACCCATCATTTTATACATCTCTCTCTCTCTCTCTGTATATATGTATAATATTGTATTTTATGTACGTAATTGTCCGTGTTTTTGTGTGGAAGAGCATTCAGTTGATCATTAATAAATTCAAATTGAAAACCCAAAAATTTTACTACGAAAAATTAGTAAAATCCTGTGCAAGGGGGAGCTGGATTGAATTTGAGATTTTGTGGATTTATTTTATTAAATTTTCTATGTATTAACAACGATATGTTGAAAAAAGGGAAAAATTAGTTATCATTTTCTCTCTTTTTTTTTTTAAAAAGGGAAAATTTGTCATGGCACATTCATCATGCATAGAAGGGCAAGGATAATTAACTTTAGGAAGAGAGAGGGACAAAAAATGAAGAAGAAAGAACAAGAATAACAAGGAGAAAAACGAAAAAAGAAAGAAAAAATAAGAGACATTTTGAGAAAAAATGGTTTGATTTGAGAAGGGGAGTGGAAATCTTTTTGAAGAGAATCAAAGAAATTCAAGAAGAAGTAGAGAGATTTTTAGCAAGAATGCCTATATATATATATATACCTTTGGCTAAATGGATAAGGAAAAAAGTCCGCTCCATTTACTCTCTCACTGGCCTTTGGTCGAGTTCAAATTTGATGGCGAGCGGGACCCACTGAACTACATGTCTGTGGACCCGGCTTGCCATCAGATAACATCTGGGCCATCGGATTTCAACTGGACCAAGTCCAGTGGGAGAGTAAATGGAGGGAATTTGGATCCGATAAGGAAATATTCATGGAAGAGTGCCCAAAAAGGAATGTGGCATATAACAGAATAGAGAACTAAGAACAAAATATCTGAACACCCCCAAAAAACGTCCTCCCAATCACATGATTTTCTACTGTGGCTTGAACTTCACCCAGCGACAATGCCAGAGGGAAGCACATGCGAAGAAACAAAAAGGAATGCTAGAAAAGGCCTTAAGATCTTAAGGATCCAAAAAATCAAATTTCTTCTTAATAGATGTACAAATTCTACCCAAACCGCAACCAAAAAGAAAAGAAATGAATAAAACTTTGATAGTGGCAATAAAGGATTCGACGCCATCAAAATATTTACAGTTGAGTTCCTTCCAGAGGTACCACCAAAGACAAAGAGGTGCCACCCTCCAAAAAACACGGGCGCGAGAAGCCACAAAACACCCTCTCTAGATATCATCAAACCCAGAGGTAGATAATGTTTCAGCCTCAATGCATCAACTCTGTGTGTTTTTTTTTTTTTGGGTGGCTTTGATACATTAAAATAGAAACACCTAATAGTGTGATGAGTGATTCTTGCTCGTAATGTACAAATTTAAGTCCTTTGTGTTTCAACACCACTTATCTTTCTTTCTATTTGTTTCTAAATACCAACACTACTGCATCACTCTTGATACCAACATATGTTTTAAGGGTAATATAATGGCAGTTGAATTTCATCTTTTTGTTACTGTTCAGGGGTTTAAATATTAAAGTTACATTCTCACTAATAGCTTAAGCTTTAAAAAGCAAAATGTGGTTGGCATGGTATTAGAGCCAAATGCCTCGTGTTCAAGCCTCACTGTCACGTAATAATTAAAATGGAAATACATGTTGGACAAAAAGAAGGCCACATTGAGGGGACGTGTCAAATGATTTAATTAGTTAAATTACACCCTCTTTTAACAACTTGAACTTTTAGAGTTGATGGTGGTTAAGATAGTGGTCATACTCGAGAGAAAACCTTGTTTTCACCTTATATTTTCTCCATATATTCTTGTTTTTCAAGTAACACCCTAATCTCTGTACTGTATTATAATCTTAATGAACATCTGTTGAATCACAATTGTCAACCACATTGCCCCAATGTCATTGCATCACCACTAGCAATGTGGATGATCTGCCAAACTCACCACCTCGACTTGTCAAACTAAATGGGCAACAAGATATCTCAATAAATGAGAAACAGAAGTTCACTAAATAGGATTTGTTGTGTAAAAATGCATCTACATAGTCTGTTTCAAATTGCTTTTAGTTTTAGGCATAAGTATTGATGTGTCAGTGCAAGACACCATATTTTGATATTCAAGCCTATGTGGATTTCTTGTTGCAGGTGTTGGAGGTCTGGGACTTTTCCCTTATGCGATGGAAGCCATGTGAAGCATAATAAAGTGACAGGGGATAATGTTGGACCTTTGCTTCTGAAGAAGCAGTAGTACTAAATGGGGCAAGTATGTTAGTTGTTGTGCATGCTTCCTAAAACCTGAAACCCAATGATTGAGAGGTTTGTCTTGCGAATAATGTTTGATTTGTTCTTATTACTTCCAAGAATTTGTTTGAGCTCTCTAGCTCCTTATTATAGAGTTGCTTGTTAAAAAGTTGTTGTTTGGAAATAGACGTGGAGGTTAAACGCAAATTTTGGTGGGTTATTAGAACAAATCCTGTGCAAACCCGAACTACTTTGGTTCTTCTTCTTTTAGGTTGGGGTTTCTTGAGACACTATTCTGATCACTTGATGGATTGTTTTGATTATATACTCCTTTGGTAGGGGTCTTTGGCTTTCTTGATATCACTTTTTGATATACAAAGAGGCTGCCCTTTTCTGTGTGATAGGTCCCAAATCTTATTGTTTACTGAGCTTATTATGTCATAGTCTATGACCAACATTTTTAGAGGGTTGGTGACCAAGGAAAGCTTAGCGGAGAACAGAGAGAAACATCCACATGATTGTGAAGAAACCATTTCTCTCCTAAAATCCAATATAAAATACCACTAATCAAAATTAAAGTGTCAGGCTTGTCCAGCAACAAATGAAGGAGAAGAAGAAGTAGTTATTACTTTGAAACGTACCATTCTTATAATGGAGTTAAATAGTATCCTTTTTAGGCAAATCCTACTGCGAATTTGCAGTTCCCATGGAAGAGTTTCTACTAAGTTCTTTCAGAAAGTAAGTGGTCACTCTGTATAATTATTGAAACTTGTTACATAGAACTGTGTATAATCTCAATTCTCTATTTGCATGCTGTGATATGTCATAATCATTCTTGCAATTTTTTAATTACCAAATCATGTTTTCATTTCCATTTTCCTAAATCCTCCACTGCCTCCATTTTCCTAGTGTAGAATATAACTTTTGTTAAGATCCTTAAACTATGTTTATGCAATAATCACCAGTGGTATCATAATTTTATCATTTTTCACTTTTTTTTTTTTGTTCGTTTGTTTGATATTGCTACTGTAGAAGATAAGGAAGTCGTTAATCAAATATCATTACATGGATACCATGAATACATACATGTAGCACACCGCTGGAAAGACGGAATATTAATAATTGAAGTAATACATGACTAATAGATCCTAGAGACAATTTACCCAATAGACTGACAACTTAAAGACTAATACCACATATATTCATTGATATATAGCAGAACGAACCAAAATATATTAGCCTACACCAGTGGCAAGGACTCCGACGAGATTTGTCTGTATTTGGAGCAAACGTCCTTTGAGATATAGTTCCATTATCATGAAGTGGAGGAACTACAAATATTTCCACCTCTCAAAGCAATGCAATCTGTAGCAAGAAACTCATGCTATCAACAATTAACATGTGATTTTAACGTTCTTTTTACTTATTATTATCCTTGGTTCCTGGATATAGGCAATCTTTGACAGGACGAAACTAAGTAGTACTAATGTCACATAAATAGCATCTGAAAAAACATAAAATAGATACCTTCATATTTATCGCCTTCTACAGCTTGCATAAACTGACTTCTGATTTTCTTTAGTTCTGCCAGAGCTTCTTTCATGTTGATCCTCTCCTGAGGTGATTCTGAACAACATTTTAGAGCCAAATGCATGACGGATGATACACACTGCACCTTTTCAGTGAGTCGTCCTTTCTCTGGCCCGAGCAAGTTAGCATCAGTTACCCGAATCGTCGCATCAGGTAGCGATTCACTTACCCATAACTTCAAGCTTAAATCTCCGGCAAACATTGCATCTGTGGGCTTAGTTCTCGTAAACGTTTCCATTAACATGATACCATAACTGTAAACATCGCACCTTGTTGATACTAATCCTTCCAATCCGTATTCTACTTTTAACATCAGAATAAGTCAGAGGAGTAAAAAACATGTGGAAGAAAAGCAAACTAAGCTCCAACTAAGATATTGTTATGTTGAAATGAAAACTTAAAGTAAGATTTGAAAAGTAGAGTTTAAAGTTTTACCTGGTGCGATATATCCCAGTGTAGCTAGAGTCTTGGTGTGCACAATACTCTCCTCCTCACCCAATAACTTTGAAATGCCAAAATCACTGAGGTGCGCAACCATATCTTCATCTAGGAGGACATTGCTGGGCTTTAAATCACAGTGAACAAGTGCTACTGAATAGCCATGGTGGAGATAGTCCAGTGCACATGCCACATCTATCATTATGTCTAATCTCTGCAAGATATCTAAGAAATGGTTATGGGAATATAACCATTTTTCAAGACTCCCATTAGGCATGTATTGGAGTATCAAGGCTTTGAAGTCTAGGTTGGAGCAACTGCTGATAACTTTGATGAGATTTCTGTGACGAACATTCCGCAGCATTTCACATTCTGTATCAAAACTCTTGGATGCACCTTCTAGTTGCAAATTGAATACCTTGATTGCCAAAATTGTCCCATCTGTAAATGTCCCTCGGTAGACAGAACCAAAACTTCCCATTCCAAGCAAGTTGCCATCACTGAAATCGTCAGTAGCACATAGAAGTTATTGGTATGTAATTCTTCCATGTGCTAGTGTGGGTAGTATCTCCGTTTGAGGGGGAGTTCTCTCTCTCTTTTGGCATCTTATTGCTAGAAATGTGAAGGCCAAGGCAATAAGAGCAAATGACAACAAAGTGTATATAGCTAGAAGCACTCTTTTTGTTCGCGAATTGAGAAATGAGCTTGAATGGCATGGTCGGATTTGCAACTTTGGGGCACCACATAGTGCTTCATTCGACATAAAGGATTGAATTGTGAAGTTTGCAAATGGACCTCCCATGGGAATTTGTCCTCTTAACCTATTCGAAGATGCATTGAAATATTGAAGACGCGAGAGTGACTCCATTGACTTGGGAATTACGCCTGAGAGAGTTGTAAGATAGATCCAAGGATTGCAAACTTATCAAGTTGCCAAATGACTCCGGAATAGGTCCTTGTAGTCTATTACGTGCCAAAGAAAGATTAACTAATGCTTGCAGACCTCCAAGCGTGGTAGGGACATTACCTGAGAAGTTATTGGCTGACAGATCTATTTGTATTGCAGCCTTTAAACTTCCAATCTCTGGGGAAAGATACCCACTTAAAGAATTTGAAGACAAATTCAAATACAAAATATCTTTGAGACTAAACAGGTTTGTGGGTATTGTGGAGGTTAATTTGTTGGAGCCCAGAAAGAGTTCTCTAAGAGATGTCACATTACCTAAGCAAGGTGGAATTGGACCAGAAAGCTCATTTTCACTTAAAGCTAATAAACCCAAGTTCTGCAAGTGGCAGAGCTCATCTGGAATGGGGCCTTGTATCCTGTTATCTCCAAGATTTAAAACCTGAAGCATTTGCAACTGTTTCATTGTTTTTGGAATAGATCCAGTGAAGCCATTACCATTTAGACTTAAGAAAGCCAAATTGCTCAAGTTCCCAATAGTTTTGGGAATGCTGCTTTTAAGTTGACAGTGACTTGCATCGATATCTTGAAGCAAAGTGGACATATTCGCAATGGAAATTGGAAGGATACCATTCAGAGGATTGCCTTCTATCCACAATGTTCTTAAATGTTTGCAATTCGTCAAGGCAGTCATAAAGCTCAATTCTGGATTTGAAGATTCGGCGATGAAATGGTTTGCTGCTAGGTTTAGTTTTTGGAGGAGTTCTAAGTTACCAAGTGAAGTGGGAATTGAATGAATGAAATTGTTGGAGGAAAGTTGTAACTTAGTGATTCTGGAAAGATTTGAGATGGAGTGGGGGATGATTCCGTCGAGGTTATTTGTACCAAGGTTAAAATCTTCAACATTGACTAGTCCAATACTTGATGGAAGTTTGCCTGAAAGGTGATTTCCCGGAATTGACATGACGCTTAGTTTCGACATGTTGAAAATTGTTGCCGGAATGAGACCCTGTAAGTTATTGAAACCTAAGACTAAAACTTCTAGATTGGAAAGTTTACCAATCCCTTTGGGTATTAAACCTGCAAAAATGTATAGCGCACACAAAAGAGTAAGTTGTTGTTATCTCTAAAACAGCAATGGTAACCAATATCATGTACAAGTGTTTAGCATCCTCGTATGGTGAAAAGCATGAGAAGTCATTTTACCAGCGTCGTGGTCGGGGGGGGGGGGTAAAACAGCAATGGTAACCAATATCATGTACAAGTGTTTAGCATCCTCGTATGGTGAAAAGCATGAGAAGTCATTTTACCAGCGTCGTGGTCGGGGGGGGGGGGGGGGGGGGTTGGGTTGGGGGGGAGGGAGATGTTACTTGAAAAACCAACTAGAAAAAATTCAAAATTTAACTGATATTTAGCTAAATACTCCACACCTCGTCTGTAAATAAAATTGACAAATAAAGTAAAAAGTTTAGAGAGTACCTGTAAATCTGTTTTCGCTGAGTTCTAATTCAATCAGTGACGTAAAGTTCCCAATATCTCTTGGAATGTTTCCACTCAGTTTATTTTTGTCGATATGAAGGGTTTCAAGCATATGAAGACGAGAGCTCATTCCCAGTGGCAAATAACCCATTAAGTTATTACCCCAGAGATGAAGTTGTTTCAACGAAGAAATGTTGAAGACAGAAGATGGTATGATACCAGTGAGGCCAGCATTCTCAATTGCTAGTACCTCCAAAATACGAAGATTTCCGAGTTGTTGTGGTATTTTACCTGCACAACAATACTCAATTACCAACAAACCTTCTCTTCTTAAAATATAATATCGCATACCACATAACATAGGTTTTCATTAAATAAAGTTGCTTTTCAATAGAGCGTGTATACTCAGCATGTAACTCGAGGTCATGTCTAACCGTGTCTCGGGTGGGGTAATATATATCATACCTTTGAAGTTGTTTCCACTCAGTGTCAATGTTTTCAGCATGGTTAAATTCCCAATCTCTCTTGGTATTGGTCCACTGAATTCGTTAGATGTCAATGACAAGTTTTGAAGTTTGGAGCATTCGGATAAAGTGGAAGGAATTTGGCCAGAGAGCTGGTTAAAGGATAGATAAAGCGCCTGGAGTTTTTGAAGACGATTGCACATATTTATTGGAAGTGTACCGGACAGGCTACTATTGGTGAAATCTATTCTTTCCAGTGAGGATATGTTGAAGATGGAGGCGGGTAAGGAGCCCGAAAGCTGGTTCTGTCCCATGAACTATTTTTTCAGATAAGCAAGCTTGCCAATTTCTTCAGGAAGGCTTCCTGTAAAGTCGTTGTATCTAGAATCAATGTGTTGTAGGCGATGCAAGTGACCTATCTCTTTAGGGATATTGCCATTGAAACTATTGTTTCTTATGTTAAAGGATACTAGGAAGGAGAGGTTCCCTATGTGTGGAGGGATGGTGCCCCTTATGTCCATGTTAGAAAGATCTAAGATGGCGACTCTATAGTGACGAGTGCTGCAAAGGACACCGGTCCAGTTGCAGGGGGAGATTGAGGTGGTCCAGTTTGCCAACATATTGTGGGGGTCGAAAGTGACATGGGATTTTAGGGCAAGAAGAGCATTTTGATCAGTGGTGATGTCGGTTGGAGTCCTTGTACCCATAGCCAAGAAAGCCATGAGAGAGTACTGCACCAACCATATAAATGGAACTGAAGCAAGGAAGGAAGTTTTCTCCATCCTGCCGGTGATACCAGTGGACATGGATTGAACGAGGAAGACCAGTCAAGGTTAAAGATGATGAATGTACTACGTTATACACACACACACCCCCACATGTATATATATTAGGGACATCTTCATTGTTTTCTAGGAATGGAAGTATAACATACTCCAGAAGGTCTTTTTCTGTCACCATCCGTATGCATATATACGTAAATGTGTGTGTATATATATATATATATAGAGAGAGAGAGAGAGAGAGAGAGAGAGAGAGAGAAGAAGAAGAAAAAAGTAGAAGACTCATGGAAGATGCCATAGTATGAAATGAAGTGATGAAGTCTAACCAAAAAAAAGGAAAAGAAATTGTGATGACTAAAGTGGATCAAGTATATTTGTAACTGGCTTTAATAATGTAGAAAAGTTTGAAGTGTTAGAGAGTATTACTAGACAAAAAGGTGGTGATTGAAGTGGATCAAACACGTCTATATGTTCTGGCTTTTAATAATGCATAGAAAAGTTGAGGTATGACTTGTGAGATGATATTCACACTGAAGGCGACTATGGTGTTTAACTAAGTGGCCCATGCAGTGTAAAATATTATGATCTTGAAGTCAATTTCCATTCAGAGAGAGAAAGTTTGTGCCTAACTGCTGTATATTTACACTGTAAATTATTTACAGTTTTCAGTTTTTCAGTCCTCTTCTGCTTTCACTGAATAAACAGTTACAGTACTGTGAATAGGATACTATCCTTGTATGTAGTACAATTACAGAAACCAAACAAACAAAATCACCCTCTAGACTAACCAAATGCACCAAATCTATGTCCTTTTACGTCTTTACCCTAATGCCTAAAATCTCTCCCATCGTGCCTAGTGTTGTTAAAGGCGCGCCTAGGCAGGCTCCTTGAGGCGCAAGAAGTGTGCGTGGGTGCGCCTTTGACAACATTTGCGCCTTTATTATTGAATATAATTGCTGTAGTAATAATTTTATTGTTTTCATTGCATTTTGCATTGTGCACCTCACTTCATTCAGGCATGCGCTTTGCATTGCGCCTCACACCTAGGCTCTAGAGGACCTCTAGCGTCCTTGTGCGCCTTGAGCCTCTAATAACACTGATCGTGCCAAATTTCTACTCTTTTTCCTCTGTATCCCTCTCTTTCTCTGTACTCAGGTTTTGCATCTCTCAGTTACACACCAAAACCAAATTTGTTACGGTTCTCTGCACTATAACGGTATAGTTTAGGCAATGTGCGTGGGTGTTTAGTTTATTTGTGGATTTGGCTTCGGATTAGTTTCTTAGGCTTTATTATTTTGCATCTATTGAATTAGCTAGACCTGGGTTCTATTTATCTATAGAATAAGATAGACCTGATTTGGGTATAGAATACCTGTGTTCCAACCCTAGCAGCAACCCTCTTATACTCGAATACTTTCAGTTGACATCCAAAGAATTAACCCAACTCAAGAACAGTTTGCACATGCATACCAGATTCCATATACAATCACAACCCAACCTATACACGCTCACACCTAACATTACTGATAATAGTTTTTTAACAATACTTACCAAAATTATGTAACCTAAATTCTAACAATAATTTTGTGGCAACTCTATTAGGCCCTATTTGGATTGCCTTTTCGAAAAAAATGTTTTTGGCTTTGTGAAGGAAAAAAATGGTTTTGAACGGTGTTTGGCAAAAAATTTAGAAGAGTTTCTGGACGTTTTGAAGAAGTTGGGGTGTACCAGCTTCTCAAAACGGCATATGCTTCTTTTTTTCTTCTACGTAAAAGCAAAAGTAGAAACTTTGCCAAATAGGGCCTAAATGAAAGTGCAGGAAAGAGAGACCGTTTTCTGGGTGATTCTTTCATTACAACAACAAAGCCAAGGAGATCCTTAAATCATAATAACTTTTTATCCCTCCCATGCTTGCTTTGAGCAAAACAACAATAAATAAATGGAAGGTTAGAATCAGGAGCTGCATGGATTATATTGAGATACATTTTTATGGGTTAAAGGTTCTAGTTCAAGGTGTATCTCCTCTGGATAGTAGGTTGATGGTAGCAATCTCAAAACAATGTGAAAATTTTGACTATTTAATGCTTTTTATTTTTTCTTCCAGTTATTTTTTACTCAACCTTCCTGGAATTCATTGCCTCTCCCCATTTTAATAAATTTAGTTCATGCATTGAGCTTTGGTGTTTGTCAAGGTATATATATATATATGAGTATTGAATCTTCACATCTGCCTTGAAATAAGAAAAAAAATATCATTAAGCTACATGCTTGGGAAGCAGGTATGGAATCTCTTTGAACATCTCTTTCGGAGAGTATCGGCCGGTTTGTTATGGCCGGGTATATAGGTGGGTGCCGGTTCACACCCCCGAACCGGCAGATACTCTCCGAAACAGCCAGCCGTTCGGAGCTTGTAAAGTTGGTTCCGGCCGGTTCAAAACACTCTGTAACAAAATTATTATTTTTTATTGGTACCTTTTTTTTTTAATAAACCGCCACCAAAGCAAGAAGATCCACCGCAAAATTTCTTTTTGTGGTGAATCATGTTCTTATTTTAATTATTTTAGATTAATTTGAAAGTAAAGTACATCTTTTATGATTTGAATATTTATTTGTTTAAATTTAATATTGTAGAATAGTCTCATAAGAAGATCGACCACACCTTAAAATTCAATAATAAATTATTTTTTATATTAAATGTCTTTAAAAATAAATAAAATAAACTTAAAATTACCAAAAAATCATCAAACTTTAGTTATGTTGTCAAAAGTAGCATATCAGTGCATTTTGGTCATCATGTGTGAGTTTTTAAAAATTTTACGATTGCGATAACCGATACCGTTACGTAATTCCGATACTAACCCGGTTCCGTTACACTGATACACTGACCGGAGCCGTTTTTGCGAACTGGTGTCTTCAATTATTTTACATGGGCACGTATTATTTGTAAACAAATAATATTTCTTTTAGTATTCTAATGCTTCATATCTCTATTTTAGAATTTACTTGAACAGAATAAGTGAAGTGATATCCCAACAGATAATTTGCACATACTCTTTGTTATTTCTTATACCAGCAATTCTGATATTATAACGTGCCTTGCCTTGATTCCAGCTCTTTTGCATATTACCAAAATTGGACCTTCCCCTTCTTTCCTTCAAATTTCAAGTATGCTTCTATGAAGCATGGATACTTTGTTTAAACACGTGTTGGAATTTTTTTTCCAGATTTATCTAATTTTTATTTTATTTGTGTTATTTCTAGAAATGGAGATGTTAAAAATTTTTAAATCATGAACTAATGTTGTGAACTTTTAGTTTCAAGTACATGTTTGTTTATTATTTTAGGTTAAAAATAATACATTGATGAAAATTGAAATTTTGTTAAATGATATTTGTTTAGGTTTTTTGAATTTGTGTTTTAATTTTTATCTTTATTTTGTTAATTAGTTTTAAAAAATTTAAGACAACATATGTGAGTGAATTTAAGTATTTGCACATTGATACGACTCTATGGTGATATTTTTATTTATATTTAATGTTTTAAGTATATTTTTGTTAAGTATACTTATGATCCTACGATCTTACTAGGATTGCGATCCACAACCTTGGATTTATCATATTCAAACATTAAAGGTGGATTTATCATATTCAAACATTAAAGGTTATGCTATTTGTGGAGAAATTATTGTATGGTTAATTAAATATTTCAATATAATCAACATGGCCAGGCTGTATAATATATGTCGTAGACCTACTTGTGTGACTCGTGAGATTGACTGAATATAGTGAGACCTACTTACTGAAGACCTATTTGTGTGACTTGCGAGATTGACTGAATATAGTGAGACCTACTTACTGAAGACCTATTTGTGTGACTTGCGAGATTGACTGAATATAGTGAGAACGCTCACATTATATTCACACATTTGATCTCATATCCTTTTCAAAAAGTAAAAAAAAAAAGAGCAAGGAAAAAACACATTCTGCAATTATTTAGGGCCGTTTGGTTCGTATTTTTGCTTTTATTCTATGAATTTTATAAAACAAAAGTATATGGTTTTGCTTTGGAATGTTGTAATTTATAAATATTTTGGTCACTTATTTCTTTCGCTACAGTGTAAAAAAAATATCATTTTGGTATTTTCTAAAAAGTTTGTTATTTTTCTACTGTAGAAACATAGCATTGATGCTAAATATGTTTTTGTTATGAAAACAAAACAAAAAAAAATGGGCCAGTCAACATATATATATATATATATATTTCTTCTACGCCTGAATAGTCAATCATTCAAATTGCTTTATTCTTTTGTTGGCGAGTGATCGAATAATCTTTCCTTTTCAAAAAGGAGAATTTAAAGACTTTGTTTAAGTCTATGAAACTTTCCTTATTTCACCTTCTTCCTCTTTCAATTTGCTTGACTCATGTTCTCCACTGATGGACTCTTACTCCACCCGTGATTAAAAAATTCATTCACTCTCTAGTATATTAGACATGTAATTGGCCTAAAAATATAATAAACATAAAAATCATAACAATCATGAATGACCAAAGTACCTTATTTAATAATTAAAGGTGTATAAATATTAAGGTCTTGTAAATGCAAGAAAATACACAATCAATGAATGAATTTTATTGAGAATCGACCCAGTATATATGCCCATGAGGATGGGCCTCGACCCACCATTCAAATCAATCATGATCCCTAATTTTAAGGGATTTACAAATATTTTCTCATAGGGTCTGTTTACTAATATGAAATACTTGGGAGGGTCAAGGCTTGATCTGACGATAAAATCAATTGGTACCACTCGCGTGAGACCTTCCCCTGTAATGGAGGCTTAATTGGCCAAGCGATTTGCATTTACATTATCACCCCTTGGGATATGCTCAAAGGTTGGCTACCGGAATCATTCGGCCACTTTCAATACTAACTCCTTGTATGCTTCCATTTTTGGTTGCCGGGATTCATATTCACCATTTAACTGTCGTATGACTAATTGAGAATCACTTCTTATTTCTGCTCTCTACACTTGTAAACTTCGGGCCAACTGAATTCCTGCTAGAAGAGCCTTATACTCAGCTTCATTGTTGGAGGCTGGGAACTCCAAGCGAATGGACTACTGAAGTTTGGTGCCATCGGGTGTTAAAACCTCTGCCGACCCCTGCTCTGTTGATGTTTGACAATCCATCCACGAAGATTATCCACATGCCAGGTTTTTCTTCTTTGGAAGAGTTTGGAGGTTCAATTTCAGTAGAAAGTTAGCTACCACTTGTCTTTTAATGGCAGTTCGGGGGACATAAATTATGTCATAGATCCCTAATTCGATTGCCCATTTGGATATTCTTCCTAATAACTCGGGCTTCACCATTATTGACCTGGTCGGTGTGATGGCGGGCACTATGATCAGGTGTGCTTCGAAGTAATGTCGGAGACGGCGCTTCACATTGACCAACAATAGTACCAATCTCTCATACATGCCGTAATGGATTTCAGCGTCGGCTAGAGCTTTGCTGCTGTAGAAGATCGACATCTAACACCCTTTTCCTTCTTTGACCAAAGCGGCGTTGGTGGATGTTGTAGAGACTGCCAAGTATAAATGCAAAGGCTCGTGTGCTTCCAGAGTTGCCAGTATATGAGGCTTTGTCATGTAATTTTTGAGGCTCCTCAAGGCTTCTGACTGCTCAGGTCCCCAGATTTCTCATTTTCCTACTTTTGTGGATTGTAAGAAAAGTCAGCACCGGTCAGTCAGACGAGAGACAAATCGGCTGAGCGCTGCCACCCTTCTGGTCAGTATTTGAACCTCCTTTTGGGACTTGGGTTCTTCTATCTCGATGAGGACTATGACCTGTGTCGGACTCGTTTGGATTCCTTTCCAGTCCACAATATGCTCCAGGAACTGTTCGGAAGACATACCAAAAGAGCACTTGGTTGGGTTGAGCTTCATTCCGTACTTTCTGAGGGTGTTGAACACCTACTACAAGTCCGCTAAGTGATGTTTCCTCGCCTTGCTTTTCACCACCGTATCGTCGATATATGCCTCTATGGTAGACCCCAGCATGCCTTGAAAAACTCTGCTAACCAACCTCTGGAAGGTTGCACCTGCATTCTTTAGTCCGAAAGGCATAATTGTATAACAATAAGTACCTGACACAGTGATGAAGGATGTCTTCTCCTCGTCCGTAAGATTCATGCGTATTTGGTTGTAGCCGGAATATGTGTCAAGGAAGCTCAGGTGTTCGAACCCTGCGGTGGCATCAACCATTTGGTTAATCTTTGGCAATGGGAAGCAGTCCTTCGGGCATGCTTTGCTCAGGTCAGTAAAGTCCACATATACTCTCCACTTCCCATTCTTCTTCTGGACTACCACTACATTGGCCATCCATGAGGGGTATTGTACTTCCTTGATGAATTTGTCTTGGAGGAGCCGATTGACCTCTTCTGCTATGATCTGATTTCGGTGGGCTCCCATGCGTCGTTGCTTCTGTTTGATGGGTTTTACGTTGGGATTCACGTTGAGGGAATGCTGGGCTATTGTAGGATAAATATCAGGCATATCCAGGTGACTCCACGCGAAAATATCAACATTGGATCGTAGGAGGGCTTCCAGTTCATTCCTTTCCTGATCAGTGAGGCCTGATCCAATGTAGGTTGTTTTTTCGGGATGACTTGGAATGATCGATACCTCCAACGGAGGTTCTGCTACTTTGGGGGACCCCGTTCCCCCATCCTGTAATTATTATTGGTCATCGGGGGTTACCTTGGCTTTTGAGGCTCGCTCTAGTTCCGTTCATTTCTTTAGCCCTTTCAAAGTAACTGCGTAGCATTCCTTGGCTACTACCTGATCTCCCTAGATATCAATCACGTCTATACCGTTGAGGTCCACATATCTCATAACTTGGTGGAGGGTGGAAGGAATTCCATGCATCCAGTGAATCCAGCCTCGACCCATTAGCAGGTTGTACGAGAGTTTGACGTCCACCACTACAAAAGTCTCCCTGAGAGTACGCCTTGTCGCTGAGACCGGCAGTTCGACCTCTCCCACCGGTTCTACTCTCCTGCCGTCAAACCCGGCTATTGGACTTCTTGATGGTACTATCTCGCGTGGATCGATCTCCAACTTCTCGAAGGCCCATTTGGTGATGATGTTGGCACTGCTCCCCGGATAAATCATTACCCTCTTGATTAGGCAGTTGGAAACCATGAGGGAAATTACCAGAGGATCGTTGTGTGGTGATTGTATCTTCCGTAGGTTTGATGAGGAGAAGGTAATTCGGGCATCTTCCTTTGGGCTTCGAAACTCGCTGATCTCCCCAACCCGTTGTAGTTTTTGGGCTTGACGCATCTAGGATCTACGGGCTTCCTTTATTTCTGATCTGTTGGGTCCTCCATGAATCATGTGGATAACCCTTATGGGCTGACCTGTTACCCATTTGACTAAGGTGTGCGAGTGTTGGTCTGATCAGCCTCCCTCTTTTTCCACATAATCGGTCAGTTCCCCTTTTGTAATCATTGCTTCTACCTACCTTCTGAGGCTTCTGCACTCATTGGTCTCGTGTCCATACTCGCTGTGGAAAGCGCAGTGCTTGGACATGTCCCTCAGGTCCATCGGTTGTCTGATGGGCGGTGGCATCCGGAAGATCCCTTTACCCTTAGTCTCTTAGTATAATTTTCCTAGACTGACCCTCAAGGGAATAATCTTATCTTCGGACCTCTGACGTTTCTCTGAGTTCTGGGATGACGTGGCAGTGGTGTTTGGGCACTTTCGGTTAGGTGCCCGATCTTTGGCCTTTGCTTTAGATGCCCTTGTCTCGACACTTGTGAAGGTTGCTCTTCTTTAGCGTATGACTAGCTCATCTTCTATCCGTAGGTGCCCTTATGCCCTAGAATTAAGTTCTCCAATATCTACTGGCAGCCTCTTAACTAATGCCTGATGGAATTTAGTTCCGGGGATAAGTGTCATCCTGAAAGCCTCAACGACTGAATGTTGATCGCAATTGTCGATGAGGACATCTCCACATTAAATCGCAAAATGAAACTTTTCAGGGATTCACCTTTCTCTTGGATCATAGTGAACATACTAGAGATTGTCTTTTCTGTCTTTTGTTGCCAAAGTACTGGGTGATGAATAACTCACAAAGTTTGAGCCAACTTCCTATGGATCGGGTGGCTGCTTTCATAACCAAATCAGGGCTGCTTTGGTTAGGCTAGTTGGGAAGACTTTGCAGAGTAAGGCTTTGTTTTCGTTGTAGATGTTCATCTTTGTGTGGACATGGTAGATGTGCTCTGTTGGGTCTTTCGTGTCGTTGAACAGGATGAATTTTGGTAGTCTGAACCTCTCCGGGTATGGCACGTTGGTTATCGCCAGTGTGAATGGTGATTGTACCGCATCCAAGGAGGCTTCTGTGGCTAGATCGTTGGGGGTCTGTGCCTTTAGATCTTTGAGCACCTCCCTTTGGAATCTGACCATTATTTCTTCTAGCTTTTTCATGGTAAGTGTCTCGTCCTAGCTGTGCACCCCGATCACCTGCAGGGATGATTCACCTTGATCTTCCAGGGTGCGGTTGGACAGGATAGGATGGCCATTCTTCTCCGTCTGGTGGCCTGCTGATCGGTCCTCATAGTTTGACGGATCGACATGTTGTCCCGCCTGAGAATTCTGTTGGCCCGCATGAGGGATTGATAGTTGTGTCATTGGCGGCAGTAGTGCTAGTCTTGTAATCAATTTGGTATTCTGCCTTTCTAGTTCGGCGTTTCTCTCCTCCAGGGCTCGTCGGATCTGGTCATCGGTTTGGGAGGCTTCACCTCCTCAAGGGGGTAAGTCAGACTGCTGTGACTGGGTAACCGCCATAGATGTTTTGAGCCTAAGCTCGGTAGAGAGTGGGAAGCTTTGAAGATGGGAGAACTTCAAAAAGAGTTTCCCACAGACGACGCCAATTGTGTAAATGCAAAAAAATACACAATCAATGAATGGATTTTATTGAGAATCGACCCAGTATATATACCCATGAGGATGGGTCTCGACCCACCATTTAAATCAATTATGATCCCTAATTTTAAAGGATTTACAATTATCTTCTCATATGCAAATCAATTCCTTGCTTGTAGGGATTAGTTTTTGAATGTATTGCTTGCAGCCCACTCAGATTCTAGAACCTCCCATGGGTTTAGCCCATCGGGTCCTCTCGTGGCCCAATCTATTTGGGCTCCATATTTTTCACTATTACAGGTCTATTATGTAATTTTTAAAGTGAGAATTAAGGGCATTTTGGACTTTTTATATAAAGATTGGTTCAAGCTTTGCTTTAAACAATATGAGGATTTTCATTTATATACTATGACCCTATTTTTTTTTTTTATAACTTCTGCTTCTACTTTTACATAGAAGAAAAAGATAAACAAAAGTCATTTTGAAAAGCTAGTACCACCGACTTCTCCAAAACGCTCTTTCAGGATTCAAAATCTCTTCTAAAAATATTGCCAAATACCGTTAAAAATAACGTTTCCCTCTAAAAAAACAAAAGCCTTTTGAAAAGTCAATCCAAATAGGGCCTAACTAGCATCGGTGTTTTTGTACATTTTATACATTTTTTATATTAGAAATTAGGATAAATTATAATTTAACCCTCTTGAGATATGAAATATTACACTCGCCTCCTGCTATTTGGTAAATTACAGTTTGACCCTCTCTAGTTTGTAAGTAGTAACAAAAACCCCCTTCGACGAATCTCTGGCATGATTAATGCTTACGTCAGTAGTTGACCAGGGATAAATTGACTATAATACCCTCACTTATTTGTAAATACATCTTTTAAATGAAAAATAGATATATGTATATAAGTATTTTCATAGTTGCCTATCAACTAGAGGAGGTCAACTTATAATTTACTAAATGACAAGGGGTATGGGTGTAATATATCATATTTTGAGAGGTTCAACTATAATTTATCTTAATAATTATTAAGATCACATTGACTTCCTATTGTTATTTGTAAGGAAGATAGTCAAATAATTAAGCCAATATGAGAGCAAGAGATATATACATATATATAATGCACTATATATCTTTTGATAAGAAGTTAGTCCTAAAAACAAATGTAGTAAAGAAAATCTCCGCATAACAGAAAATCAATCCTGCAAATTGTGTTTTCGTGTCCATGTGTGATCAATGTAATCCAATTGGAAAGTTGGATGGATAAAAAATATTTTCGTCTTTTGTTTGTTTGAGAAAAGACTATTCTCAATCCAAACACTAATTAATTATTCAATCTAATATGGGGTTAAAAAAGTTAGAAGAAGCATTAGAAAAGTATAACTCATCTACATACATTGTACATTGCATAAAGCTCGAAAAAAAGATTCTGAAAAAAAAGAGAAGAGAAAACAAGATAACAAAACAAATTTCATATAACATTTATAAAATTTTGTTCATGATATGTAACAGTTTTATATAATGGGATTTTTTTTTTCACTCTATATTTATAATAATGAATGTATCAGTTCAAACTTACACACATCGGTAATAAGATCTTTGGAAATAACATGAAATTTTTTTAAGATTTGAGAAATTTTAAACAATTTTTTACTCGGATTTTAGCCCATGATCTCTCAAGCCTATCCAATATCAACCCTCAATTATAGTTTGTATTTAATATATTGGGAAAATTACACTAACTCTCTTGAACTATAGCAATATTGCATGCGGTACCCCTAATATTTTAATAATATTATAAACCTCCCTTATTTAATCAAGAAAAACATATAGAGGACCGAACTTCCTATTTTACCCCTGTTAGCCATGCAATTACCCTTTAATCCTTACTTTTACATTCAAAATTACTACACTATCCCAAAGTATTTGACCAAATATATATTTATATATACACATATATGTCCTTTTGTCTTCTCTCTTGGTCTTCTTCCTCCACCACCGTCTTCAAGCTCACCTCGCCCCCGCTACCACAACCACCTTCTTCAACATCACCCCGCCACCAGCACACCCACCACCACCGCCACAACTACCACCCATCACCTTCTTCAACCTCACCCCGCCACCACGACCACCACCACTCACATCAAAATCTCACCCTTTTCTCTTTCTAAAAACACTAGCTACAAGACAAGCCTATCCTTTGATTTCCTCATCACATCTTCGAATGACTTTTTCACGGCGACTACAATGAGGACAATAAAACATGGCTCGACATTTCTAGTAAAACCCATTTTAGTATACCTGCAATGGCCATTGAGAAATTGAACAAAATCCTTTTCAGTGCGCAATTCAATGAGGCATTTTTTCAAACACCTAGTGGCCATTGCGTGTGTGAGATAAGAGAGAAATAGATAGTGTATGAGCAATTGCATTGAGAGTGAATAGAACCCATTTTCCTACATAATTCATTTTGGCATTTTGTCAAATGGTTGGTGGGTATTATACATAGTTGTGTATATATCAAATGTATATACCCGGTGCCATTGTCGATGACTACAACAGGGCAAGAGGTGGCGACGTACATGAGAGGGAGAAGAGGAGGATGAGAGAGAGACAAAGGGTACACCGGTAACTTCATGTGGTTCTAGAAGAATCTAAAAATATCTCCACTTATATGGGGGTATATTAGTCATTTCTCTACTAGTATTGACAGGATTGACCAAAATAAAGGAGGTTTATGATATTATTAAAATATTAGGGGTACCGCGTGCAATATTGTCATAGTTTAAGGAAGGTTTAACCCTTAAATAAAAGGATAATTTTCATAAAACTCCTGATTTGCATTCCGGTTACAATTATTCCCCGCTCCAAAAAATTACACTTGAAATATATCCACTTAAGCAGATAGGCATTTACGTCTTTTCACATTTCCGGTACTCTGACGTTTGAAATACTTGATCCACTCGTGCTCTACGAATCTCTCGCTTCGATTTTCGTACTCTGACGGCTCCGCTTTTCAACGGATCAATGAACCACGAAGCTTCCTGCTCCGATCTCCTTACTCAGACGGTTCCATTTCTCAACGGATCAATGCAACCATGTTACAATAGGTGGTGTGCTGATTTTTTGGCAACGGATCATCCAATTGTGCATAAAGATCTCAAGTGTTTAATCACAATTGGATAATCACCAAAAATTAGAGAAACTCTCGATATAGAATGATCAAGCGATCTCTTTTTCTCTCACTCTACAGACGGATCTGATCTATGAAAGTATTGGAGAGCTCTCACAAAAGCCACATCCAAATATGTAGAGACTCCTATTTTTTTATAGAGAGGGGAATCCTATTTTGAGTAAACTTGTATTCCTTTTGGACTAGGATTCCTTTCTTATATAATCCTCTTATATTTTGGAGTGAATTTAGCCAATCTTGGTGTAAATATCCTTTATACGCGTGCTAGAATGTCACGCCCTGAATTTTCTAGGACTTCGAAACACGAGCCTAAGAGTTAAGGGAGTGACGCGAAAGTGAAAATAAATGAAAAATATAACATATATAGTCATCAAACACTCGCACAAGGGTAAAATAGTCATTTCATGCTTGAAAGATGTCAAACAGATCACTCGGAATTGAAAAGAAGATTAAACGAATCAATCGACACCTTAAGCAAATCATTTAAACATCTCATGTTTAACAAGGGTAAAATGATCATTTCGGGGGTCAAATAGTACTTTCAAGTTTCAACTACAAATTTTGGACCTAGCACAAGCCATAGGAACAAACGGGACCTAATTCGGAGTAATGAGGCACAAAATATAAAAGTTGGAAAACGGTGTCGGACAATGACGACCAAAACAAAAAGTTGAAGTGTCTCACTTTCATCAAGGGTAAAACATTTATTTTAAGGGCAAAACTGTAATTTCAAAGTGCAAGTGCATAGTTTGGACTTAGGACAAGCCATATGAACAAACGGAACTCAATTTGAAGGTGCGAGGTGAGAGATATGATTTTTTGAAAATCGGGCGTCAGACGACACCACGGTAGGCCATGGTATGCCGCACGCTGCTGCGCATGGCCTGTGCATCACATGGCCATTGTGATTCCCTGGAGCGTCATGATGTCCCTAGGCACCCTTTTGCCTTTTTAAGGTTGAAAATATAACAATTTTGCATACGGACTCCGTTTTTCGCGCCATCGGTTCCCAAAAATCACAAATATTTGAAAATTGAGTTTTTCATTTGCGGATTTCAAAATTAGTCACTACGGTCTTGGGTTCGATCCCTATAGGGCTCATGTGGGGGTGTGAGTGTGTGGGTGTGTGAATTCCTTAACATTAAAAAAAAATGATCCGTCTTACCCCCCGTCTCCGTTTTATCTACCGTCGGCTTCTAAAAGTCAATTTTTTCATAAAAATGAGTTTAAAATCATTTCTAAAATAATGAATTTTGTCGGGGCTACAGGGGTGAGCAAAAACGGATTTTTCTTTAAAAGTCAAAAAATTTCGTTTATAAATTTCGAAAAACGCCATTTTTGAGCAACCACCTAATATCAACAATAGTATTTAAAACACTACCAATAACGCCAAAAGGAAGTAATTCCATAAGATTTAACACTTAAAATGCCTCGTGGCGATATGAATCATCGTTTCACATAACAGAGTGTACATTAGTATTTTCGGCACCGAAGTGCACCAAAAGAATAAAATCCCCGCGCGTATTACTCCAAGGGACGTACATCAAAGATAAACTACTCGGCTAACATACTAACTAGCAAAAGAAAGTGTTTAAACATTTGATTACAAGTTCACAAGAAAGGGAGCATGTGTACACAAGTCTATCACACTAATACTCTACAAAAATAATATGGTCAGCCACCCATGCACAAAATGGTGGACAAGACGCCACACATCCACGGAGAGACTATGGACCTCCCCCAACGGGATCATCACCTGAAAAATATAATAAGTTATGGGGTGAACTCACTAGCCCAATAGAGGAAGCGTCATCGCCTCAATCTCAATAGTTTGAGTGGTAATACCCACCCAAGGCCCATGTTACTAATCCTAGGTCGGTCTCTTATCCCACATGGCTCTCACGCCAATCCAGGACCCCATCTAACCCAACAAGCAATTCTCCCAACATGCTCACATTATAGTCATTCAAATATAGCATGCTTCAGCATCAAAATCATAATCACGTATATAGCCATTGAAATGCAATGTGACATAACACCACCTATGGTACACACACGACCACACACCCTAAATTTAAAGGTCAACGGATACACGCTCTAACCATTCACCTTTGAGGATACAAGCTCATGAGGGAAGGTAGAGTGTCGCACCAATCATTCACTCGAGATAAATGTAGACTCAACAAGGAATATCTAAAACACGAAACACGGTCTGTGAAAAAGAGTTCAGAAAAAGTCGTCCCCTATCGTCTCTATTGTTCAAAACACTGGCCTCGAAAGTACCTATCTCCGAAGATGAAGTTCACATCGATATCATTTGAAAGCTCAAACTTTCTGCAATAGCAAACAACGAACCTATTGAAATCACACATGACTGGCGCGATGGGATCATTGCCCAACTCAAAGGTATGTGCAACAGTGCGTCAGCAGTATTACTCCAGCGGTTTCAATTATTGTATGGACTGCTTTACTTCAAGCTACCTTGTGGGGCTTTAGCTCGAGCCATTGGCCCCAGGGAAGCGAACACAGTCCTACATCTCGTGCACAAAGATCATTTCCCATTACCTATGTCACTTTATCGATAGTTAGAAAGGCAAGGTTACTAGTGTCCAAGCATGGCTGCTGATGCAAAGAAAGTTCAACAAGATTGTCTGGAATGCATAGTTACTCTGTCTCCCAAGGAATGCAATTTCCTCGAAGAAGCAGATTGGCGAGCGCCCTTCAAAACATTCCTTAGTAGTGGATCTCTTCCCTCAGATAAAATGCAAGAACAAAATTCAACGAAAAACCAAGTGTTTCTTCTTGAAAGAGGACCTTCTGTATCGCCGCTCACTGGGAAGGACTCCACTGTGATGTTTAGAACAACAAGAAAGTACTTTGGTCATTCGAGAAACGCATCAATTCAAACATCAAGGGGGAAAAAAAACTTTTTGCACAACTTGTTCATCTAGGATACTATTGGCCAATGATGGAGTATGATGCCTGTATGTATTTCCAATGTTATCAAGCTTGTCAGAAGCACGACCATGCTATATATGCGCAAGCATCGTCACTTTAACCGATTGTCACTCTATGGCATTTTCATACTTGGGGACTCGATCTAATAGGCCCCATTCGACCAGCTGTCATGGGTCACATATGGATTCTCACTGCAACCGATCTTTCCACTAAATGGATTAAATTTATTCCCCTCAAGAGAGCACTCGCTCCAGCAATCGCCAATTTTATTCGAGAATCCATCATTTGTTGCTTTGGAATTCCCATGGTAATTTTGTCAGACAATGGCAAGCCATTTGTTAACCAACACGTGGGAAAACTTCTTAACAGGTACAACGTCAAACATCACCGATCGATGAAATACTACCCTCAAGGGAAACGGCCAGGTTGAGGCTTCCGACAAAAATATAATTCGAATCCTTAGTAGAATGATAGATGAGAACGGCAGTACATGGGTAGACTACCTTCCCATAGCATTATAGGCCTATCGCACTTCCCCAAAGTGATCGACAGGTTAGACACCTTTCCAGCTAGTCTATGGATTTGAGGTTGTCCTACTAGTAGAAATCGAGGTCCCATCGGCTAGCTTGGCACAACGCAGTAATCTCGAGGAGGATCAGCTAATAGCACTAGAAGCATTGAATGAATGTCGTGTAAATGCTCAAACTTTCCATCAACATTATTTAAGCCTCATCATGAGCTTATAACAAGAAGATCCAATCTCGCCAATTCCAGCCAGGTGATTTAGTATGGCGAACGCAATTGCATGTTATGCGCAAACTCGTTGCACTAAAGTTCACACAAAAGTGGAAAGGTCCCTTTCTCATAAAATCTAGCTTCAATAATGGTAGTTATATCCTCGCTGGCGACATCGAAATCCCGAGACCGATCAATGTTAGATGGTTAAAGCCCTATTATCCTTAAAAGTACCATATATTATTGACATGTTATCACTTTTGTTAAGATAATGCTCATAAATATCCTTGACAAACGATTAATACATGATAGTACCCCTTTTGAACTAACTGTATCATTTCATGAACAACTTGAGATCTCTTGTAAAAATCGGCAATTTATGCAAACTATTGAAGTACTCACTCGAGTTTCAAACATAACAAACTCTTGAAGTGTTAACTCGAGTTTCAAACATAACAAACTCTCGAAGTACTAACTCGAGTTTCAACCATAGCAAACTCTCGAAGTACTAACTCGAGTTTCAAACATAGCAAACTTCGAGTTTCAAACATAACAGACTCTAGAAGTACTAACTCGAGTTCCAAACAATAACAAACTCTTGAAGTACAAACTCGAGTTTCAAACATAACAAACTCTTGAACTGCTAACTCGAGTTTCAAACATAACAAACTCTTGAAGTACGAACTCGAGTTTCAAACATAGCAAACTCATGAAGTGCTAACTCGAGTTTCAAACATAACATACTCTTGAAGTACTAACTCGAGTTCCAAACAATAACAAACTCTTGAAGTGCTAACTCGATTTCAAACATAACAAACTCTTGAAGTGCGTTTGGTAACGGTTTGGTGCGGTGTTAGTTTTTGGTTTTGGTTTGGGTTGGGTTGGATTTGGTTTGGTGTGGTTTTATTTTGGTTCCAAATCATGTTTGGTGCAGATGGTTTTGGTGTGAGAAAAAGTGATGCTGAAAAACCAAATCATGTTTGGTAGAGTTGGTATGGGTTGAAATTCTGAAACCAAACCATGTTTGGTAACTTGGGATGGTTTCGCATTTTATTTATAAATATTAAAATTTTGTAATATTAAAATATATTAATATACTAATATATTAATATTAAAATTTATAATATTAAAATATATTAATATATTTTAATTATATTAAAATATTTTTATTATATTAAAATATTTTAAAATTTTAATATTAATATTAATATTAATATAATAATATTAAAATTTATATTAATATTAATATTAAAATTTATAATATTAAAATATAAATATTATATTCGGTGCTACAGTGCTACAGTGATTCGGGTTGCTACAGTTCTACAGTGGGTTTGCTATAGTGTCCGCACCATACAAAACCATCCACAAAGATGGTTCCAAATTCCTTCACAATTTTCACCATGGTTTGCTACAGTAACCGAACCAAATTTTCACACCATTTTACCAAACATGGTTTGGTGCCATTTTTTCGCACCAAAACCATATTTTTGGCACCAAACCATGTTACAAAACAGGGCCTTGAAGTGCTAACTCGAGTTTCAAACATAACAAACTCTTGAAGTGCTAACTCGAGTTTTAAACATACCAAACTCTTGAAGTACTAACTCGAGTTTCAAACATAACAAACTCTTGAAGTACTAGCTCGAGTTCCAAACAATAACAAACTCTTGAAGTACTAACCCGAGTTTCAAACATAACAAACTCTCGAAGTACTAACTCGAGTTTCAAACATAACAAACTTTTGAAGTACTAGCTTAAGTTTCAAACATAACAAACTCTTAAAGTACTAACTCAAATTTCAAACATAATCAAATTCTTGAAGTCCTAGCTCGAGTTTCAAATGAGACACCTTCAAAAACTACATTTTATAACTAAGTTCATTAACGAATCATACTTTATAAACTACAAACGTAATAACATCTTCAAAACAACAAAAACAAAGTCATTATATTAAACAAAATTACTATAACAGACTCCCATATTGTCTTGAAAACAAATAGCAAAAACATGTGTACTTGTGTTAATGTTTACAACCATAACATAACAAAAAATAAACAACCACCAAATTATAACGGACCATCCGCAAACAAGCATAACTATCTCATTTATGCTTCAGACACATAAGAAAGGCGAGCCAACTCGCTTTTCTTAAACTTCAGCACATAAAGTTGTTCTTTCAATGCTGCAATCTCCGCATCAACAGTAGCCATCTGAGCTAAAGCATTATCCTTATCAAGGCAGCGGCCCATGATTTGCACTCAGATCTGCTAACTAGCCAACATCAGCACCTATATTAGTTAAATACTCCAACAACGAAGAAGCCTCTATCAAGCATTCTTGATCCCTTCTTCCACCTAGGCGAATCATATGCAAGAGACACCCTAAGGCTTCTTAGGCTTCGTTACGGATAATCGCATGCTTTATCGATAAAAATTGGCTTACCGATGGATGATGTAACACAGTATTCTCCAGCAATGGCACATACGATCTTGGAACCCGAGAGCCCATCCACCCTACGAACAACACATCACCACTTTTCACTTCACTTTCGAGTGTCAAAGACACTAGATCTAGGGGTGCACACAGTTCGGTTTGGTTTCGACTGAAACCGTAACCGAACCGTTATTTTCAATTTCTTAAAACTAAAAAATGTAACCAAACCGTTAGTAAAAGAAACCGAACCAATCCAAACCTTTTTTTCGGTTCAGTTTCGATTTTTATAATTGCCTTTCAAAAAAATAACAACGACATAACTCAAAAGATAATATAACTAAAAACATAAACTAAATTACATAGAATAGTTCATGTTTCAACTATTACAAACACAAAATCAAATCCATAATTAATGGAATGGAAATATGTCGTTCAAAATTACATCCCACACTAGTTATCTAAGATATGATAATACACTTAAGATAATATTATATTATTAATACATATATAATATCAAATATTATAATATATTTAAAACCGGTTCGGTTCGGTTTTTGACCAACCAAAACCGTAATCGAATAGAAAAAATTAGTTTTTCAATTTTAAAAATCGTAACCGAATCGAATCAACTTAAAACCAAACGAGCCGCCGGTTTCGATTCGGTCCGGTTTAGTTTTTCAATTTTTTCAATTTTGTGTACAACCCTAACTGGATCTGTCTGTGTCCCAACGCCCTGAGCAATCATTGTTGTATCTTCACTCTTACCTGACTGTCTGCTCACATTACTTGTACTTGTCATATTTTTCGGTTGCACTATAACATTATCATCTCCTGATTCTTCCTCATTGCCTCTTTACCAGTGGTCAAACCGTCGTTGAAGTCAACCACTCGATCTATAGTTGGCTTGTTCTCTGGCTCCTTGCTCTGAGTAATGTCATCAACAATCGGTTTTTCTTGGACTTTCACTCCATTGATCTCAATAGACGTTTGAGCATCAATAGTTGTATCACCAACACTTGCTCTCTCGGGTGATTCCAAAACACCTTCGTTTAAAGACAAATACACATTACTTTTAACTAAATTAACAATAAAAGAATCCTTACTCAAAAGATCAATATCCATATCACGTGTATAATTTGGCGAGTAGAATAAATAGGATATTGTAACAGATGAAAATTGTGAGAAAAACACACCTTGTTTATCAGCGGTACCAAAAACACTTGTCATCAAACCATACTATCCAATTTGGAGTAACATTGTTTCTTCTTCCAGCACCATATCATTGCGAACCTCCGTTTCACGAGTCTCCAATTCACGAACCATTTCATCACGAGCCCCAACTTTAAGAACCTCCTCATCCTCTTCTTCAACTACATCGTCATGAGTTTCTCCTTCACGAACCTCGTCAACCTGAACCACATTATCATGAGTTCCCTCTTCAGGAGCCTCGTCAACTAAATTCACTTCATCAAGAGTTTCATCCCTTTGAATCTCATGTCCTTGATCCTCTTCACGGATAACATATTGTTCTAATATCAGTTGCTTCAAGTGCTTGGATGTTCGAGTACATCCAACACCTTCCTTTGCATTGGTAGAATGTTTCTTTGTTTTCGCCTTAGACCTTTGTCTCTTTGGTTTTTAAGGCAAGACAGCGATAGGTGTCTCTTCATCATCCGTGTCCAACGTCGCCAAAACACCACCTCCTGGTCGAGATGACTCACCTTCTGCACTTGCCTTCTCTGGTTCCTTAGCTATGGTACTTCTGTATCCTCTGAAAATTAAGTCACGGACAGTAATCGCAGCGACTCATCCTTTCTCCCAATGACGACATTCGATCTTTTGTCCACTTTTTGCTTCACAAAACTTTTCAACCCAACAAGCCGAGTCTTTCCAATATCTTTTATACCTTGGCGAAAGGTGTCCCATACGACATCGACCCGAAAACCCAAATCCACCTAAATTATTAACCAAACTCCGCACATGCGATTCCAAAAAATGATTGTAACTATCTATCAAAGTTGTGGTTGTCTCCACAAATATGTAATCTTGAGGAACACCTTGATCGTACCCGAATTGACGAGACGAGCCAATCAATGAGGATTATAGGTCTTGCACAAATCCTCACCCTCCTTTATCATAGGCACAAAGCCAGGAGTAATAGCTATTAAAGTTAACACCATGGCAATTGAATAGGTCTTACGCCCATGAGGAACCAAAATATCATTATCCAAATACATCACCCCATTCAACGCACCACGAACAGGGGCGACGTAGGGGCATGCAATAAAAACAAGGCCATTGTCAATACATTCTTGCAACGGCGAGGATGGTGCAAGACCAAACCAACAACTATAATGAATCACCCTCTCATCTGTTGTCAACGACTTAGGAGTGGGTTGATAACTTTTAAAACGCTTAAAAAGAAAAAGCTGCAAAAACGAAGCTGCAACATGGGAGTTTATTAGATATCAACCAATATTACACGCATTATCATCCAACAACATATCCAAACGATGAAACAAGGTCCCCAAAAAAGGCACCGCGAGAGGCAAAACAACGCCTCGAGACAATTTCACAGCAATTCCGGCCAAGTAAATATGTACGGTATCTTCTGGTGAGCTCTCAAAAATGAACCTCGCCAACCAACACAACAGGTACGTTGCCAAATTAAATCTCACCCAAAATATGGCCCATTGTTTTCCAATCACTCAGTACTCCCCTTCACTAGTTTTTGGATATCCTTAAAGTTATAATGACTCTATGAGCCAAAAGTGCATTTTTTCCCTCCATCGGACCGCTTCAATTTCACAACACCCGCTGCACCATACAAAGTACCATATGTCTTAGATAACGAACGAGTTGTCTTTAGCTGCTCGATGTAGCCCTCCTCATCCTTAGAAAAACCCAAGCTAGAAGGGTTCTATTGCCCTTGCACTGGGAATCCATATATATGAACGACATCTTCAATCATAGGCCCAAACTTACCCCACGAGCACAATAAAGTATGCGTCGACACATTCCACCGCGATATCAACAACTCTAAGTCATTTTCATCATGAGCAACATCAAACTTTTGGAATAGTTTAACCGAATGATAAAGCCTTATTTTCTTCAACTGTTCAACATAGTCAGGCACTGATAGTATTTAAGATGTCCATTCGTCCCATAAATAGCTTGGACCCAGGTTACTTTTAAAATCCATAAAAGAGTATGGAAATGACCCCTGTTCGATATTAAATTGAATGGTCTCTCCAGCAGGAATTGGAGGCGCTTCAGCCAAATTGCCCTCCTCTTCCATCATCATAATTCTATCTTTCAAACACTCATCTTCTATGGTAGGTATATCACTATATTGGCTTGCCTTAGCCTAGAATAACCAATCTGACTTTGGTGGCCTCGGTACAACCGCATCATCTTTCAACAATTCATTTTTCGACATGTCTTGTTACTAAAATCAAACACAATACCTCTATTTGAATAAATATTTGCACAAGCTACACACAAAATGTCAAGACCTTTTCTTCTAGACTCTATTTTTCTCCCCAAAGAATTCTCACTTGGGCAAATTTATAAATAATTAAAGCACAATGACAAAACTGCAGTATATATAGGCTATACATATACGTCTATACATATACACGTTTCCCCATGCAATGAAAAGACAAGGCATCATGTAAACAACTGTTAAACAGAAGACTCAAACGTCGCCTCATTATACCCACACAGCCATCACAGTAATAACTCTTCTTGGAAACAATTGACACTATCATTACATTTATTCAACCAACCACCACAGCGAATCACAAAATGCTTTTTCATATATATGCCGTCTTTTAAGTTACAACTCCCAATAAATGCAAATAATAAACTTAACAAAATGGCATCGTTTCTTAAGAGTGCCTCTTTATTTAACCAAATGTATGAGTCATTTCGTTTCTATATCTTCTCTCAAAATATTTCAAAAACATGTATTTTTCGAGGAAAGATCCAGTACAAAGCACTTATACAGGGGGACTAAATGTAGGAGTCTCTTGTACATGTGTCATATTATCTCATTTAAACACATTCATCGCTCGAGAAGCTTAAGTAGGAAGAGCTTCCTCGATGCCATCGCTCGATAAGGGATGTCTCAAAAGTGATTGGATTGGAGGATCAAGTTTAGAATCTAGCCTCCTCGAGGCCTAGATGGGAAAATAAATATTGACTCAGACATTTAATATAGACAAAACATGCATTTATTATTTGATCAGATAACTCTGATCGAGGCTACCTAACGCTGCCTAAGACATGCGCATATTCATCCATGCGACAACGACATGTCCACTATCCCATGAAGCAACGATCGCTTCAGACCAGTTCAAGCCTTTAACTAGTCAAGGGAATGGAGCTCGAGTTTACACGATAGGTAAAGACCTACCTTGCTGGAGCCTATAAATAGTTTCGTCTTGGAGCATTAAATACTAATCATTCTTGCCTTACTACCACCTAGTTCCATTCTTTCCCTCTCCACACCAATCATTTGGTGAGCCTTCTCTTTAATGAAGTGATTAATAGCTCTCCTTTATTTTGATTAACGACCCTAAAGAAAGAACCCCTACAGAGGTTATATGTAATTGGCCTAAAAATATAATAATCATAAAAATTATAACAACCATGAATGACCAAAGTACTTTATTTAATAATTAAAAGTGTATAAATATTAAGGTCTATTTTGTAATTTTAAAGTGAGAGTTAAGGGCATTTTGGATTTTTCATATAAAAATTGGTTCAAGTTTTGCTTTAAACAATATGAGGATTTTCATTTATATACTAGGACCCTGTTTGGCATAACTTCTGTTTTTACTTTTACATAGAAGGGAAAGATAAACAAAAACAATTTTGAGAAGCTGGTACCACCGATTTCTTCAAAACGCTCTTCCAGGGTCCAAAAGCTCTTCTAAAAATATTGTCAAATACCATTAAAAATAACGTTTCCCTCCAAAATACCAAAAGTCTTTTGAAAAGCCAATCCAAATAGGGCCTAACTAACATCGGTGTTTTTTTACATTTTATACATTTTTTATATATTAGAAATGAGGATAAATTATAATTTAACTCTCTCGAGATATGATATATTACACTCGCCTCCTGCCATTTGGTAAATTACAGGTTGACCCCCTCTAGTTTGTAAGTAGTAACAAAAACCCCCTTTCGGCGAATCTCTAGCATGACCAACGCTTACATTAGTAGTTGATCATGGATGAATTGACTATAATACCCTCACTTATTTGTAAAGACATCTTTTAAATGAAAATTAGACATAGGTATATATAAGTATTTTCAGAGCTGCCTATCAACTAGAGAAGGTCAACTTATAATTTACTAAACGACAAATAGTGCGGGTGTAATATATCATATCTTGAAGGGTCAAACTGCAATTTATCCTAAAAATTATTAAGATCATATTTAGCACATTGATTGACTTAGTATTTTTATTTGTAAGGAAGTAAGTGAAATAATTAAGCCAATATGATGAGCAAGAGATATATACATATATATAATGCAATATATATCTTTTGGTAAGAAGTAAGACCTAAAAACAAATGTAGTAAAGAAAATCTCCGCATAACAGAAAATCAATATTGCAAATTTTGTTCTCGTGTCCATGTGTGATCAACGTAATCCAATTGGAGAGTTGGGTGGATAAAAAATATTTTCGTGTTTTGTCTGTTTGAAAAAAAAGACGATTCTCAATCCAAGCACTATTTAATTATTCAATCTAATATGGGATTGAAAATGGTTAGAAGAAGCATTAGAAAAGTATAACTCATATTACATACATTGTACATTGCATAGAGCTCAAAAAATAGATTCTGAAAAAAAAAAATGAGAAAACAAGATAACAAAACAAATTTCATATAAGAGCATCTGGAGTGGGGAGGTAAGTGGCGAGTGTTTGGGTCTGTGGAGAGTGACTGCGTGTAAGTGTGTTGTGGAGTGGGGCACATTAGGTGGTGGTCTCCATGGCAGAATCTACACTTGCCATTGCACTAGTGTTGAATGTCTTAGCGCCTGACACAGTGACACCTAGGCACATTGCTTCTTCTTTTTCACCTTTTTAAACATAAAACTTTGGAGAATGATTTATTTTTATAATATTTTTTTAATTTAATTATGTTTTAATATATAATACAAATATTATTATTATAATATTCAATTAACTAATTTAAAAATATATAATTTAATAAATATAAATTTGATAATATATTTTTATTTGTCATATTTAATATTTTTTGTATATTAAATTTTTTTAATAGTAATTAAATAATGTTGAATAATAAAATATTAATAAAGTGTAGTAAAACATAGAACACCACTCCATAGGACACACACACTCCAAATAAAGTGTAGAGCCACGTCATCACCCACTCTCCAAATTGCTGACGTGGCACTACACTTTATCAAAAAGTGTAAAACCACTCATAACACACCACTCCACATGCTCTAACATTTATATAAACCTGCTTTTTGTTGTACATTTCGTAAAATTTTGTTCGTGATATGTAACGGTTTTATATAATGGGAGATTATTATTATTATTATTTTCACTCTATATTTATAATAATAAATGTATTAGTTCAAACTTGCACACATCACTAATAAGATCTTTGGAAATAACATGGAAAATTTATAAAATTTGTGGGATTGATTGCTCATCTCAAAACTAATCAATCACTGGGACATTCGAAAAGCAAACCGACCATATTAAAAAATCAAATTAAACTAAAAAACCAAAAACCGGCCAATAGCAAACTCGCCCAGATTTGAGAAAATTTAAACAATTTTTTACAGGGGTTTTGGCCTATGATCTCTCAAGCTTATCTTTAGCGATCCTGTCATGGTAGCTTCGCTAGTAGCTCACAGATTTTGGGAGTTTATTGAAACTCAAACACAAGTGGAGCAGGTTAAGGGTGTTTCCCAAATTAAAGAGCTTTGTCAAGTTTGGAAGCCTCCTCAAACTGGAAGAATTAAATGTAATGTTGATGCATGGTTTCGGAACCAAAATCTTCTGGGAGGTGTTGGGGCTGTGTTTAGAAATTTTAAGGGTAATGTTGTTCACTTGATTGTGTTCATGCCTTTTCCTTCTTTATCCGCCACCCAAGCTGAGGTATGGTGTCTTTTCAAAGCTGTTTTTTAGGTGAAATGGTTACTTTATGATTATATATGGTTTGAAAGTGATTCAAAGGAAGTAATTGATGCATTAAATGGAGTTGCGCCTCCAACTGAGATATCTTCGATTTTATTTGATAGTCAAAAGTGCATAATACCCCTTAAGCTTTGCAACAGTTGCAAAATACCCTGGATTTTTTTTTTACCCCCAATTCACTACCCTATACTTTTCAAAGGTTGCAAAATACCCCTATGTGTTTTGCTTTGCTCCAAATCACTACCCTGTGCTTTTCAAAAGTTGTAAAATACCCCTATTGGATATGTTTTACACACAAAAAATTGACCATTTTACCCCCTTGTCTTCTAATAACCCAATTTTAGAATTTTTTAAATTTTTTTTCTTGCTCTTTCAATAATATAATTAATAATTCAAAACTTCACACACATATTTATTTCAAAGGGTGTCCAAAACCGGTTTGGTTCCTTAAAAATAGGAACCGGAACCAAAAAAAAACTACCAAAAATATAAGTAAAAAAACTACCAAAACAATTTTGTGAAAAGCTACCAAAAAATAAAAATAATTCGTGAAAAAAATATAAATTTGTATATTTTTTTATAAGAAAAAATTAAAAATAAAATAGAATAAGGGGTATTATGCATTTTTCACGAATTAAAATTTTTTTCCATAAAAATGCATAATACTCCCCATTCACACTTTATTATTAAATTTTTATTATAAAAAAAAATACAAATTTATATATATGTTTTCACGAATTAAATTTTTTTTCATGAAAAAATGCGTAATATCCGCTATTATCACTTTATTATTAATTTTTTCTTATAACAAATATACAAATATATAACATTTTTCTACCAATTAATTTTTTTTGTTAAAAAATGTATAATACCCCCTATTATTAATTTTTTCTTATTAAAAATATATACAAATTTATATATTTTTTTTTGCGAATTAATTTTTTTTTTCATGAAAAAATGCATAATACCCACTATTATCACTTTATTATTAATTTTTTCTTTTAAAAATATATAAATTTATATATATTATTTTTTTATAGCTTTTGATATAATTACACCTACTAATTATGAGAGGGGAGGGTTCTTTTGCCAATTACCTCTCATTGCCTCCATCAAAAGCATTTTTCTAACTCGTCGATGAAATATAAAAAAAAAAAAAGAAAAAAAAAGTGCTAGAATGCTTGCATTTTTCTAACTCGTCGATGAAATATCAAAAAATAAAAAGGAAAAAAAGTGCTAGAATGCTTGATTTTGAGCCTGACATTTTTATTCGAAGTTGTATGTGTGTGAAAAGGATGAAGAGCCCAATATTTAAATCTTGGGACGCCAAACAACATATATGTGACATATACATATTTGTAACTAGAAAGCCAAACAAAGCCAAATGACATGTTTTGTTCCTCACCCACATTTATTTGTCGTCTTCATTTGAACCATATTCTAACATATATGTGACATATTTGTAATTCTAGGCAATTATACGTTTCAATAATATTGCCTTTATAATTTTTGGAATTAGATTGGATCTTCAATTGGATGTTGACAACAAGTCGAGAAGAAGAAAAAAAAAAAGTACCAAGACCATTAGAACATAATGATGGCTTTGCTGATAATGCAGGAAGCTTAGTTAGAAAATAAGAACATTTATCATGTCTATTAATGTGTACTGTCAACAAGGCACTAGGATAACGAAAAACCAAAATCAGCTGCATCTGCTCCGTGAGTCCCCCACGATTGAGTCTCAAGTTTGTAGCATGAGAAATCAAACTAGAAAATACACAATTGCTTTCATATTCTGCAACGATTGGGTACACCAATGACGACCAAACACTTTACTATGCTCTGCTAGGCGACAATGTGTTGAAAGCCTAAAAGAAATGTATAGAAAAGAGAACAACGGTCACTTAGATGCTGTGAAATTATAATTATTAGAATGAGAAGGAATACAAGTATAATTTTATAATTCTCGAGAGCGTAAAAGTATAATTATTTTTAAAAAAACAATTACATATGTCCTACAATTTTAAAAACATTGCCATAATTATTTGTGTTATTTATTTATTTGAGAATCTCCTCAACATCCAGGGGGGGGCTGAGAAGATTGAAGCAAAAGTACAAGCTTTTAAGGGGAACATGCTGTCAAGAGCGGGCAGAGATGTATTGATCAAATTAGTGTTGGCTTTCTCTTCCGGTTTTTGCTGCTTAATGTTTTAAACTGCCAATCAGTCTCCGCAATCAAATTAGAAGTCAATTTATTAAATTTTGGTGGTGTGGTACAGAGGCTAAAGGTAAAATCTGTTGGATTAGTTGGGATCAATTGTGTACAAACTTGGCTGCAGGGGGGTTGGGTTTTAAGAATTTGAAGGCTTTTAATATGGCCTTGCTTTCAAAAGTGAGTTGGAGAAAACTCTCTATTGGTGAAAATTTTAAAACAAAAGTACTTCCCTTCAGTGAGTTATTTGGAGGCTCCATGTAATTCTACAACAAAAAATACTGTTCCCTTCAGTGACCCCCTAAAACACTAAAACACTGTTCCGTTAACCTATTTTCCCAGAATTCTGTGACGTGGTATCCATATGCTATATTTTTCTCTAAATGCCCAAAAGACCCTTACTCACTTACCAAACTACCTTTCTTCTAAATATTGATATATGAGTATATGTGTATATATAAGAATCCATTTGCACCCGAATAACTTTCAGTTCTTCCCACAAATTAATTACATTTGCACACGAATAACTTTGTTATATTGCCTACCCCTCCCACTCATCTCAATCCATCTTCTGCAACAGATCACCCTCGAACTCTCTCTCTGATCCAACCCTCCTCAAATCCATGGTTGAAGCACCACTCCAAGTTCATGCCCAATAATAACCTATGTTACATGGACTCTTCTAAAATAGGTGAAGTACCCGTGTCCGACACATATTAGTCGAACATGGATATGGGACACTTCTCCGACACTTTTGGTAGGACGTTTGTCTAAATTTTGATCCAAATGGTTTCATGTTGCTATATCATTACTTCAAATGACTGAAATAACTAGTTTGAACACTATATTTGATAAAAACATTAAATAAAATAAATATTTAGCCGTGTCCATGTGTTCTTCTATTAGATATTTGAAAAGTCCGACACTAGGATATATACCCGTGACTCGTAGCCGAGTCCATGTAACATAGCTAATATTTAAATCCTTAACATGTTTTTCACAGAGTTGCCGTAGGAGGAGAATCTTAAAAAGAAATGTCAAATGTTGGCATATTTCATGACCAAAAGCTGTGTCTAAGCCTAACATTGTCACCACTTCCTATTATATCCTCCACTATCATCCCCTTCTCATGTATTCAAATCCATTTTTTTCCCTCAAAACTCAATTCCCCCTTATTCAAATTTCAAAAAAGAAAGAATACATGTATAATACACATGTATATATAAATATACACTCACATGCACACATAAAAACATAGAAATGGAGGTGATGGGGGTGTTTGGAAGTGGTGGTCAAGGCAGTTGAGAGGAGAGAGACAAATTGGAGTGGGGTGGTTGAATTTGTTGGGTGTGGTGGATGATTTGGGTAAGGAGAGAGAAGGTCAATTCAGTTTATTAGGGTTCCAAAAAAATTATGCTCAAAAGAAACACTAATAACCCTAAGGGTAGTAAGGTAAAATAAATTAAAAAATTAGTTACTCTGACTAGGGGTGTGAGAGTTTTTTGAGAACTTTCATCTGACAAGGGTGAACCTCAGGGGAGGTCAGCGTAATTTACCCTATTACAATTATATTCAACAAAAACTCTTATAAGTCAATAAATAGATATATTCATTTTCCTTGTTTTAAATTGGTTAATTTCTCCAATATGGATTCACATCCCATGTAAAAAGTACGTGCAATGCACGTAATAAAAGGTACCTTTGTTGGCTTACTATGTGAAAAACATCCATAGGGTTTTTTATTATGTTTCATTTGTTGAAGATCTTATTTGTTAAGGAAATAAGCTTGTTGTTGGACCCTCCAAAATAATATGATTAAATTTAACGATTCATAACAAGAGAAGATCAAGAGACCAGCACAACATCAAAGAAAAGGTACTTTTGTTGGCTTACTATGCGAAAAACGTCCATAGGGTTTTGCTAACCTACTTTTATAAAGTATAACTTTGAATTTGCAACTAAGATAGCATATATGCGAGAAGGGGTCACATATTTAAAAATGAAAATTAACAATAATGGTGAAAACCTTGATTGTGATTGGCTCAGCGGGTCCACCACAAGTGTCTTCCTTTGACCGTACACTATTGTAATGTTCGCCAGTGTGATATGATCTGCAAAATGATTAACATGTTGGATTGCCGATGTTTTTTGTCATAAAACACAAACACAAAACCAATAGAGAATAAAAATAACTTGTATCTTAAACAAAGTTCTGGGCAACAGGGCTGAAGCACTACTAAATACTTCTAACCAAGTTCTTGCTGAGGTTTATGTGGCTATAATATTTTAGGAGTTGCATCTTGATGTGACTATAATGAATTCTGGTGTTGTACAGCTACCTATCTTAAAAGGCACACCTAGGCAAGCATCGCGATTGTTGGTAATCAATTTAATATAAAGCCGTGTTCCATGAACCAAACCCTAAAGCATTTAAATATAGAGCCGTGTAACATATTTAATTCCTTATTCTGTTAATTTTTTAATCAAAATGAAGCAGGTAAATTAAATCATTTCAAAAGGGCTAATCTTAAGACTCGTTACGAATTTAGGATTACTACTCTATTTTAATGTTCAATGAATCAACTGTTCCACGTCATTGCCACGAAAATTTCATATCAATGTTTGAGGATAGGTCTTGTGCAATGGTAAGGTTGCTCCATTGTGTCTTGGACGTGATAGGTTCTCTCCGCCTACATAATTACATCTGACTCTCCCAGACCCAACTGTGACGGGAGCCTCGTGCACTGGGCCAACTAGCCCTTTTTGTATCTTTTTACCAAGAGTTGCAACCTTAACATAGATGGAAAGTTGGTGATAGACTTCGTAAAAATAATAAGCATTCTTCACATGTAACTGCTATGTGAAGTGCACCGCTTTCTGTAAATAAAGCTAAAGGTAACGTCGATACCCTATCTGTCCCTTCCAGCATTCTTGATTAACAGTTTTTAATGGGGACTAACATGGAAAATGGGTTTATTTAAGAGCAGCTTCAAAGAAACCATAACAGATACAAAGACAATTTCGGACTGCCATACTGACCTTATTGTTGCTTTCTTCTACTGGAAGGTGATCAGTAAGAGAAGATTGACAATGAATCATTTGATTGGTATAAAATTGCCCTGTAACTTCTACTTAGGACCCAATCATCAATACAAGGATATAATAGTGGGCCCCCAAGATTTCTCTCTCTCTCTTCATTGCAAGAGCCGTTGTTTTTGAACATATAATTATCAATTACACCTTAGAATTGGTGAAACTTTTTGTTTAACGCTTTTTTTTTTCTTTTGAAATGTAAGCTTTTTCCCTAGTAAACTTGTACCATTTTTCCTTTTCCTCATTTCTCACAAATTTTCCTCTCCCAGTACATGGTCTGCCTTTGTCTCCTTGAAACTTTTTTTTTTTTTGCTTCTTCACTCAAAACTCTTTAACAATTATCAACAACCATCTGAAGATGTTAAAGGCACTTTTATTCTATTGAATAACCATCTGAAGATGTTGAATGCACTTTTATTCTATTGAATATTATATTGGAGCATTGGACAAAGTTTTCAAAAAAAAAAAATCTATTTTTTAAATTAAAATTTTGAACTTCAATGAAATTTCTTATGGTAAATTGTATATTTGGGTTTTGATTTGTGACCATTTGAATTATAGGTGAATATGTCTACCAAAAAGTATGATTTCAGATATGAAAACTTGAGAAAAATGTAAGAATACATAAACTAATCCAACTTTAAAAAGGGAGCTATGGATAAAGTCGCTATAACTAGTAGCCAGAATATAAAAAAAAACAATTAGGTAAACTTCAACAAATTTAGACCACAAGTCAAAGTGTATTAAGTTGCCCCTGGAGTCAACCACATAGATTTTATTTTCCCATTTTTTCCCGATTGTCCAGTATGCCTTCTATTAGATTTATTTTTCTAAAACCCTGTTAATTACTTCACCAGCTTGTATACTAGGGGGGCTAAAAAGAGGGGGCCATTTGTGTGAGTCCCATATCTCCCGCCCGATCCAGCAGCCAAGGAGGTTTACCTCCTTATCATTTAGTGAACGAGACGTACGTAAGCCTTTTCTTTCGACTTAGCATGAGGGGAGGGACCAGGAAGATGAAGTCGACATCATTCATCATCAGCGCAATGTGCGATGACACCCACCAGCAGGGGTGGACCCGGGCCAAAAAAGACGTGATTTTTTTCATTAGCCTCTTTGTTATGCCCAACCACACAATTAAGCTACAAAATCTCTTTATAGCTGTTGTTAGAGCTTTCTCCCCCATCAGATCTGAATGGGAAGTATAATGCGTATCTATGGCTAATTAGCCCCACCTAACAGATTAAAATTTTGGGACCGAATGTGAAACACCCGACATGTTACAATTATTATCAGAGCTTAACCAATCCTTGATCAGATGTCACATCAGAGGTTTTTTCCACATTCGATCCTAAAGGGAACTAAAATGAGTATGTATGATTTAAGTGTTAGCCCCGCCTAAATGCTTAAGCTTTAGAGTCAGATCGTGAAGCACCTGACTTATTACACCTATTCACTTCATTACCACCACTTCATGATAAAATGGACTCCTTTAAGGAAGATAGAATTGCATGGCACAAAAAACTTCACAGTCCAAACTCTTTTCCGCAACTAACATTTTTCCTTGAAATAAATATTGAATATGGTTCTAATCATGCTAGGAAAATGAACAGTATCACAGTTTGAATATGCTATACTTACAAGTGGATCATTCTAGCTTCGTCTCCGAAATTCCGTATGTACAAACGAGTTGACTCATTCTGTAAAGTGGATGCCAATGTGTAATAAATTTAGACAACAGTTATGGCCCTTCAAGGCACCTTTAACTCAATATATAGAAACAAATGTTCTCAAGGATTTCGACTATGTGCTCTAACAAATAACATAAGCCTGCATATTTCTAGGACTGTCATAGCAAAAGCTAAAGAGAGTATAAAATAGGGTAGAAATATCAAAAACCATATAAGGATATGTGCGAGAGAGAGAGAGGCACATCTGAAAGGAGTAAATAAGATCTTACTCCATTCAAAAAAATCAGATCTTACTTGGTGTATGCATATATTGGTACAAGTCGCAACAGAGGCCGCTTGCAATTCCAATTGTCCAGCCCATTTGCCATCCTTCTCCATTGACTCACAGTACTTGTCAAATGGTACATCACATTCAATAAAGGGCTCATACTGCTCCCTGACCTTCTGTTAAAATTACTTCCAATATCAGATTTTTCTAATTGGTTGGATTATCAATTAAAAGAAACTAATTATAATAGTAGCATCAAGATATTTTTCAGTCGCAACTCATTAATCAAAAAGTGACCGAATGCTTCCAAGATAGCAATGAGTGGAATTGCAAAGATTAAAATATGCGTTAAACTAAATTTTCAATTACATACTCGAGATAAGTTGGGAGGCGTAAATTGCAGGTTAGATAGAAAACTAAAATAAACTAACACAAGACTTGAGGGGAGAAAGAAAAATGCAATTCAAAAGAAGCAATACAAATCGCCAATCACCATATTATAGGGAGAAATCACAAACACTGTAATATGTTTACACATATCTAATGCCTTTTAATGCAAGAACAACTTCTACTTTATGCATAAGAAAAATAAAAGGACTTAGAAAATATACCAACATCCGTTGAACCACCATAATCCTGTACTTTTCATGATGCTCCTCCTTCCCTTCTATCTGATCAGCTAATGCTCTTTGTATAAATAGGAAAAATTATACTTGAGATCCAAGATGACACTTCGGAAAAACATTGATGTTACATATTATTCAGCAAGCAAAATGAGGTTATCAACCAAGCACATACCTGAAGAAAGAGTTATTATCTGCTGTCACTTGGATAATCTTTAACCCCAATGCGTCAAGCTAAGCACGAAATTTGGAAATGTCAGACATGCTTTCCATGCTTTTTATCTTTCTAGCATTCAAGAAATTCAGTTTTGGTTTAAGAATCAACTAACAATGGAAGTGTCCGGCTTGAGAATCATGACAAGGCGACTGAAGAAAATCGAATGGGAGAAGCTCTACACCGGTGGGATCAAACTTGCAGCAAAGGTCTTCAAGAAGAAGATTCCATGGCGGGTTCCAGCCACGCAGGGGGTCAAAATAAAGAGGATCCCCCTAGAAACGGCGAAGAAGTCCCCTCCCGGCAAATCCCGTGGTCAGCTCACCTGGATCTATTGACCAGATCGGTTTTCTTTTCACAGATCTCCTCACTACGGTGAGAGATCTGAGGTCCAAATTGTTGATAACCAAGGCCGAGGCCTGCTACACCCCCAAATCTACAAAAACAACTTTCTTATTATTCAGACAAAATCTAATATTTTTAAAATAAAGATGAGTTAATAACTCTAATATTCGACCTTAACATGCTTTTTAATGACACTATAATTTGTTCTATAGCCTTTTTTCTTTTTTTTTAATGTTACCTTTTTTGTTATTTTCTTTTGCATGTGATGTGTAGTGTATTGCCATTGACACAGCTAAAATCTATGAAAATATTTTTAAAATTTTCTTAACATGTGATTTGATAATTCATTTGAAAAAATCAAAAGATGAAGAAAATAGATTTTCCCGGTGAAGTGAGAAGTGTGAGGTGAGATAACTGGGCTAGTCGGGTCGTTGATTACAGTCCTCAGTCCAAAATTGTAGAGCCCAACTTGACCAAATTTGACCGTTAGTTTCTCCCTCCTTCACCCCCAAATTTGACCGGTGGGATCAAACTTGCGGAGACTGAAAATATCCTCCTTAAGCCCAGTGATAGGATATGTACATAGTAAAAATATAAAGGTTTTGTTAATTATGTTATAGTCACAAGTGATCAACATAAAATGTTTTGTTAATTATGTTATAGTCACAAGTGACTAACTTCTAACTAACTTGTTGGCTGCTTCTATAACGGAAACTCCATTGAAAATGTCTCCATGGCATTGTACTTTCTCAACAAATTCGTCCATCCCTTGTAGTATTTCCTTGAATACCTGAACGAAAAATTCTATGGCACCTACGATAGTCTCACCCTCCTTGACTTCCCAAAGCATGAGATCGGATTTATAAACCCAGCACTTAAAATCCACACCCAGCCTATCTACAACCATAGCCACTTCCTCACCTTCAGTTTTGCACTGTTTTATGTCAGGAATATATTCGGAATTGCACTCAGATACTCTCTTAAAGATCTTTTCCCCTTCTTCTTTTTTGATATTTCATAACAGAAATATACATTTTTGCCTCCGTTTACAAACTTACCAATTCCATTTTTATATTCATGAGACCCACCATCTTTAGGAGGGTCTTCTCGTGCATCCCATGGGCAGCTTTTATCATGGAAAACGGTAAAACTTGTAAGTCCACAAGAAGTAGGACCATGGTATGGAATTTTGGGGGAATAATTTTAAGAAGCTAAATATTTTAAGTGAGAGAACTTGTACTAAGAAGTGAAAAAAGAAACTGTATGATGCTAATAAATACAAAACACATTTTTCATAAAAAAAAACCCTCCAAAACAGAGGATGTTTTATAGACTGAAAACTCAATATCTTAGAACCACAGCAGAATAGGCGCTAGTCCATAGGGTAATGATGTATAACGAAAAGAAAAGGCGTAATGTAGTTTAAAAACTACAAAATATATTTTCCGGAAAAATAACAAATATCCAGACCACATGATGTTGACAAAACCTTACAGGCTGAAAAATCTAAAACAAAACACAGAACCACAAAAGAATAATATCATCCACAGTTTAATCATGTCAATATATTTAAAAAATAATACACAGAATACAAATACTATAAAAAGAAAATGCAAACCATATTCTCGAAAACAAAAATAATGATGCTAAAAAACAATATATATATACTCACACACACATGCAATTATGCTAAAAAAACAAAACCACATATTTTCGAAAACAAAAATAGGAAACACAGGATGTTGACAACAATCATTAGACCCCAAGAGAATAAGCTTAATGCATAGTGGAATAGTCCAAAAAATGAAACAATATATATATAAATATACTGAACAAAATGCGAATAAATCAAAATAAATAAATGACAAGGCCGTATAGACTGAAAATACATACATCACAGACCCAAATCACCACAGAATAAGCATAATCCAGTGAATGATGCTAAGAAAAACAAAAAAATCAAAAGAGATAAAAACAATAAGCAATGATGTCTACAAAACCTTCGACGTCAAAACCTCTGTATAAAAAGCAACAGCAATACAGCAGAGAGTGAATATACAGAATCTAAACACCAAAAACAAAAGCATTTTCCAAAAACAGGCCATAGAGAGAACAAAACCGATATGTTTATATGTTACAATAATCAAACCCAAAACAACAAACAAAGATAAAACTAAAAACCCACAGATTATTTATACAAAAACAACAAAAACACATTATAGAGATTATGAAACAAAAAGAAAAGCACCCAGAAATGAAACTGCAATACATAGATCATTCATACAAAAATTTCAAAAACCCAAATGAAACTGGGTTATGGAAATAGATACAGAGTATATTCATACAGAGTGATACCTCAAACAAAAAACAGTGGTGAAGAGTAAAACCCACCCTAGAAGAAGAAATGGTGTGTCAAGAGACAAACACTAACACCAAAATAAAGATTCGGTTTCTAGAGAGAGAGAGAGTGATATAATAACAACCTATATTAAAAATTTTAAAGCAAAAAAACAATTCACCCATGGATCAGAATTTGACCTCTTTATGCTCATAAGACATTGTTATAAATACATGACAAAGATCACATACATCACTAACTAACAAAAGAAAATTGCCAAAAAAAAAAATACATACCTGTTTTTTTTCCGTTTCAACTCTTTCTCGCAAGTTTTTAACTCTTCCCGATAAGCAACCCTAGAGATTAAGGAAAGATAAATAATATTTTTGAGACATATTCCTTGTAGATGAAGCATTTTTGTTTTACGACTTAAGCTACCGATACAATGGACTTAATTCAGTGAGATCCGATGGACCAGATTTCATCGGGTTTTTTGGAAGGCCCACATCAATAGAGCGTGGGCCCGCTTGCTACCAGATGCAATCTAGTCCGTCAGATCCTCGCGGAATCAAATTCTGAGAGACTAAATGGAATGGATTTTTTTTCCTACAATCACAAGGATAAATAACATAAAAATATGATGAAAATGATTTCAAATAATAAATAAAATGGATGAAACAAAAATGTCATTCTTAACACAGACATGTCGTTCTAATGAAGTGGTAAATAGTAGCGAAAAAATTAACTACCTGACGACCGAGGTGGCATACTATTCTACAACCTTTTTTACTAGGGTCTGCAAAATCCAAAACAGTGATCAATTTCCCAAAATAGGTGATCCGATTGAAAACCTGTAAATAAGTATAATAAGTATAGTACCTCAAATATCAGTTCAAAATTTTCAGAAACATAAAGTTCCTAGCAAAATTTTGACATTTCAACAATCAATTGAATAATTTTTATATATATGCACGTATGAATGCATATAGAGGAAAAAGGATATGGGTTGATTTTTCATTTTCATTTTTTCCTTTTCTACTAGAAATTAATTATTTTAAAAATATAAATTAGAACCCAGCAATTTTGACAGTTATAATTTCCTCAACGACAAATAAATTTATACAACATTTACAAAACAAAAAACTACAAAAATAAATCAAAACGAGAAGTTTGATTAGTATATTTATAAAAACCAAAGTCAAGCATATAGATATACACACACATAAATATCAGCTTAAGCACATATAGAACTCTAGAATATGTCCCAAGAGAAACCGATACACATAAAAGATCTGTACCTACTTATCATATATACCATCCGTTGAAAACAAGATCTGTACATACTTATCATATATACACATGCATATATATGTATATATATATATAATTTGAGATAAACACAAGGGCTTAGATCTGACCTTGGCAGATGAAAAATGGGGAAATCGGAGAGTGCTCTCTGGCTGGGCTTGCTGAGGAGTGTGTCTGTTTATAGAGGGAGAGCCAGCGATGGTTGTTGAAATTTATAGCACCGAACTCTAACTCAGTAATGTATAGCACCTACCGTGTAAGAATTAATGTAGCACCTAACTCTAACTCAGTCAACTTTCTATATCTATGTTTTTCGTCCCACGTGACTTCTGATCTACATAAAGATTACTCTGAGCATACTATTCTTAGATATATATATATATATATATATATATATATATATATATATTTTGTAGGGTAAAATGCAAGAAACCCCTGAACTATTGAGAAACATGCAACAAACCCCCTTAAACTTTAAAACTTGCAACTAACCCCCTAAACTATGCATGTATGCTGCAGATGACTCCTTCCGGCAAGGTTCCGATGAAACTGACCAAAAAATTACCACGTGACTATCACCTGATATAGAAAATAAATTCAATGGACCAGGTTACCCTTTGCACATATGAAAAGATAAAATTGCCCCCATTGTGAATGTTGAAGAACCCTACCCTAAATTCCAGAAAATCCCTATTGGATTCCCCAATCTCAAATCTTAACACCAAGATAAAACCATTAAATTTTCTTCTTAGTTATCTCTCTCAGATCCTTGATGCTGTTTGAGCGAGCAAGGCTGAAAATTTGAGAAAAAAAAAAACCTTTGGCCAGAATTTGATTAGAAATTTTTTTGTAAATGTGATTTTCCCCAAAGTTCATTCACTTGGAAAGGAAAGCCAAAAAGAAGTATCACATGGCAGTGAGGAAGATAACTGAATAAGCAAGAACTAAAAAAAAAAGAAGAAATAGAAGATTACAATGATATTTCTTTCTCAAAATTTTTGTTTATACAATTGAAATATATAAAACTGTAATTACGATTTAATTACCAAATTTTAAAACTATAAAACAAAATCTCAAAAAGAAAAAAGAAAAAAAAGAAAGAAATTCTCTCATCGCATACCAAAGGTCCAGGAGTGTAGAATTTAAACAAAGGCTCAGTCGCCACCCACTGCTGCAAACACCCTTGCGGAACCCTGATCATGATCCCCACCACCTCCACCTCCACCTCCACCTCCACAAAAGCCCTAACTCCAATCAAGAGAATCACTTTACATAACTTATTACAACTTCAACTGTGTCATTTTTTCGAAAGGGCATATAGGTCTTTTTACTAACACGGCACCGGAAAGAAAGAAAAACATAATTAAAGGGGGTAAATTGCAATACGAACATAGTTTGAGGGGTTTTTCTAAAGTTCAGGGGGGTAAATTGCATAACTTCAATAGTTCAGGGGGGTTTCTTGCATTTTACCTATATTGTAATGTAAGATATGAAATAATGGTACATGTTGATAAGTATTATCATTATTATTAGGGTAAATTGCCTAAAACCCCCCTAAAGTTTACTCTCTTTCTCTACTATACCCCCTCAACTAATTATACCCCCTTAAACTTTCATTTTCTTGCACCATGGACTTCCTCTAAAAAATTTTTTACCACCCTCCAAACTTTTTGTATTTCCACCTTACATTTAATCTTATCCTTGCTATTATATTTCTTAATTCTTTAAATTACAAAAATATTATTTCTTTTAGTTAGAATATTAATTATGTCATTTACCTTTAATATATTAGACTAAATATACTCTCAAATGTTAGTTTTTTTTTTATAAGTTCTAATTATTTTATTTGTAAATCAATTAACTTGGTATTAAATTTTAATTTGATTTAAATCATAAAACTCAATCCTAATTAATATATTCATAAATAAATCACAATTTATGAAAACAATATATATTTGGGTTAACTTCATTTACACCCCCTGAGGTTTGTCCTATCTTCATTTTGACCCCCTCAGGTTTGCATATCTTCATTTACACCCCCTTATGGTGTGAAATGTCTAAAATACCCTTATACCAAACACCCCTTAAATCAATTTAATCCCTAAATCAATTTAACCCCTAAACCAAACACCCCCTAAAATCAATTTAACCCTTAAACCAAACACCCCAACCCCAATTATCTCTCTCTCTCTCTCTCTCTCTCACACACACACACCTTTGCACACACTACACAGACGCACACATATATATATAGATATACATATATATATATATACACACACACACATATTGTAGAGACTCGTACGACCGTAAGAAGCGACCCCAGATTCGTTCTTCAATCTTGACCCAACCCATCCCTTTTCCCTTTTCATTTTTCAATCTCCAAGCCCCCAATCAGAAACAACCATGACCAAGATCGATGCCCTCCGTCGATTCCTCCTCCCCTGCTTCGCCTCCCCTTCCACCACCACCACCACCATTCCCGCCACCAAGAGACGCATAAACACCTTGCTTCGAGACGACATCGAAACCCCCAAAACCCAAAAAGATGACGACTCCACCTCCACCGACACCAGCACCGCTGCCGGCCACCCCCTGGCGCCGTCGCGACCCTCCAAGACAATGGTCATCAGAACCATCTTCGGCCACCGTCACGGCCACGTCTGGTTTTGCGTCCAACACGACTACCTCAACACCAAACCCTCCCTTCTCCTCGAGCTCTCCGTCCCCATCCACCTCCTCGTCAAGGAAATGCGGTGCGGGTTGGTCCGGGTCACCCTCGAATGCCAACACCCGCCCGATTCTGAACTCGGATCGTGCCCGCTCCACTCCATCCCCATATCAAAGTGAAGATATGTTTTTTTTTAATTTTATATATTTGTCTTGAATTTAATATGTTTTTTAAAAAAAATTCAAAATTTATATATATTTTTTATTTTATATTTATTTTCGATTTTATAATTTTTTTTTGAAATTTAATATATTTTTAAAATTTTATATGTTTTTTTTAATTTTATATATTTTTTTCAAATTTTTTATGTTTTTTGTGATTTTTATATTTATTTTCAAAATTTATATATTTTTTAATTTTATATTTATTTTCAAATTTATAATATTTTTCAAATTTTATATATATTTTGAAAATTTAATACAAATTAAATTATTAAATGATGGGAGGGGGTCTAATTGATAAAAATACTATCCTTGTTTCCAAACAGAACAAGGATAATACATTGAGGGTAGTTTAGGAATTTAAAAAAAAATTCAGGTTGATGTCATCGTTCAGGGGGTCTAAGTGATGAAAATATTGAACAGTAGGTGTAAATGAATATATGCAAACCTAAGGGGGTCAAAGTGAAGATAGAACAAATCTCAGGGGGTGTAAATGAAGTTATCCCTATATATTTTTTGAACAAAATATATATATTTAAGAATATATATATATATTAGAAAATGATATATATTTCGGAATATATATATATAATTCGTCAAAAATATATATTTTCCGAATTCTTTTAACAAAATATGAATTTTTTCCGAAAAATAATTTTTATTGAGAAAAATATATATTATTTTCAAAAATATGAATTTTTTCGGAAAAATAATTTGTTTGAGAAATATATAAATTATGTTCCAAAATATGATTTTGAGTCATAATACATAAACTACCATCAATAGTATAGGAGGGTTTAGTGAAATCAAACCTTCAAAAAAATTATTTTTCGAAACAATATGTATATTTTGGAATATATATATATATATTGGAAAATGATATATTTCGGAATATATATATATATATATATATATATGATTAGTCAAAAGTATATATTTTTCGAATTGTTTTAGAAAATATGATTTTTTTCTGAAAAATATACATTATTTTCTAAAATATAAAAAATATATATTTCAGAAAAAAATTATATTATTTTCGGAAAAAATCATATTTTGGAAAATAATATATATTTTTCTCAAAAAATTATTTTTTGGAAAAAAATCATATATTTTTTTAAAACAATTCGAAAAATATATATTTTTGATGAATTATATATATATATATATATATATATATATTCCAAAATATATATCATTTTCCAATAAAACTTAATTTGATTTAAATCATAAAACTCATTATCCTAATTATTTTTTTTTTTTTTGCCAAATAAAACTTTCTTTTCATAAAAATATATTCATAAATTGTGATTTATTTATGAATATATTAATTAGGATTGAGTTTTATGATTTAAATCAAACTAAAATTTAATAACAAGTTAATTGATTTACAAATAAAATAATTAAAACTTACAAAAAAAATAATTAACATTTGAGAGTATATTTAGTCTAATACATTAAAGGTAAATGACATAATTAATATTCTAACTAAAAGAAATAATATATTTGTAATTTAAAGAATTAAGAATTAAGAAATATAATAGTAAGGATATGATTAAAGGTAAGGTGGAAATACAAAAAGTTTGGAGGGTAAAAGGGTAAAAACAATTGAGGGCAAGCCCATGGTGCAACCTTTTATGAAACTTTAGGGGGTTCTAGGCTCATTTCATAGTTGATGGGGTATGTAGGGAAAGAGAGTAAACTTGAGGGAGGTTTTAAGCAATTTACCCTTATTATTATTATTAGGGTTCACTTCAAGAAACCCATATGCTATTCAATTTAATTAACTAACTCCTACTGTGTCTACTTTGCCCCCTATACTATCCAATTTCATCACTATGCCCCATCCTCCTCACATTCTGAGTTAAAATGTCTAAACTACCCTCCCTCAATAGTATAAGGGGGTTTAGTGAAATCAACCCTTAAAAAAAATTATTTTTCGTAAAAACTATAAATTTCAAAATATATATATATATATTTCAGAAAATATGATTTTTTCTGAAAAATATATTTTTTGCGAAAAATATATATTATGTTCCAAAATATGATTTTTTATATGATTTTTTTCTAAAATATATTTTTTTTGCAAAAAAGTATTTATTATGTTCCAAAATTTGAATTTTTTTTCGAAAAATATTTTTTTTGTGAAAAATATATACTATTATGTTCCAAAATATGATCTTTTCCCAAAAATAATTTTTTTGCGAAAAATATATACTATATTATATTCCAAAATATGATTTTTTTGCAAAAAATATATATTGTTTTTTCTGAAATAATTCATATTTTGGAAAATAATATACTTTCTTCGAAAAATAATTTTTTTGCGAAAAATATATATATATTTTTTTGAATTTATAATTTTTACGAAAAATATAATTGATTTTCAAAAAATAATTTTTTTAAATGGTTGATTTCACTAAAACCCCTTATACTATTGAGGGTAGTTTAGGCATTTTGACTCAAAATGTGATGAAATTGAATAGTATAGGAGGCAAAATAGACAAAGTGGGGGTTAGTTGATTAAATTGGATAGTATATGGGGTTTTTTGAAATTAACCCTTATTATTATTATTATGGTAAATTACACTTATAGCCCCTAAAAATATGATTTATTATACTTGCATCCGCTATCCTTAGGATAATTACAGTTTCACCCCCTAAAGTTTATAAATTATAACAAATACCCCTGGGATGAACTTATGGCGTGGTCAAACCCAATCAATGCTAGGTGAAATATCTAAAATACACCAAAATTTATTGTTATGAACATTTTTGCTCCAATCTACTAGATTAATGCATTCATTTTGCCTCAATTTTTACACCCTAATTGGATAATTAATGACAAATCAGATAAAAAATCCAATTTTTTACACGCTAATTGAAAAATATCTAAGGGTATATATGTTATTTCACTTTTTTGGTCATCTGAATTAGGTTTTGATGACCTAGAGGAGGTGAAATTGTAATTATTATAAAAATACAAGGTATAAGTGTAATAAATTATATCTCATGGGGAAGTAAATATAATTTACCCTTATTATTATTATTTTCTGATAATAAGTATAACTTAAATTAAGACTTTCTTTTAAAAAAAGTTACGCACGTTAAGACTTTTGAAATGGATCTCATTTCAATCCAAATCAACATCTACACAAATATTATTTTACTATAGGCAAAAGTGCATAATATCCCTTAGGCTTTGGCTTTGTAAAAGTTGCAAAATAAACTCCCCGGCTTTTTTTAACTCCAAATTACTAACACGTGCTTTTCAAAAATTATAAAATACCCCCTTATGCTTTGCTTAGTTCCAAATTATTACCATGTGTTTTTCAAAAGTTACAAAATACTCCCCTTGGATATGTTTTACACAAAAATATTGACCATTTTGTCCCCCTTATCTTGTAATAACCCATTTTTACTATTTTGTTTACTTTTTTTATTTTTCTTTTTCAATAATATAATTAATAATTCAAAACTTTACACATATATATTTTTTTCTAGGGGTATTCAAAACCGGTTCGGTTCCTTGTTGATTTCAATAAACTGATTTTTTTTCTAGGGGTTTTCAATAAACTGATTGTTGATTTCACTGGCTCATGGTCCGCAACATTGCTCCCTTCCTCGCTGACTTGTTTATGAAATTTCCACCTTATTCTTAAATGTATCTGAAATTTCCCATCTTATCTTCATTTAGATTGATGCGGATGAACTCAAGGTAAAAAAATATCTATAACAACTAAAGTAAATAAAGTCGTCCCCTTTCCTACTATAAAATCATTGTTAAAATTGTGTTTGGATCCCAAAATCAAACAAGTCTGGAAGGAAATAAGAAACATTTTTTTGTGTTTCACTTAAACGCATACGGCTTCTTGTTCAGCTGACTAATCAATTCACTCACGTTATCTGAATTCATTGAACGCAACTCTAAATATGAGCTCGACCATTCGGAAGTAGAATACCGGCGCAAATTCTAGATAAATTTCTATCAATTCTTTAGCAATTTATTTGTGAAAGATCTACTGGCCTTTCTCTTTCTATAAAAACAAAAATAATCTCAAACAGATGACGGGAAAAATACAAAAAAAAGGGACAACATTTTACCCACCGCGTGCTCATGTAAGTTTTTAGGAAATCTACCAATCTGCATTGATTTATACTCCTCCTTCATCTTTAAAACATGATGCATCAGAGAACTAAAAAGTGGGTAATTCTTTACGAAAAACCAACACGTCATGTTATAGACAAGTAGACAACAAGAGAACGTAACAAATCAAACATTATACATTTAGAGAGAGAGAACCAAAACAAAATATAATTATCTACATACTTTACATCCTTGTAGGTCTTGCACGTTGGGAGAATATTGTAAATCATCTCCCAAAAAAGCATTAGAGAGAGACTCCACATTTCTTTCAATCTAATCACTTTGCGATATTCTTTTTTTAGAATTTTTGATATAGTTACACCAACTATTTTTCGGAGATTGAAAATATCCTCCTTAAGCCCAGTGATAGGATCTGTACATAGTCAAAATATAAAGGTTTTGTTAATTATGTTATAGTCACAAGTGATCAACATAAAATGTTTTGTTAATCATGTTATAGTCACAAGTGACTAACTTCTAACTAACTTGTGTGCAAACAACTAAAACTCTATATAATTTAATTATTTGTAGGTACTTCGTTCAATTGGTTTCTACCAGAATATTTTGGTTGTTGGAGAACCGTTGGCTGCTTCTAACGGTTACTCAGGTCATTCAGTGCCTTCAATTCTTCCTCTCAACAGTCATACACTCTAAGATTATCAGATTCTCATCAATTATCTCCGGTGCACCAAACCATTTCAAATGCGATAGAATAATTCTATCGACTCGTTTTTTTATTTTGTTTCTTTTTCCTCCATATGCATTTAACCTTGATAATATCTATCCAGTTCATGCTACTTACACATGCACATCTCAGCAATAACAATTGGTACTTCCTGTTGCCTCAAGTTTCTATTCAATAAAGGCATAGAGTACCCTATTCTTGCATCTTTCAAATGACAGCAATTTTTTTTAAGATCACTCTTTTCTCTATTTACTACGGACCAACAGTCTTCTTACTAGACTTCTTTGTATGTTAGGGTCATACAATTTTTCTGGTTGACTTGATTCATTCTTATATGTATGTAGTTTGTTCTTGTTAACAACCTACTATTCTAATATTTAAATCCTTCAAACACACTCTCATGAGTGGCTCTTTTTGGTCCAAAACGTATAACCATTTTTTATGTGGGTGATAGTGAGGTTTGAATACAAGACATTTGACTCTCATATCATATCATGTTACCAACACAACTACTGAAAGCTTTAATTGGTATCGAGGGTGTAGTTTTAATATTTAAATCCTCAACATGTTTTTCACAGAGTTGGCAAAGGAAGAGAGTCTAAAAGAAATGTCAAATGTTGGCATATTTCATGACCAAAAGTCGTGTCTAAGACTAACATTGTCACCGCTTCCTATTATCCTCCACTATCAACTCCTACCCCAATCATCCCCTTCTCATGTCTTCAAATCCTTTTTTTTTTCTTCTCAAAACTCAATTCCCCCCTTATTAAAATTTCAAAAAAGAAAGATTACATGTATAATACACACATGCATATATAAATATACGCTCACATGCACACATAAAAACAGAGAAATGGGGGTGATGGGGTGTTTGGAAGTGGTGGTCAAGGCAGTTGAGAGGAGAGACAGATTGGAGTTGGGTGGTTGAATTTGTTGGGTGTGGTGGATGATTAGGGTAAGGAGAGAGAAGGTCAATTCAGTTTATTAGGGCCTGTTTGGTAGACATGTTTTTGTGTCTGTTTATGTTTTTGTATTTATAAACTTGTTTGGTTTAATGTTTTTGGGCTATGTGTGTTAAAAAATATTTTACTCACTTACCCAAATTTTAGGCATATTCCAATAAACATGAATTTGGTGTTTATTGGGGTGTTTCTACTGAATCCTAAACTTAAAAGTCTGTTTGGTAAGCGGTCTGGTCTTACTATTTATTTATTATTTATTATAATATTTATTTATATTCTTTCTTTATTATTTCTTCACTTTATAATATATTTTATTATTTATATTATTAAATTATTATTTATTAATTTATAAATATATTCTATTTATTTATTTATTTACTATTATTTCATTATTTATTTCATTTTATTTATAAATTATTTATTCATTTTTAATTATTTAAAAATATATTTTTATTAATTTAATATTAATTTATTATTATTATACTCATTTTTTATTATTATTATGAAGTATTTATTTGTTATTATATATTATTATATTTATTTATTATAATATATATTTATTTATTATTATTTATTTCATTTTGTTTATTATTTATTATTTTTATTATATTTTTAAATATGTTTTATGTAATTTATTATTATTATTATTATTTATTATTTAGTCCATGTTTTATTATTATATTTATTTATTATTATTGTATTAATTTTTTTTTATTATTATATATATATATTTTTTATTTATATTATTAATTATTGATTTTTAATTTTTCAATTTCGACCCAAAAAATATCCCTACCAAACATACTTATGTTTTTGGATGAATAAACAAAAAAACAAAAAACGTGTTTTTTGTTTATTTCAATACAAACACAAACACATACACAGCTCTACCAAACAGGCCCTTAGGGTTCCAAAACAATTATACTCAAAAGAAACACTAATAACCCTAAGGGTAGTAAGGTAAATAAATAAAAATTTAGTGCTTATTTGGTAGATGAAATTGTGCCATTTTTTTGGGTTTGGTTTGAAAATTGTGCACCACTCCATGTTTGGCATGTATGGTATTGGAACAAAAGTGTTTGAATAGTGTCACTCCATTAGACCCAAATCCATTTTTTTTTCACACCATCTCAATAGATGGTTTGGTTGGAGTTGGATTGGTTTTCTCACACCAAAACTATTCTTTAACCTAAACCAATTCAATTTGGTGTACCATTGGTTAACCCAAACCAATTTATTTATAATATTATATATATATAAATTCGAAAAATAAAATATTTATGAAAAAATAAAATATTTCAAAAAAATTAAACGAAAAAATATATTTCATAAAAAATAAAATATTTCGGGAAAACAAATATTTCTAGAAAAAATAAAATATAATAAAGTTATATTTATTATTTTTTAAAAAATATACAAATTATATGTATTTTTACTGAAATCTTTTATTTTTTCAAAATATTTTATTTTTTTGAAATATCTTATATAAAATATTTTATCTATAAATATTTCGAAAAAAAAAATATTTATGAAAAATTAAATATTTCGAAAAAATTAAATATTTATATATTTTATTTTTTAAAACATATATATTTACAAAATGTTATTTTAAATAAATAAAATGTCAAACTATTCCAAGTTACCAAATATGATTGATTTCAGAATTTCAGCTCATACTAACTCTACCAAACATGGTTTGGTTTTTCAGTTTCACTTTTTCTCACTCCAAAACCATCTGCATCAAACATGGTTTCAGTTCAGAATAAAATCACACCAACTCCAACCAAACCAAAACCAAAAACCAACACCACACCGTCTACCAAACAAACACTTAGTTACTCAAACCGAGGGTGTAAGAGTTTTTTGAGAACTTTCATCTGACAAGGGTAAACCTCAGGGGAGGTCAGCGTAATTTACCCAATTATGATTGTAGTCAACAAAAACTCTTATAAGTCAATAAATAGATATATTCATTTTCCTTGTTTTAAATTGGTTAATTTTTCCAATATGGATTCACATGCCTTGTAAAAATTACATGCAATGCACGTAAAAAAGGTACCTTTGTTGGCTTACTATGTGAAAACCGTCCATAGGGTTTTTGATTATGTTTCATTAGTTGAAGATCTTATTTGTTAAGGAAATAAGCTTGTTGTTGGACCCTCCAAAATAATATGATTAAATTTAACGATTCATAACAAGAGACCAGCACAACATCAAAGAAAATGTACTTTTGTTGGCTTACTATGCGAAAAATGTCCATAGGGTTTTGCTAACCTACTTTTATATAAGTATAACTTTGAATTTGCAACTACGATAGCCTATCTGCGAGAAGGGGTCACATATTTAAAAATGAAAATTAACAATAATGGTGAAAACCTTGATTGTGATTGGCCCAGCGAGTCCACCAAAAGTGTCTTCCTTTGACCGTACACTATTGTAATATTCGCCATTGTGATATGATCTGCAAAATGATTAACATGTTGGATTGCCGATGTTTTTTGTCATAAAACACAAACACAGAACCAATAGAGAATAAAAATAACTTGTATCTTAAACAAAGTTCTGGGCAACAGGGCTGTAGAACTACTAAATACTTCTAACCAAGTTCTTGATGAGGTTTATATGGCTATAATATTTTAGGAGTTGCATCTTGATGTGATTATAATGAATTCCGGCGTTATACAACTACCTGTCTTAAAAGGCACCTAGGAAAGCATCGCGATTGTTGATAGTAAATTTAATATAGAGCCGTGTTCCATGAACCAAACCCAAAAACATTTAAATATAGATCCGTGTAACATATTTAATTCCTTATTCTGTTAATTTTTTAATCAAAATGAAGCAGGTAAATTAAATCATTTCAGAAGGGCTAATCTTAAGACTCGTTACGAATTTAGGATTACTACTCTATTTTAATCTTCAATGAATCAACTGTTCCACGTCATTGCCACAAAAATTTCATATCAATGTTGAGGATAGGTCTTGGTGCAATGGTAAGGTTGCTCCATTGTGTCTTGGACGTCATAGGTTCTCTCTGCCTACATAATTACATCTGACTCTCCCAAACCCTGCTGTGACGGGAGCCTCGTGCACTGGGCCAACTAGCCCTTTTTGTATCTTTTTACCAAGAGTTGCAACCTTAACATAGATGGAAAGTTGGTGATAGACTTCATAAAAATAATAAGCATTCTTCACATGTAACTGCTATGTGAAGTGCACCGCTTTTTGTAAATAAAGCTAAAGGTAACGTCGATACCCTATCTGTCTCTTCCAGCATTCTTGATTAACAGTTTTTAATGAGCACTAACATGGAAAATGGGTTTATTTAAGACCAGCTTCAAAGAAACCATAACAGATACAAAGACAATTTCAGACTTCCATACTGACCTTATTTGTTGCTTTCTTCTACTGGAAGGTGATCAGTAAGAGAATATTGACAATGAATCGTTTGATTGATATAAAATTGCCCTGTAACTTCTACTTAGGACCCAATCATCAATACAAGGATTTAATAGTGGGCCCCCAAGATTTCTCTCTCTCTCTCCATTGCAACGCCGTTGTTTTTGAACATATAATTATCAATTACACATTAGAATTGGTGAAACTTTTTGTTTAACGTTTTTTTTTCTTTTGAAATGTAAGTTTTTTCCCTAGTTAACTTATTTCCTTATATTGGAGCATTGGACAAAGTTTTCAAAAAATATATATATTTTTTAAATTAAAATTTTGAACTTCAATGAAATTTCTTATGGTAAATTGTATATTTGGGTTTTGATTTGTGACCATTTGAATTATAGGTGAATATGTCTACCAAAAAGTATGATTTCAGATATGAAAACTTGAGAAAAATGTAAGAATACATAAACTAATCCAACTTTAAAAGGGAGCTATGGATAAAGTCGCTATAACTAGTAGCCAGAATATAAAAAAAACAATTAGGTAAACTTCAACAAATTTAGACCACAAGTCAAAGTGTATTAAGTTGCCCCTGGAGTCAACCGCATAGATTTTATTTTCCCATTTTTTCCCGATTGTCCAGTTCTATTAGATTTATTTTTCTAAAACCCTGTTAATTACTTCACCAGCTTGTATACTAGGGGGGCTAAAAAGAGGGGGCCATTTGTGTGAGTCCCATATCTCCCGCCCGATCCAGCAGCCAAGGAGATTTACCTCCTTATCATTTAGTGAACACGTAAGCCTTCTCTTTCGACTTAGCATGAGGGGAGGGACCAGGAAGATGAAGTCACATCATTCATCATCAGCGCAATGTGCGATGACACCCACCAGCTGGGGTGGACCCCGGCCAAAAAAGACGTGATTTTTTTCATTAGCCTCTTTGTTATTTCTTTTTTTTTTTAACTTTGTTATGCCCAACCACACAATTAAGTTACAAAATCTCTTTATAGCTGTTGTTAGAGCTTTCTCCCCCATCAGATCTGAATGGGAAGTATAATGCGTAGCTATGGCTAATTAGCCCCACCTAACAAATTAAAATTTTGGAATGGAATGTGAAACACCCGACATGTTACAGTTATTATCAAAGCTTAACCAATCCTTGATCGGATGTCACATCAGAGGTTTTTTCCACATTTGATCCTAAAGGGAATTAAAATGAGTATGTATGGTTTAAGTGTTAGTCCCGCCTAAATGCTTAAGCTTTAGAGTCGGATCGTGAAGCACCTGACTTATTACACCTATTCACTTCAGTACCACCACTTCATGATAAAAAGGACTCCTTTAAGGAAGATAGAATTGCATGGCACAAAAAAATTCACAAGTCCAGACTCTTTTCCGCAACTAACATTTTTCCTTGAAATAAATATTGAATATGGCTATAATTATGCTAGGAAAATGAACAGTATCACAGTTTGAATATGCTATACTTACAAGTGGATCATTCTAGCTTCGTCTCCGAAATTCCGTATGTACGAACAAGTTGACTCATTCTGTAAAGTGGATGCCAATGTGTAATAAATTTAGACAACAGTTATGGCACTTCAAGGCACCTTTAACTCAATATATAGAAACAAATGTTCTCAAGGATTTCGACTATGTGCTCTAACAAATAACATAAGCCTGCATATTTCTAGGACTGTCATAGCAAAGCTAAAGAGAGTATAAAATAGGGTAGAAATATCAAAAACCATATAAGGATATGTGCGAGAGAGAGAGAGAGAGGCACTTCTGAAAGGAGTAAATAAGATCTTACTCCATTCAAAAAAATAAGATCTTACTTGGTGTATGCATATATTGGTACAAGTCGCAACAGAGGCCGCTTGCAGTTCCAATTGTCCAGCCCATTTGCCATCCTTCTCCATTGATTCACAGTACTTGTCAAATGGTACATCACATTCAATAAAGGGCTCATACTGCTCTCGGTCCTTCTGTTAAAATTACTTCCAATATCAAATTTTTCTAATTGGTTGGATTATCAATTAAAAGAAACTAATTATAGTAGCATCAAGATATTTTTCAGTCGCAACTCATTAATCAAAAAGTGACCGAATGCTTCCAAGATAGCAATGAGTGGAATTGCAAAGATTAAAATATGCGTTAAACTAAATTTTCAGTTACATACTCGAGATTAATTGGGAGGCGTAAATTGCAGGTTAGATAGAAAACTAAAATAACCTACCACAAGACTTGAGGGGAGAAAGAAAAATGCAATTCAAAAGAAGCAATAGAATTCGCCAATCACCATATTATAGGGAGAAATCACAAACACAGTAATATGTTTACACGCCTTTTAATGCAAGAACAACTTCTACTTTATGCATACTGTAATAGTGAAAATGTCCAGCCCAATTGAGCCCATCTGTCATCAGGCCCATCAAGTTTATGGGCCAGCAAGATATTTATGAACCCAATAATAAAGCCCATTCAGAGGAGGTATGTAATAAAGGGCCCTGATTAAATGTACAGGAGGAAGTCCATTTAGGAGATGTATATAAAGAAATTCCAGAAATTAATGGAAGCATTCGAAGAAGTGTTGAACATTTTTAGGTGTTTACACATTGGCGCCGTCTGTGGGAATGAGGGAGGTTCCTGACTTTTCAAATGCCCTTCGGTACTTGTAAAATCACCTCCTTCTTCCCATCTCGAAAAGCTAAGTCTGTTTGACAGGCAAAAGACCCTCCACTTCCAAAAAACCTCCACTCACCGCCTCCCCGGACGAGAATGCCAGTCACCCGTTCACAGGCAGGCATTCTGCCCACTGAGGAGAATCGTGCAGAGGACTCCCAGACCATGGAGCAAATTCTTCAGCGCTTGGCGGCTGCAGAGGAACGTAGCATGGCCTTGGAGAAACAGAATGCAGAGCTCAGGGAGAGGTTGGCTCCACCAGCAGCTGCCTCACCGGCAGTTACACCTAACCCTCCGGTGGCGGCGATCGACCATTCTCTGAACCAACCTGAAGAGCACGCCGAATCTTCTCAGCGCTCGCGAAAGGCTCCAGCAGTCGACGAGTCTATAACCCCCCAGAAACTTCAAGCAATGATGGACGAGTTCCAAAGGAAAGTTCTCGGAGATTTGAGGTCTCGATCTACGGACGACATGGCCATCCAGGCGTCCACTGAATTGATACAGTCGCCTTTCGTTCAGGAAATAACCCAAGAGCCTTTCTCAAAGAAGTTCGTTATGCCACAGTTCACCCCTTATGATGGCACGCGGGATCCCGAAGAGCACATATACCAAATTCATCAGAAAATGACCATGTACGCCGAGAACGAGTCCCTGCTATGTAAGGTGTTCTCCACAAGCCTTGCTGAGGCCGCCCTATTATGGTTTAGGAAGCAGCCACCCCGATCCATTGGCAGCTGGCAACAGTTGACCAGGCTCTTCATCGCCCAGTATTATGGAAACAAGAGACAGAAGAAGACCATATCCTGCCTCTTCACCATGATCCAGGAGAAAGGAGAGTCACTGAAAAGCTTTCTGTCCCGATTCAACATCGAGTCCTCTTCTGTGGATAATTGTGACCAGCACTCTGCGGTCGAAGCATTCAGGATGGCCCTCATTCCTGGAACAAAATTCCATCAATCCTTGGTGAAGCGCCCTCCATCGGGAATTGGGGAACTAAACTCTAGGGCCCAGGGGTACTTGAGAATTGAAGAGGAAGAAACTATCAGGCAGAGAAGATCAGCCTTTGTCGGCCTTGAAATTTAGTCCAAGGATCGATTGACCGATCGGAAGCGATCAACTCCACCGGGATCGTCTGCCCCAGCGGGATTATCAATCCCAAAGCCATCCAAACGACCCAGGTTAGAAGAAAGGATAACACCCCTGAAGGTGAGCCTTGCAAAGCTTTACCAGGAGAACAAGGCCAAAGGGATTTTCCAGCAACCCCCTACCATGCGACAACCACTTGACCAGAGAGACAAGACAAAACACTGCGCTTTCCATGGTGATTTCGGGCACATCACTAACGAATGCCGCAATCTAAGGCAACAGGTGGAGACGTTACTACTTCGCGGAGTACTCCGGGATTACGTACAACGAGACAGGCCAAGAACCGATCAACGCGCCCCCGGCGTCCCTCGAAACGCCTCGGATGCACAACCGGTTAAAATCATCAATATGATTCATGGTGGCCCCCCACCCAAAGAAACCGAAGGATCGCGCCGAAGCTATCTACGGAAAGCCCACAAAATGAGAAAAGTCAACGAAATTAGTGAAGCCCGGTACAAGGCTGAAGAAACTCACATCACTTTCTCGGTGTCGGACCTTCGAGGCGTCCAAACCCCGCATGAAGACCCTCTGGTTGTGACCCTAATGGTGGCCAACTGCCTTGTGAGAAGAGTCGTGATCGATCCTGGGAGCAGTGCCAACATAATCACCAAATGGGCTTTCGAAAAGCTCGAAATCAACCCTTCTGAAATTATGACATCCCGGTGCCCCATCGCGGGTTTTGACGGCAGGCAGATCGAGCCGATCGGTGAAGTTCAGTTACCTGTGTCTGCCGCCCATAGGACCCTGAACGAGACGTTCGTTGTGGTGGACGCCAAACCCTCCTACAATCTGCTTATGGGAAGGGGATGGATTCACCGAATGCAAGGTGTGCCTTCAACTCTTCACCAGGTCATGAGATGCTTAAGCCCTGACGGTACAGGCACCATTGATGTCAAGGGTGACCAGGTGGCAGCCAAGGAATGTTATTCGGTCACTCTGAAGGAGATCCGGAAGGCTCAGGCCCCAGGGGTACCTCGATCGAAGGAGCAAAGTTCGTGCTCCAAATAGCAATTAAAGAATGGGGAGCCGGGCACCCCGACTGTGGTTGAACCACTACAACCGATCTGTGTTGTGCCCAACAGCCCGGAAAAAGTTACTTTTGCAGGTACAACCCTCACCGATTCTGAATTTGAAGAACTAACACAATTGCTGCAGGACAACTCCGACGTCTTCGCATGGGAGCATACAGACATGCCGGGGATAGATCCCGACGTTTCACAGCACTCATTGCATGTTGACCCAAACGTCAAACCAATCAGGCAAAAGCAAAGGCGAATGGGTGCACATCGGAACCAAATTATAGCAGATGAGGTATCCAGACTGCTCCAGGCCGGCTTCATCCGGGAAGTCAGGTATCCCGAATGGCTTGCCAACGTCGTGGTTGTCCAAAAGAAAAATGGCAAGTGGAGAGTTTGCGTTGATTTCACCGACTTGAACAAGGCATGCCCGAAGGATAGTTTTCCACTCCCAAAGATCGACCAGATGGTTGACGCTACCTCGGGCTATGACCGTCTAACTTTCCTGGATGCCTATTCAGGTTACAACCAAATAAAAATGAACCCTAAGGATGAGGAAAAGACTTCCTTCATTACTGAAACAGGTACATACTGCTTTAAAGTTATGCCTTTCGGACTGAAAAATGCAGGTGCTACTTTCCAGAGATTGGTCAACAAGATCTTTAAAGGCATGATGGGCACAGTAATCGAAGCCTACATTGATGATACTGTAGTCAAGAGCAGAAAGAAGGAGGACCACATCACTCACCTGCGCCAAGTGTTCGCTACCCTCAGGTCCCATGGCATGAAGCTTAATCCAGCAAAGTGTTCTTTTTGTGTATCATCTGGGCAGTTCCTGGGGCACATCGTGGACCGGACTGGTATCCAAGCCAGCCCGACACAAGTCAAAGCCCTGCTAGAGATGAAGGAGCCCCGAACACATAAAGACGTTCAAGTCTTGACGGGAAGAGTGGTAGCACTTAGCAGATTCATCTCACGACTCACTGATCGCTGCAGACCATTCTTTCAGGCAATAAAGGTAAAGAAGGGAGAGATCTGGGGTCACAAACAATCGGAGGCCCTGGCGAGGCTAAAAGAATATTTGACCATGCCCCCCGTCTTGTCTACACCAACCCCCGATGAAGTCTTATACCTTTATTTGGCAGTATCCTCCGCTTCAACCAGCGCCGCCCTCATCAGAGAGGACGGGAATCTTCAAATGCCAATATTCTACACCAGTAAATCCTTGGCTGAGGCAGAAACTAGATACAGCAGGCAAGAAAAACTGATTCTGTCACTGGTGAACGCCAAAAGAAGGCTAAGGCATTATTTTGAAGCCCACCCGATCGTTGTCCCAACAGCTACACCCCTACGGGTTATTATGTCAAAGCCTGACCTATCAGGGCGAATCTCTAAGTGGGCCATCGAGTTGGGCATATACGATTTGACATACATACCCAGGGTCTCCATCAAAGGACAGGCTGTAGCGGACTTTTTGCTCGAAAGTGAGACTGAGGAGCCAGACCCGGGCAGTGAACTGGATACATGGAAGATTTTTGTGGATGGATCAGCCAGCTCTTCCGGATCAGGAATTGGCCTAGAATTTTTAACACCTGATGGGACACGCCTTCATATGTCGGTGCAGTTGCAGTTCCCAGCCACAAACAATGAGGCAGAGTACGAGGCCGTCGTATCCGGTTTGAGGGTAGCCAGAAGCCTCAAAATTCAGTCCTTAGCAGTACACAGTGATTCTCAACTAATTGTTCGTCAGATCAACGGGGAATACGAAACAAAGGACCCGACAATGAAGTTGTATCGAGCGCTAGTTTTGAAGGAGACAGAAAGTTTTCACAAAGTTACCTTTACCCAAATCCCCAGGAATGAAAACTCTGAGGCTGACCACCTGGCTAATCAAGCTTCCTCAGCGGGAGAGGATCTAACTCGGGTTGCACTGTTGGATTTTATTCAGAGGCCCAGCATTCAAGAGCCCGAACGAGTAATGCTCATCCCATGGGAGCCCAGTTGGATGGATCCCCTGGTAAATTACTTACGTAATGGAACTCTTCCTGAAAGTAAAGCTGAAGCTCACAAGGTCAGGAGGAATTCGGCTCGGTACTCAATAATAAACGGGCAACTCTACCGAAAATCCTTTTCTGGTCCCTACCTGAGATGTATCACGCCATCAGAATCTAGAGCAGTGATGCACGAGATTCACAGTGGAGCCTGTGGAAACCACTCCGGCAGCAGGTCCCTCGCCCATAAGGTGCTGTCTCAAGGGTACTTTTGGCCCTACCTTTCTCGGGATACCGAAGAATACGTCCGAAGGTGCAAGCCCTGTCAAATGCACGGGGATGCAATCCATCGCCCAGCTGAGTTCCTGCATCCCACTATAGTACCGCACCCATTCGCCCCGTGGGGAATGGATATAGTGGGACCCTTACCGAAAGCAATCCGGTCGAATGCGTACGTCCTTCTGGCAACCGACTATTTCACCAAATGGGTTGAAGCAGAAGCCTATCCCACCGTCAAAGGGAGTCACGTCGTCAAGTTCGTATGGACCAACATTATATGCAGATTCGGGCTACCAAGAACGATCATGATGGACAACGGAACAAACCTGGACAACAAGGAGGTTAGAGCATTCTTTGCCGAACATGGTATCAACCAGAACACGTCTTCCGTCGGCTACCCGCAAGGGAACGGGCAGGCGGAAAGGACAAATCGCACTATATTCAACACTCTGGCCAAAAAACTTGAAAAAGCCAAAGGGGCCTGGTTAGAGAAACTGCCCGAAGTTCTCTGGTCATACAGAACGACCCCCAGACAACCCACGGGAGAGACCCCTTTTGCCATGGCGTACGGTGCCGAAGCTGTTATCCCGACTGAGGTCCGAGTTCCAACTCTCCGGAGTGAGGCCTGGGTCGAGGGACCAAGTAACCAGCATTTGGCTCAGAATCTTGATCTTCTGGATGAAAGAAGGGAGGCTGCCGGGATCAGGCTGGCTGCTTACCAACAGCAAGTCCGGAACCACTTCAATCAAAGAGTCAAAAGAAGAGAGTTCCAGATCGGGGACATGGTCCTTAGGCGCAAAATCGGGCTTGTAGGCAAGCTCAGGGAGCCCTGGGAGGGCCCGTACACCATCACTGAAGTCATCGGTCGCGGAGCATACCGAGTCCGAAGGAATATTGATGGCGGAATGGAACCAAACTCCCAGAACGCCTCTCGCCTCAAGAGGTACTACCCTTGATGGTCCAAGTCCTATTTTTACTTGGATCTTTTTGTAAAAAGGCTACAACAACTGGTCATTAAAAATCATTATTATGGCCAATTAAGTAAATCATAAAATCTGTTGGTGTGCCCGAAGATCCTGAAGAGATCCTTTTTCCAAAAATAAACGAAGTGTTGCATTGACTTTCGCATGGCCTGAAGAGCCCGAAGTCACAACACAGATCCTGAAGAGATCCTTGTTCCAAAAATAAACCAAGTGTTGCATTGACTTTCGCATGGCCTGAAGAGCCCGAAGTCACAACACAGATCCTGAAGTGATCATTGTTCCAAAAATAAACCAAGTGTTGCATTGACTTTCGCATGGCCTGAAGAGCCCGAAGTCACAACACAGATCCTGAAGAGATCCTTGTTCCAAAAATAAACCAAGTGTTGCATTGACTTTCGCATGGCTTGAAGAGCCCGAAGTCACAACACAGATCCTGAAGTGATCATTGTTCCAAAAATAAACCAAGTGTTGCATTGACTTTCGCATGGCCTGAAGAGCCCGAAGTCACAACACAGATCCTGAAGTGATCATTGTTCCAAAAATAAACCAAGTGTCGCATTGACTTTCGCATGGCCTGAAGAGCCCGAAGTCACAACACAGATCCTGAAGTGATCATTGTTCCAAAAATAAACCAAGTGTTGCATTGACTTTCGCATGGCCTGAAGAGCCCGAAGTCACAACACAGATCCTGAAGAGATCCTTGTTCCAAAAATAAACCAAGTGTTGCATTGACTTTCGCATGGCCTGAAGAGCCCGAAGTCACAACACAGATCCTGAAGTGATCCTTGTTCCAAAAATAAACTAAGTGTTGCATTGACTTTCGCATGGCCTGAAGAGCCCGAAGTCACAACACAGATCCTGAAGTGATCCTTGTTCCAAAAATAAACCAAGGGTTGCATTGACTTTCGCATGGCCTCAGGAGCCCGAAGTCACAACACGGATCCCGGTTAAGTGATGCATTAACTGTAAAACTTTGCAAAAATAAACAAAATAACCAATATTCGTTATAACTGTAAAAGTCAAAAGTCGACTGGACAAAACCAATTATGTTTCACTAAAATTGGGTCCCTGTGGCCAAGGCTTACAATGCATTTCATAAACAGTAAATGCTAAGGGACGACGCCGGTGCCTGATACATCTGGGTTCACTGAAACGATGGCCCCATCGGGAGCCGGAGGATCAGGAGGGGCGGTTATGCTCATTCCTGGGAGAGGCTTGGTCAGGAACTCGCAAAAACGAACGTCGTCTGGACCACCAACCGGATCGTCGTACGGTGGGGAAATGCCCAAACTCTCATCCAGTTCTTCCACCGAGGCAAAAGTCCTTTCTTCGACGGGTTTCTGCATGTCACTAAAGCATGACCTCCATCCAAACCCGATCCGGTATTGGGAGGTTTCGCAGAAACGCTTATACATTTCGTTCCCGCCCCGGTGGCACATCTCCACCACCGACCTCTCCGTAGCGAGGAGATTCTCAATCTCAGCCCTCTCCTCCAGGAGCTTCGAATTGGAAGCCGTCAAGTTCTCAATATTAGCTTTCAGGCTCCCATTCTCAGCCTTCAGGGCCTCCGTCTCAGCAAGGAGAGGCCGCCGAACTGCTTCCATTTCCTTAATTTTGTCTTCAGCCGCCCGAAGCTGTTGCTCTGCAGCGATTGCCCTTCGGGACTGGACATCCAACTTTTCGTTGGATATGGACAGTTTGGCGGCGACCTTCATTCGAGATTCCTCTTTCAGTTTCAGGAGCTCGTTGGACTTCTTGAGCAAGTTGGAGTCCTCCTCCAGCTTCGCATTATAAGCTTGCGTCAGGTAGAGCATCTGCCAAAAGATCAAGTGTTAGCCTGATAAGGAGATAAATAAAATATTAAAAGCAATGGAGGAGTCTGTAGATTCAAGCACTACCTTCATAGCAACCTCTGGAGCTGTCAGTGCCAACTCCTCCCGATCGATGTTTCTCAATCTCTTTCGGTCTATGGGAGTCCAGATCTGAGATCCCATAGCCCGAAGGGCAGTGTCGTTGTCAATTGTTGCGTGCCCTGCAACCAGAAAGTCGCCGCCCGGGAGTCTAATCTTCGGCGCCCAGGGCACGGGCAGCTCCTTTTCAGTTGCGGCCCCACTGTCATCTAGAACGATAGGGGACTCCTGCGTAGACGTTCGGGCCCTGACGGACCGTTCGGGTGGATTCTCCTCCGATCGGGGATGTCGCGCCCCCGTCAGGCTCGTTTCCCCTTCAACCAATCGGAATTCAGGGATGGGAACATCCACTGAGGATTGAACAACCTCCTCTGATCCTTGAGCAGGAGCCTGGCCGGTTTGCACATTTCCCATCGGTGGAGATGGAACTACCGGGATATTCTCTACTGGGGGCGGGATAACGGGAACAGCCGGAGGGGTTGGAACACTTTGTGATCCCTGCCCGGTCTGGATCTCACCGGGGGCTGAATTTGAGGCTTGAGGCCCGACTGCCCACTTATTCTTCTTCTTCAACACCGCCTGCGGGATCCTCAGCATCTCTGTGGATAGGGCCTGCAAATTAGAACCTGTCAAGAAACTGGTACACATCCTCAAAGGCTGTCCCCAAATTTTTGATTTAAGCAATTCAAAACGGGTTCTGATATAGTTTGAGGTTTTATATTCATCGGGTGCTCCCAAAAACTCAAGCACATGGAGGCCCAACTTATCATTGCACTGATCACAGTTGCATACCCCCCTATGGAATGGCTTGAAAGAGGGGAAAAGGTGTTGGTTAAACTCATTGGGTACTTTGAATCTAGATGAGCTCGGGAGTCTCCAACTCCCGCTCACAAGGACCATCCTCTCTTTCCACCCTTTATTGGATTTTTCCGTACCATCACAAATTTTCCTCCCACTAATGGGAAAAAGGTTGTACCGGCCCCTGCACTCCTTCTGGGCCTGTATCTTGTAACAGAACAGAAGTTCCGCCAGACCAAGGTCAAGTCCCAGATCCCGATTGATCATCAAGATCATGGCCAGGACCCGGAAGAAGTTAGGTCCCACCTGAAGTGGGGCCAAGCCTAAAGTGGCTAAGGCATAAAGGAAGAAGGGCTGGATCGGGAATCTAATAACCTGAAGGTGAAAAGCCGACAACAAAATCTGATGGTCCAAAATTCCCTCGCCCTTCCTAAAATCATGCTTTTTAGGGTAATTTTTGATAATCACCCCATCGGGTACCCCGCATTTAACCCTTAACCTTTTTAATACTGTCTCTACCCTGTTCATAGGGGGAATGGGATCAGCATAGAACTGATCCCCCGAAACCCCTGCAACCGGATTTCCGGCTGCTGCTACATTCTGGTTAACTTCAGGTGGGCTAGACACAATTGTCCTAACCACCTCCACTGAGGGTGAACTAAGGGATGCGTCCGGGTTTACAGAGGAGGGTAGACGGTCGCTACCCGACCGGGTATCATCACTATCAGACATTTCGAAAAGAAAGACGCTAAGATGAAAAGAAATAACTTACTCTAAGATGAACCCCGAAGGATTTCTGACGCTTTCCTGAGAGTGGAGGTAGACTCTGGCAATGATAAGTCAAGGTCTCAAGTGCAGGGAGCTCTCTAAAATTTTTTTAAAACTGTGAAACGGAATGAATCCATAGCACTGTAGGCATTATTTATCGAAGCCTCAGGGGCGCTTGAAAAGCCGTGCGCTCGGGAACCGAAACGTCACCTCGCTTCACGTGCGCCTCCCTTCTCGCCAACCAAGGCCACCCGTACCACGAATTTCAAATGTCACAATGATTGTACAACCGTCGTATTAATTGTGCCAGCCACGTCATCCCGATCAGGGGTGATGTATCTTGTCCCCACTCTGTATCCTTTATAATGGGCCGGGAAGATCGACAACCCATCACAAAGGATAGGGCCTGTGTAATAGTGAAAATGTCCAGCCCAATTGAGCCCATCTGTCATCAGGCCCATCAAGTTTATGGGCCAGCAAGATATTTATGAACCCAATAATAAAGCCCATTCAGAGGAGGTATGTAATAAAGGGCCCTGATTAAATGTACAGGAGGAAGTCCATTTAGGAGATGTATATAAAGAAATTCCAGAAATTAATGGAAGCATTCGAAGAAGTGTTGAACATTTTTAGGTGTTTACACATACTATTCAATTATATGATAAAAAAGTATAACATATTGATAAAATTTTCATTTGTTCAGGATACTTAAGGCGATCTTAGATATTGTCAAAGATGCGACACTTGTAGAAGAGGATGAGCTTTCAGATGGCGTGATGGTCAATCTTATTAACGTTGTATTTAGAATTTTTAATAGTTTTGAGGAAGAGGTCAATGTCGTTGTTTGGGATGTGCGATCGTGTGGTGGTGGTGACTGAAATTTTATTGGAGTTCAGTTTTGATAAATAAATTTTTTATGCAAAATGACATTTCACTTGAAAATAGTTTTTGAATATTATGAGTTAAAATTGATATCTTATATCATTATTTGAAGTCCATTGATGGTAATAATAATAGAGATATTTAGTGTAATAACATTGATCATAGTTGGCAAATAAAATTTAATTGAATGTTATAGGAAGTTAGTTTTATTCTGTTTCATTTAATTAATGTTCAATTTTCTATCTTAATTATGGACATGTAACTATTAGTTATTCAATTTCAAAACTAAACTTAAATCTACCATATACCCCATCTTACAACAACTTCTTTGATTGGTGTTTGGTTAATTTATTAGAACTTATATTGAAAGAGCATTTTGAAAAAAATTTACATCCCTTTTTCTTCGATTAAAAAACAAAAGCAGAAGTTCGGCTGAACAAAATCTTTACTAACATCATTTATAAAGTAGCAGTCTTATAGTCGTGTCATCATATTATTAAATTATGTATTTTCCTATCATAATCACAAATAGGATTAGTAAATTAGGAAACTCTTGTGAAGTTTTGAGAAGTTATTATTGTTCTCTCACTATATTTGCTTGTCTAGAAATTTGTAGATTGAACAAGAAATTCCAACAAAATCAAATTCAATTTAAGTTACTTAACTTCAAACCAATATTAAATAAGAAAAATTAACCCTTCAAGTGAAAATCTGGTGAAAAACTCAAAGTGAAGGTAAAGTTGAATTGATGTCATGCTGTAACCAATCACTGAGTTGGGTCTTTATATGTACATCATTTACTAACAAAATATATCTATAGAGAGGACATATACATTTTGATGAAAGTAACAAAATTAGAAAACTTGCCAAGAAAAAAAGAATCAGCAATTTTCTAAAAACATTAAAGAGAAAGTGATAGAAATAGGGATAAGCAAAGCCACAGTGGTCTGCACAACTCAACAATTGGCACTTTTGTAAGCAAGAAACAGGCTGCTCCGAATAAAGCTGTGTTTGTTTCATCTAGTAAGACTAGTATTTGTTTAGGACTGTTGACCATATGCATATATACATATATATATATATATATATATATGTGTGTGTATAGTATATTATATTTGTATATAGTAATTGTTATAGACATGTAGTTCTAGATATAGTAGTGTTGTTTTTGGTGATCATGGTCCCACTACTTCTAGGGATTGGAACAGTACAATTTTATGGTTTAATAGTGTTGTGTGGTAGGAGTATGTAACCATCAACGATTGGGAACATTCATGGTTGGTTCTCAACTAGAGACAACTATGGTTTGAAACTTTTGTTACCAGAGAACTAATTAGTTGTTTTATATGTAGGGAAATTATGATAAATTTATTACTTGTTAAATTTGCTAAACTACCCTCCTTCACTTGGCTTGTTTACTACAAACCTCCACCATTTATTTATTTTTTTTTCTTTTTTTTGTTTGGTTTTTATTCCTTTTTAAAAATAAAAAAATAAAATTACTAGCACCAGACAAACGCTAATAGCTTTTAGTGTACTTTCATAACCCTTTTCTTTTATCATTTTATCTCAACTTTTTTTTTTTTTTTTGGTTATATGCATTGCGTACTTCTTGGTTAATTTTAGTCTTATCTTTTGGCAGACAATTTTATTTTTTCAAATTTTTATATCATGTAGTCTATAATAAGTATGTTAATAGTGTTTTTTTTTTTGTTTTTCAATTAAATCGTATAATAATTAGTTTTCCTTACGAGTTGATTATTAATCTTAATTTGTATAATTATTCCTTATTATTAGAAAACTTGCAATACTTGTGAATGCTCTCTCCATAGACTCAGGACGGGTCAATTTGTAACTACAAAAATATCGATCTATTTTTTAAAATTTTAAAATTCAAATGATATATTTAGTTTAATTTTAAAAAACTGTTTTAAGAAAGTGTAACTATAAAAAAATTTGTCTTAAATAATTATTATTTTTATTTTATAAAATAAATTATTTTTTAAATTTATGATTTTTTTTTTTTTATCAAATTACGAACTAGGATACAGTTCAAATCTCACATTTACAATATGTTATGTTTTTAATTTGGCTAAATTTGACATCTCCGGTAAGCTAGAAACATCATAAATAAAATTTTGAACTCGGTGAAAATCACCTTTTATAATTATAGAATTTTAAACTACTTCTGTCTTCTTATTTATTAAAAAAATTCATATGTTATTTGATTGTTTTAAACAAGTAAAACGATTTCAAACATATCATATATTATTTGACAATTTTCAATACAAAAATGATTTCAATCAACTATACACTAGAGAGCATACACAAATATATATATATATATTTTTTAAGGAAATATTACATAATTCCAGTTTACACAATTTTAAATAGTTCTACTTAGACACAAATAAATACCTTAAATTCTTAATTGTTCTAATTGTGTCATTACAATTTAGAATTAATTTCAAGAAATCCCTTTATACTATCCAGTTTAATCAACTAATCTCCACTGTGTCCACTTTACCCCAAATAGTTTAGATAATGACTTGTCAAGTCGAAGTGTGTTGAGGAATATAGCTGTGTATGCACTGTGTGAGAGAGAGAGAGAGAGAGAGAGAACACCTGAACAAGATGCAGATTTGAGGCACGGCTCAGAAGAACAAAAGCAAATTCACCAATTTGAGCAAGCAATGTTCCAACCTGAAAATTTGATTCAAAATAATTTAGTTTCATATTTAATGTCCTGTTTAGTAGGAGGGATGGAAGAATAACTGGACAGGAGAGGCGATGGATAGATGGAGAATCCCTAGGGGAGGGAAGTTGTTTTCCCTACATCTTGTTTCATTGAATGGGAGAGAGACCAGAAAGATGGATGAGGTGACACAACTGTTTGTTTGGTTATAAGGGAGGGAGGGAGAGGTTTTTCTTTCTTTTACCAATATATCCTCATTATATAAACTAATCCAAAAGAATTAATTATCTCAATAATAATGCAAGGTTCCTATTGTCAATTAGAATTTTGTGTTCTCGACTAAACGAAAGAAGCACGGGTACCTTCCTATCTTCCCTCAACCCGTCTTCAATCCATCCTAAATAATAATAAGAGCAGTTGAGGCAAAACTCTAGATTGGACCATTCAAGTGGAAACATAAGGTTTGAAGCATGTTTGGACTTCAGATTAACTTATAGATGAAAATATTAACTGCATCTAAAGTCGTCAGATGGTATTCGAACTGTGAAGTGTGGGACTGCACACATGTTTGTGAAAGGTATAATACTTGAGTCCAATTCAATTTTGTTACAACAGACTCAAACCACTTTTTAACATGCAAATCTCTTATTTCCAAGGTCCCTTTTCATTCCCTTTCAGATCCTATGGCCTTTATTAAATATAGTTACCAAGTATTTTGCTCATCTTTTGTTATATGTGAAGTCTGCCTAGAAACTTCTGTTTTTCTTTGAAAATCCACAAATTACTAAAGGCTTATTGATGCCTCCTCTAAATAAACTTCTAGTCATGTAAAAAGGAATTGGCTTTGGAAGAAATGTAAAAGATAGTAGGAGGTATTGTTCACTCTATTCTTAATTCTCATCCAATTGGTGGATTCCTTAGGGCAGGGAACTAACTCTATCCCTTAACTATTCAAGTGTATTAACTACTACCTCTCTACTTTTCCAGCATAGAGGATTATCTGCTTAAAGTGGATGTCGGAATTTGAATTGTATTTGGAGTAGTTTTATGATACAAAAAGAGAAAAAGAGTATCATCTTTGGATGGTTGAAAAAACTACTAAAATTCACCCCTGTATACAGATTAGTTGACTTCTTTCACAAATTGGAAAAAACAATCTTAATTTCTCCAAAGTAAAATTCAAAAAAAACATATTTTTTGGTCCCACCATAAGGTAATCCGGGTGAGTTTGAAAAAGTAAGGAGAGGTACTACGTACTATGAAAATGAGATCCGAAGAGGAAGTTGTGACAGAAACTTAAGGGGTTCGATGTAAAGATAACTTTAGCTTATTACTATACGTTGTATTACACAGATTGAACCCTTTATCTTTTGCTAAGAGAAATGGCATGAGAAGTGGTGGCACTCCTTAGCCTGCAGCCTCAGTGGTAGCTAACTTAACAGAGGGTAAGCTGTCCCGCCGATTTGTGAGGCTGCAGAACACACCCAGGCATCAAATGAGTGGGTTCAAAAGACTTCCCACTAAGCCAGCCTTGCTGGTGTTGACTAGAGTGTTGAGAGAACTTCCACCTAATCTCTACCTCTGCCATCGAATATCAGCAGCATCATATGCTCCAATAGAAAAGAGAAACAATCAGAGATGGACACAAGTAATAGCCGCAAGGGGCCGTTGCTCCCACTGGAATTATTTCAACAATTTCATTGATACCTGAAAATTTTCAAGTTATTATACAAATGCCCTCACTGTTTTTCTCCTAAATACGGAAGAATTATTTGTTAATTTATTTGTTTGTAACCTTGCCATTGACCAATACCAGGTGTGACTGCATTGCGGAGATTGAGAGATACTAGCAGCGACGACTTTTTTTCTCGGAGATACCCACCATTTTACCTTTACGAAGACTTGAACCCTCAACCTTTCCTTTTTTTTTTTTTTAATTAGAGGAGGTACCATTGAGTTTCAATTCTTACTGATGTACTTAGCATGTTGCAATGTTTTCCATGCATGAAATTTATTGAACCAACACATTATCAATCTATTATTAAGTTAATTATTTTAGTTCAGAATTCTTTACCTTATTAGTGTTCAAAGTTGTCCCACCAAAATAAATTTCTGGGTTTGTCACTTGTAAATAGTGAAATTCAACACGCCCAAAATATGTTTTCAAAGCACAATACTGATCAGGCCCATATATAAATAAGTAAATAATTAGCCCACAATACAATATCCAAGTAATAGGACGAACCCATCATCCCTTAGGAAGTGAGAAATAACGACCCACTACCTAGAGGTAGTGGGAAGTTAACAATGAAGTGGGTCATGACTCCCTATTTTGAGGAGTATGATCCAATAAAATAGGAAAACTTGTATGAGAATTAGGGATATAAATATGACCATTTGAGCTTGAATAAAACATCTTTTGATGTGAGTATATTTTTACCACTTACATTTGGCGCCGTCTGTGGAAAAGATATAAAAAATAGTTTTCCACTTGCAACAGTTTCATTTCTTTTTGATAAAACATGGTGTCCACACGGTCAACAAACAATGAAGCCAAATTCGAAGAAGTCATGAGGCGGTTGGAAGCTGTGGAGCAGAGAAATGCAGCCCTCGAGCAACAGAATGCTGAGCTACTCCATCGAGTGGCTCAGGGCCCTTTCCCTCATCAAAATTCCAACCCAGCAGATGGTACAAGGAATGATGATCCAGATCCCTCCAGCTCCCATCAAGAACGGAACGTGTCAACCACTCAAAGGAACAAAGTGCCGAGGGAGGAGGAAGAATCCTCTCATCCCATAACAAGAGAAGTACCAGCAATGCATGCCCCGACCCGGAACGACATGTACGAAATGGCTGCAAAAATTCAAAGAGATGTGATGAAGGATTTAAAGATGCAGACCCCTGACGATCTAACCATTCATGCAACCACATATATGACCCAATCTCCATTCACAGAAGAAATTGAAGCAACAGAATTCCCGAAGAAGTTTGTACTCCCAGTTTTTACACTCTATGACGGTACGAAGGATCCCCTCGATCATATTTACCAGGTGCAGACCAAAATGACCGTTTATGGGAGGAACCAAGCCCTTCTGTGCAAAGTCTTTTCGACAAGTTTGACAGAGGCACCACTTATGTGGTTCAAAAGCAATCCCCCGGATCCATCAGTAGCTGGAATGACCTCTGTAGACGCTTTATCGGTCAGTACTTCAGCAACCGAAGACAAAGAAAAATGATATCAAGCCTTTTTACCATGACCCAGGAAAAAGGAGAGAGCCTCAAGAGTTTCTTATCCAGATTCATCGTGGAAATGTCTTCTATTGATGACTGCGACCAATTGTCAGCAGTAGAAGCATTCCGTATGGCGGTCATCCCTGGAATAAAATTCCACTCTTCACTAGTAAAACGGCCCCCTGTCAACATCGGTGAGCTAAACTCCAGAGCACAAGGGTATCTCAGAATAGAGGAAGAGGAAGCAGTCAGACAGAGAAGAGCCTCACTGGTAACGATGGAGGAAAAATCCAAGGAAAGGATGAGGGACCAGAGGCCTCAACGACCCGATCCACCTCGGCAAATCTCATAATCCAGAAATTCAGACAGGCGTCAACGGACAGAAGAAATAACCACTCCGCTCAAAACCAACCTTGGAAAGCTTTTTCAAGAAAGCAAAAACAAAGGGATTTTCAGACCACCTCCACCGATGGAGTTGAGGGACATGACCAAGCACTGCGCCTTTCACAGTGAATATGACCATCATACGAATGACTGCAGGAATCTTCGAAGGCAGGTCGAGGCAATGATTGCCAAAGGTGAACTTGCAGACTACATAATGAAGGATCAACCGAGACCGGACAAACCACACAGGACTCAGCCGAATAACTCTGCAGCAGGACAACCAGTGAGGGTCATCCACATGGTCCAAGGAGGTGAAGAGGTATTGGAGGACGAAGGAAGCAGAAGGTCAAAGCTAAGAAAATCACACAAACTCAGGCGAATCGGCGAAGTTTGCCAAACATCCCTCATCCAAGGAGAATCAAGAATTATGTTTTCAAAAGACGATATGCAGAATATTCAGACGCCCCGCGAAGATCCACTGGTAATCACTCTTCTGGTAGCTAATTGTCTGATCAAACGTGTGATGATTGATCCAGGAAGCAGCACCAGCATCATGACGAAGTGGGCCTTCGACAAAATCGGAATTGATGTATCACAGCTGTGCCCGGCTAAGATGCCTCTGGCCGGTTTTGACGGACGACGCGTTGAGCCAATAGGTGTAGTCCATTTGTCAGTATCAGCGGCACGCCGAACCCTGAAAGAAGCTTTTGTCGTGGTGGACGTCAAGTCATCGTAGAATCTACTGATGGGACGAGGGTGGATCCATCGGATGCAAGGTGTTCCTTCGACACTCCATCAGGTCATGCGGTGCCTCGATCCAAATGGGGTGGACGTAACAGATATCCCTGGAGACCAGGTAGCAGCGAAGGAGTGCTACTCAGTATCCGTGAAGGATCTGAATCCAAAAAACAAACAAGTATTGAAAGCGCCAGAAGAGTCCCTGTACAACAAGAAATAACAATTACAGTCAGACCTTTCCTCAGAGGGTCAGGAGACTCAGGCAACCACGGAGCCCCTAGAAGAGGTGAATGTTAGTTGGACGGACCACACCAAAGTACATTTATCGGCTCATACCTCCAAAAAGAAGAAAAGGATGAGCTGATTCACTTACTCCAGCTAAACTCAAACGTGTTTGCCTGGTCTCATCTTGATATGCTAGGCATTGATCCCTCGGTCGCTCAGCATAATCTAAATGTTGATCCAGATGTAAGACCAGTGAGGCAGAAGTAGAGGAGGTTCAGGATATAAAGGAACCAGATCATATATGAGGAGGTGGGAAAGCTGCTAGAAGTTAGATTCATAAGGGAAGTAAAGTACCCATCATGGTTGTCAAACATGGTGGTAGTCAGAAAGAAGAACGGAAAATGGAGGGTCTGCGTGGACTTCACCAATTTAAACAAGGCCTGCCCGAAGGATTGCTTTCCCCTGCCAAAAATTAATCAGATGGTAGATGCCACATCAGGATATGAAAGACTCTCTTTTCTCGATGCGTACTCTGGCTACAACCAAATCCTGATGAGTCAGGCTGATGAGGAGAAAACAACCTTCATTATCGAGGAAGGTACGTATTGCTACAGAGTAATGCCTTTCGGACTTAAAAATGCAGGTGCCACCGATCAAAGGCTTGTCAGAAGGATATTCAAAAGTCAGATGGGGAAAACGGTTGAAGCCTACATAGATGACACGGTGGTAAAAAGCAGAAGGAAAGACGACCATCTCAAGCACCTGGAAGAAGTGTTCGATGCACTCCGAAAGTATGGGATGAAGCTCAATCCAGCTAAGTGTTCGTTCGGAGTCTCATCCGGGCAGTTCCTCGGGCATATCGTCAATCGAACAGGAATTGAAGCCAGCCCATCGCAAGTCAAGGCTCTGATAAGTTGTGAAGATCCAAAAACGCAAAAGGAGGTCCAGATTCTGACAGGAAGGGTAGCCGCACTGAGCAGGTTCGTATCCCGACTGACAGACCGATGCAGACCATTTTTTCAGGCAATTAGAGACGAAAAAGGAAGCATATGGGGACCAGAACAGGCAGAGGCCCTACAGAAATTGAAGCAGTATCTCCAGAATCCACCAATCCTCGCCTCACCAAATCCAGGAGAACCACTTCATCTGTACCTCGCCATATCAGCAGCCTCAACCAGCGCAACACTTGTAAAGGATGACAAAAAGTGCCAGAAGCCAGTATTTTTCAGCAACAAGTCCCTATCTGATGCAAAAACCAGATACACAATGGCGGAACGAGCTGTTCTTTCTCTAATCAATGCAAAAAGGCGACTGAGGCACTATTTTGAAACCCATCCAATCGTGGTGCCGACCACCATGCCTATAAGAGCCATCATGTCCAAACCTAATCTGACGGGAAGAATAACCAGATGGGCACTGGAACTCGGGACATTCGACATCATGTACGTGCCACGAACAGCCGTCAAAGGTCAGGCCTTAGCTGATTTTCTCCTAGAAGCAGAGCCAGAGTCAATCCTCCAAGACACAAATGAGCCCGAATGGACGCTCTATGTAGACAGATCAGTTGGTTCAGTAGGTTCGGGAATTGGGCTTGAAATTATAACACCAGACGGAACCCGAATCCAACAATCAATTCGTCTGGAGTTTCCTGCCACCAATAACGAAGCTGAATACGAGGCACTCCTGGCTGGGCTGCGACTAGCTCAGAGCCTCTGTGTTAGAAGTCTCTGTATATTCAGTGACTCACAACTGGTGGTGAAACAAGTTCAAGGCGAGTACGACGCAGGGGAAAAGCTGCAGCCCTATAAGAAGCTGGCTCAGATGGAGCTAGACAGATTGGAGCAGTATACCCTCAGTCAGATCCCCAGGGAGGAAAATGAAAATGCGGATCGATTGGCTAACATGGCGTCAATCAATGATCAGGATTTGACCAGAGTTGCCCCGATCGACTACCTTGATGTCCCAAGCATCCATCAGCCAGATGTCGTGTGCGCAATACCTTGGGAGCCGAGTTGGATGGATCCCATAACATAATACCTCAGGAACGGCATCCTCCCTGACGATAAAGTAGAGGCTCGGAAAATACGCATGAAGTCAGCCAGATACGCCTTGCTACACGGCCATCTTTATAGAAGATCTTTTGCGGGTCCATACCTTCGGTGCCTCACGCCTTCAGAGGCATCAGCCATAATGGAGGAAATCCATGAAGGGTCATGCGGAAATCACTCAGGGGGACGAGCGTTGGCCCATAAAGTCCTAAGTCAAGGATATTTTTGGCCTTATCTTTCCCAAGATACTGAAGCTTATGTTAGAAGGTGCAGAAAGTGTCAGTTCCATGGAGACTTCATCCATCCGCCACCAGAACTGCTTAACCCCATTTTCAGCCCGCACCCATTTGCGCAATGGGGGATCGATGCAGTTGGACCATTTCCCATGACTCTCAGATCAGTAAATCAAGCACTAATAACAACTGATTATTTCACAAAGTGGGTCGAGGCAGAATCTTACTACACCATCACTCACAGGCATGTAATCAAATTCATATGGACCAATATCATCTGTAGATTCGGAGTGCCGAGGGTGATAGTGATGGACAACGGAACAAATCTGGATAATCAGTGGACCAGACAGTTCTGCAATGAACATGGGATTCAGTTAAGAACTTCATCGGTCGGATACCCTCAAGGAAATGGCCAGACCGAAAGATCCAACAGAACCATATTGAATACCCTGAAGAAGAAGTTGGAAGACCATAAGGGAGTGTGGCCAGACAAGCTTCCAGAGGTACTATGGTCTTACAGGACAACATCAAGAATCCCTACAGGAGAAACACCATTCTCAATGGCATATGGGACAGAAGCAGTCATTCCAACAGAGCAAATAGTGCCAACAGCCAGAACATAACTGTATCAGGAGGAACTGAACGACCAACAGCTGGTTGATGGACTAGATCTGCTCGAAGAAAAACAAGATCAAGCCACCATCAGGCTGGCAGCCTACCATCAGAGGGTCAGAAACGCCTTTAACAAAAAAGTCAGAAGACGAGAGTTCCAGGTGGGCGATATGGTATTAAGAAAGAAGATAGGATTAATCAGAAAGCTCAAGGAGAATTGGGAAGGACCATACACAGTCACAGAGGTCATAGGACGTGGGGCTTATCGCCTCAAGAATAATGACGGCAATATGGAACCCAATTCACAGAATGCCTCACGACTGAAGAGGTACTATCCTTGACATTCATTTTGTTTTCAAAATAATGAAGCAGAGGCATTTGAGCCTATCTTTACTGATATGTTTTATCAATTTTATTTTCAATTCCAAGTTTGTTATTCTGACTCAGTCAGATGTTGTTATCTTTGTAATCTCTTGATTATAATAAAATATGGTCATCCTTCTTACAATCAAGTAGCCTGATTCATATAATATTTCCTAAGTAGTGAGATGATAGAGGCTTATAAGCCTGACTCAATCTTCCAGAGGAATGAAATTGAAAATAATTCCTAAGTAGTGAGATGACAGAGACATATAAGCCTGACTCACTCTTCCAGAGGAATGAAATTGAAAATAATTCCTAAGTAGTGAGATGACAGAGGCTTATAAGCCTGACTCACTCTTCCAGAGGAATAAAGATTAAAATAATCTCTAAGCAGTGAGATGACAGAGGCATATAAGCCTGACTCACTCTTCCAGAGGAATGAAGATTAAAATAATCTCTAAGCAGTGAGATGACAGAGGCATATAAGCCTGACTCACTCTTCCAAAGGAATGAAGATTAAAATAATCTCTAAGCAGTGAGATGACAGAGGCATATAAGCCTGACTCACTCTTTCAGAGGAATAAATAAAAATTTCCTAAGTAGTGAGATGACAGAGGCATATAAGCTTGATCCACACTTGTAAAAAAAGTTAAAGTAAAGGCAAGTTAGCCTGATTCATATCAACCGAAGGAAATAAAAATGCATATTCCATTAATAAAGCAAAATAACTATCTTGTATTATAAAATTGTCCGAATGACATAGTACAAGGTACAACATTACAAAATGAGTATAGAAAAGCCTAATTGTGGCTTGGACCGCTGAAGTCCTTCCCTAAGGAATCTACTTGTGTGGTCGGGGGGAAGAACTCTATAGAAGGGTTGAGAGGGTCAGTGGGAAGATACCCTTTGAGGAATTCAGTGAAAAGATTCTGAGCATAACTAGGCTCGGGGCTGGCATATGGTTGTTGAACCCCTAGCTTCTTATCCATGGCATTAGGATCTTTGATCTTCCTCTTTGCTAGATCCTTCTCTCCAGCAATGAAACGTTTCCTTCAGAATTCACCAGCCACTATCGTGTTCATCCTTGAGTAATGTTAGTGCATGTCAAGCCCTCCTTTCTTGCACATTTCCAGGGCGGACTGGGAGATGCCGAACTGGTGTTGAAGAGCCTCATGGTCAGATGCCAGCTTCTCCTTCTCACTGAACAACTTAACATTTAACTCTTTTTCATGAGCAAGTTCCTCCTCCAGTTGAGCAACCCTGGAAGGGAGATCCCCCAGCTGAGCCCTCAGCTCTTTTTCCTTGTCGTCTCTTTCAGCCACATCGGCCTCCAGACGCTCGAGCTCCTTCACATCTGCCTCATGAGCAAGGCATAATGCGTTGACACTGAAGAGAGCCTGAAAGGAAATTTTAAGGCAAAGAGGGTCAGTAAAAAAAAAAAAAAAAAAAGCAGACACATACCCCCAATAACAAGCCCGGAGTTCGATCCACAATACGGTTGGGGTCGGCCTCTCTCTGCATCTCGAGCTCTTCCGGCGTCCAGAGCCTCTTTGCCCGAGTCATCATGGCGGACATTGATGTAAGGCTGGAGGTGGATTGGTCAGAGGAAGCAGAACTCTTGTCCTTACCTTTATGCTTCTTTTTCTTACTGGGTCTTTCTTCCCCCACTGGTCTGGTTCGGGCAGAAGAAGGAGGAAGCAGTTCAGGGATAGTGGTATGCACAAGTGCAGACCCAGAAGCATCGCCCGCCAAGGCAACAGTCACAGCCTGAGGATCAGAAGCTAGAGGCACTTGTTCTTGTCCAGTTGGTGGCGCGACTATTTCCTTCACATCATCATCATCATCCTCAATCACTGGTCTGATCAGATCCATCACGATTTTGTACTTGGCTCCTAACCTGGATATACCCTGCAAATTGGCAGGAGTAAGCAGGTCAACGCATGACTTACGGTCCGACCAGACCTTAGACTTCAATAAAGAAATACGAGCATTTACATCCTGAGCCACAATGTCTGTATCTTTATAACCTAAAGACTTATACACAAAATCCACCCTAAGTTGATCACACCCAGAACAGAGGCAAGATTCCTTATGAATAAAAGAAAAGGGAAGAAGGGCCAGACGCTTAAAAACACTCGGGATCGGCCATTTCCTAGAATATAGGTAAAACCAAGCCCCCTTTACTAAAACCATCTTCTCCTTCCAATACTTCTCTGTTTTCTCAGTCCCATGGAAGATCGCCCGACCCTTGAAGGGGTAAAAGTTGTACCTCCCCTCACAACCCTCCAAGTCCGTAATTTTATAACTAAGCAGAAGATCTGCCAGACCCAAGGATAGCTTTTTCTCTCTGTTAATCAGGATCAACATTGAAATTATCCTGAGGAAGTTTGGGTTGACTTGTAGAGGGGCTATTCCTAGGATGAAGAAAATGAAGTGAAAGAGAGGGTGAAGAGCGAATCGAAGCGCCTTTATCTGAAAAGCCGAAAATAACACCTCATCCTGACCTACCCCGTCCCCCATCCTGAAGTCATAAGAAGGATCATATTCCATCAGGATCACCTCTTTAGGGATCTTACAATCCCTCCTCAGACTTTTAATGTTCACAGACTTTCTTTTATGAGCTTCAAAAGGCTCAGCTACGAATGGGGCTGACTCAGTAGAAGGTCCAACGGGAACGCCTTTAGGAGCATCGGTCCCTACAGGATTAGATAGAACAGAAGTCCCAACAGGAATAGTATCAGGAACATCTGCCTGGTTGCTCACCCCAGAAACAATTGATCCCAAGCCGGATAAGTCCTGACGACTAAGTATGGGCAAAGAGGAAGAATGAGAAGATGGATTTGCAGAAGGGGGGCTGGGAACATCAGACCCCCCATATTCCTGAGGAATCGTCCCTTCGGTAGATCTTAAGGCACTATTATCAGACATGGTTAAAATAAAATGGCAACTTACACAAAAAACACCGGCGGGATGAAAGAGGAACTTCCGGCAACCAAAATATGAACAACGATGAAGATCAGAACACTACTTGTAAATCACACACAAAAATTGAAACAAGAAGAATAAAAAATGAAGCCCAAAAAGGGGTTTATATACAGTCAGACATACCAACAGCCGTCACTAAATGACAGAGGAGGCGCGCCGGTTCCCAAGGCCACAAACACGGTGAAAGCGGAACAGGCAGCCGCCTTTCTGAAATTTGAAATCCACACGCCTTTTCGCAATGATGAGGATGACGTCATCAGGCACAGCTGTAAAGCAATTAATTTCGAAGAAATTCAGGTCAAGCCCATGAATCCGTATACCCGACCCGAATGGGGCTAGTGTAAATAGTGAAATCCAACATGCCCAAAATATGTTTTCAAAGCCCAATACTGATCAGGCCCATATATGAATAAGTAAATAATTAGCCCACAATACAATCTCCAAGTAATAGGACGGACCCATCATCCCTTAGGTTGCGTTTGGTAACGGTTTGGTGCGGTGTTAGTTTTTGGTTTTGGTTTGGGTTGGGTTGGATTTGGTTTGGTGTAATTTTATTTTGGTTCCAAACCATGTTTGGTGCAAATGGTTTTGGTGTGAGAAAAAGTGATGCTGAAAAACCAAACCATGTTTGGTAGAGTTGGTATGGGTTGAAATTCTGAAACCAAACCATATTTGGTAACTTGGGATGGTTTCACATTTTATTTATAAATATTAAAATTTTGTAATATTAAAATATATTAATATACTAATATATTAATATTAAAATTTATAATATAAAAATATATTAATATATTTAATATATTTTTATTATATTAATATATTATTATATAATATATCAATATTATTATTTATATTAATATTAATATTAAAATTTATAATATTAAAATATATATTATATTCGGTGCAACAGTGATTCGGGTTGCTACAGTGCTACAGTGAATTTGCTACAGTGTCCGCACCATACAAAACCATCTACAAAGATGGTTCCAAATTCCTTCATAATTTTCACACCATGGTTTGCTACAGTAACCGAACCAAATTTTCACACCATTTTACCAAACATGGTTTGGTGCCATTTTTTGGCACCAAAATCATATTTTTGGCACCAAAGCATGTTACAAAACAGGCCTTAGGAAGTGAGAAATAACGACCCACTACCTAGAGGTAGTGGGAAGTTAACAATGAAGTGGGTCATAACTCCCTATTTTGAGGAGTATAATCCAATAAAATTGGAAAACTTGTATGAGAATTATATATATATATATATATATGGCCATTTGTGCATGAATAAATCATATGTTGATGTGAGTATATTTTTACCACTTACATCTAAGCAAAAACTTCAGAAAACAGAATTTTCTTACCCGAAAACAGACCCTAACCGTGCATTTCCCACTACCTCTTTCTGTATGTTCAAAAATTTGCCACTGACCTAGCAGAGTTCAGATCAGATAGTTCTGACGTGGGTTTTTTCTATTTAAAGTGATAACAAAGAATTTAATTTTTATTATCTCACAATTTCATCTTCTCTAACCAAAACAGCATCAATAATTCTAAATGCACTAACAGGGCAATGTGAGTCTGTTTCTTAAGACCCGAAAACACACACGCATATATATATATACATATATATGTAAATATATAAAACGGAAAGCCTAACCTTCCTGCTGATCATTTTCGGAGAACTCATGTTCAAGAACCTTATCGAACATTTTGGCAATAGTGCCCTCGCCGGAGGGCGATGCCGACGAATTCAGAGACAGATTGCCATAAAATCTCTCTCGGATTTCCTTATCAGATCTCGGTGAATTCGAGGCGATCACGCAAAACGTCAACAACAAAACTCCAATCCACAACCCAAAGTTCTCTCGTTTCGCGCTAATCACCGCCATTATATATATATACATATATATGTGGTGATTTAAAGAGAGAGAACTTCAAAGCAGATCGCAATTCATGTGAAGAGAATTTGAGATTTGAGAGCAGAAGGTAATGGACACGGACTAGAGAGAGAGGGTTTCGTAGATTGAAGGTAAAATGGCGATGGTAAAAGGTCCTGTAATTTTCTTTTCAAGTAATCTTCCACTACGTTTCACACGGGCTAGAGAGAGGGTTTATATATATATATATATATACACACGGTATATGCTTGTAATTTCATGTAAAAACAAAAATTGGAAACATGCTTTTATATACACTATTAAAAATTTAAAAGCACGTGTATTAAATATTAAAAGAAGGGTGTTTTTTCAAAAAAACTCTCTTATACTATTTAATTTAATTTAATTAACTGACATCTCTTATATGCGAATTATTTCATATACTTTCTAATTTTATCACATTGCCCCCTCATATCTCAAAATGGTTAGTATTAATTTTATTTACACATCCTGAAGTTTGATTTATCTTCAATTAGACCCCGTTAGGTTTGAAAAACTTCATTTAGACCCCTTATTTTTTCTGACACACATCATTTACACCCCTAATGTCACTTAATACTTAAATTACCCCCGATGTTGAGATAGGTGGTATTTGGAAATAATGACTCAATTTATTTACTACCCTCAAATTTTATTATCCTTATCCAACATTTTTTTTACTTTTAACATTATTATCTAGTTATATAAAAAATTTATTTTTTATCAACCAATGCATCAAAGTCTCAAACAAAAAATAAAAAATCTAATTGGTAGTTAAATTTTAAAAGTAAACTATAAACGAAAATATATATATATTGGAGTAAATTATAATTTTAAAAGTAGCAAAATAAATGAATGGATAATGTTCGAAATATATATATATATATATATTTCTTTTATAGTTCACTTTTTAAACAAGATTTTAAACGAAATATATATATATCCCCTATGTCCCATAATAGTTGTTCATTTTCTTAATTTTATTTCTCCCAAAATACTTGTCCAGTTTCGAATTCTAATACAATATAATCTTATACTCTTCAAAATTATCCATTTTCATCAACTTCAAAAAAGTAATGAGTTCCACTAAAATACAATTATACTATATTATCAAAGGGCAAAATTAGAAACACAAAATAACAAACAAAAAAATATTGAAAAAGTTAGATTTGGACAACTAATTTGGGACAGAGGGTGTGTAATTTTTTTCGTTTATAGTTCACTTTTTATTTTATTTTCCTCTAATGCTTTGTTTTTTGTTTCAAACTCTGATGTATTGGTTTAGAAAAAATAAATTATTTATATAACTAGATAATAATGTTAAAAGTAAAAAAATATTAGATAGAGATAATAAATTTGAGGGTAATAAAGAAATTGAGTCCTTGTTTCCAAACACCACATATCTCAACACTGAGGGTAGTTTAGGTATTAAGTGATATTAAGGGGTATAAATGATGTGTGTCAGAAAAAATAAGAGGTCTGAATGAAGTTTTTCAAACCCAGGGGGTTTGATTAAAGATAAATCAAACTTCAAGGGTGTAAATAAAATTAATTTTAATTATTTTGACTAAGATGTGAGGGTGAGGGGATAAGGTGATCAAATTGAAAAGTATATGGGGCAATCTGGACATAGGAGTGGTTAGTTGATTAAATTCAATAGTATATGGGGTTTTTCTGAGATTAATCCTTAATAGAATAATAAAATAAATGAGTAAAAGATAAATAGAAAGGCTTCATAAAATGATTTGGAAAGGGAAAAAAAGAGATAAAAGAGTTTTGTGCTGTCATAAGAAAGCCCGCCCGGGGCAACCCTCTTTCTCAACTCAAATCTTAAGTTCAGTGGCTTTCATCGTTGACGAACACCTACGTTAATAAGACAATCCATCGCCATTGCCATCTCTATCAGGATTATCTCCGTCGTGATTCACTAGGGGTGGAACATTAATCAAGGCTTCCTTTTGATGATAAAAGAAATGATTTGAAGGATAATTTATTCTTTCATATCTCTCATTTACTGTTCTTCCAAAAGTGAGAAAATTTGGAATGTGATAGGTGTCGAATGTTGTCCATTCTAGGCCCCTAACTCACTATTGTTACATCTTATCATTCCGTTTTTTGGTGTTTTTATGTGGTTTGCATGTCTAAGCGTGTTTCAGGAGCTTAATGGGAAAAGAAAAAAAAAACGAGCTAACTTTAGCGAATTAACTAAAGATGTGCTTGTGTCTACCCGAAAAGAAAAAAAAAGATGATTTTTCAAGCAAAAAGTGTCTCCCAAATGACAAAAATGATATTTTTCGGAGTTGAAACTTCGGAAAACATACTAACAGAGTGAAGGGGGTTCAAACGAAAGAAGAATTAGAAAAAGTGATTTTTATGATTTTTCTTACGCAGACAGCAAACAAAAAGTGGTTGGAATCATCATTTATACGCATAACTACGCACATGGCTGAAGAGCTACGTATAAGCCTGCGCTTGAGCATAGGCTAAGCTACGCATATGCGTAAGGGTAAAGCGCAGGTCCAAAATTTTTAGTAACTTCAGATGGCCATAGCTCGGTAAAAACATGTCTAAATTGAGTGATTTTTTAGTCTAAACTCAAGAGCTTGAAGTCAGCTTTCCAACAGAAAAAGTATGCCTCAATTAGAGTTTTGATCTAAAGAGTGAGACATGTCTGCAGGAAAAAGTTGAAAACTGCAGATTCGACCAAAAATCCCAATTTGACTAGTATTGATCCGTTTTGACCCAAGATGACTTTGTGTTCGATTCCAACACTTCCAAGCACGTTTATAATGTATATGTACATCAGATTAAAGGGGTTTGGCTCAAAATTGAGGAGAAACACATCAAAGATGAATCCTACTCCAAGCGAAACAAGTCTAATACAAGCAGGACGCTTCTCAACTTCTTCTATAAATACCAAGGTCTAGACCAGACCTAAGAAGCTTCTAATTACATTATTTTCATAGCACTATATCTGGAGATTTACATCTTTTGAAAAAGGGAGTCAGTCAAGACCTAGAGATCCGAAACAGACGATCAAGGAGGATGTTTCTACATTAACGATGCAGTCTCCTTCCACCATGAGCATCTAAACCGATATCTAGGGTTTTCTAGCAAAACCCTAGCCAAGTAATGTAGTTTATTTATTTGTTTCAATTATAACGAGGGGACACTGAATATCACACATGTTGTGATTGTGTAGATGAGAGACCGTAGTTATTTAATATAAGGGGTTTTATATTTGTTCTACTCTTTGTCTTAGATTGAATGAATGCATTATCTTAATCAATCATGTTTATCTGGTGTTCTCTAGCATATCATGATTTTATACACAATGGTGTTTAACACCTGAAATCCTAGGTTTACACAGGTCATGCCTCAATGAGGTGATATAGACATGCTTTAGTTTAATTTCATGTTGTAGGAGAATATTAGAGTAAAGTAGATGGCATGCACTAATCACACTTTGTCCATAGATGAGTTGTAGCGAATCCGATTGACGGTATATTTTTTGGGATATATTCGACTATTTGCTGTATAATCTATTTCGTGAGTGATGGATCGCCCTCTTGCAATTGATAAAGTAGATAGCTATATTATGCGATTAGTGGTGGAGTATGAAAATCCTAGTTTTTATCTTTACTGCTCTTGTCTTAATCATCTTTACTTGCTTTATTAGTTAGTTAGTTAATAAATCACAAACAACAAACCATACTTTTATAGCAATTCAAGAGTATTACTTTACGAGAGTCCAGGATATGACTTAGTCCCTCAAGTTCGATAACATTTCTCAAGCCAAACTGTACTGCAATACAATTCGTGCACTTGTGATAGGTAAAACTAAGTCATTGTAAGAGTCCGTTTTTAAACACTATTTTTAACCCTAGTTTGACCGCATCAGAAAGAAATGATAACAAATTAAATATAATTTTTAAAATATAAAAAATTCCCTTAATATTTAAAAAATATAATTTAAAAAACAAAGGTAATAAAGTAAATGAATTATAATACTATCTTTTCTTTTATATTCTTTAACCTTACCAAACACGAATACTTTCATTTAAATACAAATTTTAGTTATCTTTTTTTTCTTTTTCTTTTTCTTTTTCTTTTCTCTCACAATGTTATCATTTATTTTCTTTTCTCTCCCACTCAGCCAAACGAAGCTAAGAAAAAAAAATTAACACTATATAGAATATAGTGAAAAATAAAAGGGATAAGGATTCAATATTTTATAACTCATTCCTCATCTCTCAATAAAATTTTGGAACAATCAATTCAAACTTGAAAAAATAAAAATAAAAAATAAAACTTGAAAAAAAGAGAGGAATGATAGAAAGAGATAGTGTACATATTATTACATTCAACTTTATTTAGGAAAAATAAATTCAATATGTATGTTACTTATATTTTTTAAATAATCATATTGTCAAATTATTTAATTGATATTTATTTATATATAGAAAATATGTATCTTTTGAATTTTATATATATATGGAGGAATAGAGATGAAGATATATGAACCTGTTGATTGAACAGAATAGTGGGAATGAGGGCGAGAATATAAATAAAGATAAACGATGAGAGATAAATGATAAGAGGATGCGTATAATAGGGTCGAAGAGTTACTTATCATTCACCACTTTCACCCTATTTAATTTGGTTAAGAGATTTTTAATTTTATTTTTGATTTAAAATATAAAAGGAAAAAAATTGTTTCAAAGGGCGTGTACTTTTATACTGTTGCTCTCTCGAACTCCATGCTCTACCTAATCCAATACTGGAAATTCATCCCTTTTCATTTCTTCCAGAGATTGGCCGAAAGCCGACACTCTAAGAAATAGGGAAGGATATAACCCTTCTCCTTTATGGCACATATAATGAGGCCCAGCTGAGGACCCCAAGTCGGTCAACCTCAGCCATTAGCATGGATGGATTTTTGGGTACAACAAGATCAAGCTCACACAATTCTACATAGTCACTTTAACTCCCTGCGTTTTCCTTTCTCATTTCTGAAATTATTTTCCAAGTGTTAACGTTTTGTGACGTCATTTATTCATGACGTCTTGAGCAATCTTGGTACGTGCTGATTTTTTGTGTTTTGTTATGGACTTAGTGAGATGACTTCGTGGTATTTCGTTTCCGGCTTCGTGGGTTTGTGTTTCGTTGGCGACTACGTGGGTTCGTTGCGAAGTTTTCTTGTTGATGCTTCGCGCGATCGTGTTCCGTGCTCGAACGTGTTACTTAGTTTATTGTAGATGTGTCGGTGTAGCACTTATGTGATTATGTGTTTGTGTTTATTTTTAGAACTTTTGGGAGTGAGGGTTATTCTCGATATTTCACTTGTGTGTGAGTTGTTGAGGAGGTATGAGAGTTTTTCTATGTGTTTTGAAGTGTTTGGATGTGTCCCAGATTGTTTCAGAGTTTTTCGGTGTCATCTTGGGGCCTTAGAGTCTTTTCTTGCAATTGTTGTTTTAGGGTTACCGAGTACTCGATGTACAACTCGGTAGATTATTTACCAAGTAACAATTTTCACAGATTGCCTATATAAGTGAATGTAACCTAAAAACATTTCAATTATTCTTCTATTCTTCTCCAAACTCGGCCTCTCTCTCTCCCATTTGGTTTCTTGCAATCTTTGCCCTATTTCATCTATTTGGGCTTGGATTTTGGTGACAGCTTCAACACAGAAGTTGGTTGTGGTATTCTCAGCTTTGATTTGAGCCATGGATTAGTAAGAGTTTTCTCCTATTTGTAAGTTTTATTCTCAAACCCTAGTTTTGGGTTTTTTTGTCAAACCATATATTGATTCTTATTTTCATTGTGGTTTGAGTATTGATTCATTCTTAGGCGGCTATGGCAAAGCTTTTCATTGATTGGTTTATTCGATTCTGGTTTTGGGTTAAAGCTAGGGTTTCATAGGCCTTGTGTGGTGGTGTGGTTTTGCTCTTCAATTGAGGTAGGGGAAGATATCTTTAATCTCTCGTTCTTTGATTCGTGAGTGTGCGATTTCGTTTTCGAGCTTTATAACCCTAGATTTATTTTTATTAAGTGTAAACTTGAGAAATATGAATTTAGGATTTATTGGTGTTTATGTGTTATAATTCATGTTTATGTCATCCTTGAAATAGGTATATGATGCATGTTAGATGGGTTATGAGTTATGTACTTTTGAAGTTGAAATATACTTGTATGCATATATATATGAATATGAGTATTGAGGTGTATATGTATAAGTGTAATTATACATATAAGATTATGGGTTTTGGTAGTGTAACCGTGATAGTGTAAGTAGGCTAGCTACCTTGGATAGTGATTTGGGATGCGGATGTAAATGATTGGTGGATTATGGGATTATGAACTTAGAGCGTTATTCTAATTCCCCCATTCTTGTTAATCTTGAAGTTGTTATCTTGACATTAAACTTGTGTATGAAAATGAGTTAATGTGTACATTGTTTTAATTGAGATAAAAATATGTTAAATGAAAGGTAAAGTTATCTTTTTGAATTAAAGGATAACTTGAGGATTTGGAACATTATTTGTGCATGAAAAATGTTATCCCTGTGTAGTAAAGGACAATTTGATGAGTTGGAACATGAATGGTGCATGAGAAAACATGTTTGTTGATTATTGCTTTAATGAGATTTAAAAGCATGATGAATGATTAATGGCATTTATGTTTGCATTTTGGGAATGTTGTTCATAAATATGATGTAATAAATATTTGTGTTGGTATATGATGCATTAATACATAGTGCATATGGTGTTCACTTTTTGTATTGAGAATTCAATTGGTATTGGTCTACGTCTATTTATGAAATTTTGTGTGAGTAGACTTGTTTGGGATCATTGTAACAAATGGCCAGGGGATGGTTTTTGCTCCCACGGAACTAATCTTCCAAGAAACCCAAACGGTAGGGGGAGGACTTGTCCAAATCCTATGCGCACAACCGCGTCGTGTTTGACGTCTTCCTTGTTAAAAGTGAAAAGAGAAAAAAATCACTTGGGAAGAATCGGTACGATAAATCTTACCTTCATTCATGAGAAATAAAAATGAAGTGTTAAAGAATGATCCGTTGACCTTTGGAGTTAGAGTGTGTGTGGTTGTGTGTGTACCACGAGGTATGTGAGTCACATTACATCGAGTTGTCGTTATGTGATTTATGTTGGCATGTGGATCATGATATTATTCCATGTAATTGAGGAACATGTTTAATGTGAATTTTGTGATATATGGTGTTCACCTTTTGTATTGAGAATTCAATTGGTGTTGGTCTACGTCTATTTGTGAAATTTTGTGTGAGTAGACTTGTTTGGGATCATTGTAACAACTGGCCAGGGGATGGTTTTTGCTCCCACGGAACTAATCTTCCAAGAAACCCAAACGGTAGGGGGAGGACTTGTCCAAATCCTATGCGCACAATCGTGTCATGTTTGACGTCTTCCTTGTTAAAAGTGAAAAGAGAAAAAAATCACTTGGGAAGAATCGGTACGATAAATCTTACCTTCATTCATGAGAAATAAAAATGAAGTGTTAAAGAATGATCCGTTGACCTTTGGAGTTAGGGTGTGTGTGGTTGTGTGTGTACCACGAGGTATGTGAGTCACATTACATCGAGTTGTCGTTATGTGATTTATGTTGGCATGTGGATCATGATATTATTCCATGTAATTGAGGAGCATGTTTAATGTGAATTTTGTAATATATGGTGTTCACCTTTTGTATTGAGAATTCAATTGGTGTTGGTCTACATCCAATTGTGAAATTTTGTGTGAGTAGACTTGTTTGGGATCGTTGTAACAACTAGCTAGGGGGTGCTTCTTACTCCCATAGAACTAATCTTCCGAAAAACCTAGACAGTAGGGGGAGGACTTGTCCAAATCCTATGCGCATGACCGCGTCGTGTTTTACGTCTTCCTTGTTAAAAGTGAAAAGAGAGAAAAATCACTTGGGAAGAATCGGTACGATAAATCTACCTTCATTCATGAGAAATAAAAATAAAGTGTTAGAGAATGATCCGTTGACCCTTGGAGTTAGGGTGTGTGTGGTTGTGTGTGTATCACGAGGTGTGTGAGTCACATTACATTGAGTTGTTGTTATGTGATTTATGTTGGCATGTGGATCATGATGTTATTCCATGTGATTGAGGAGCATGTTTAATGTGAATTTTGCGATATAATTCATATGTTATTAAAAGGCTCAAGTGAAATTGGATAATGTGAAAAATATTATTTGCATGCCATGTTTTAAAGTATAATATGAGATGAATATTTATACTTGTTGATATGTATTTATATACCCTAGGGTAGTGATATGAGTTAGTTTAGTGGCTTTCTTGTGATAAGTAAGGTCGGTAGTGGACTATGGAGTTAAGTGTGAATTGTGACATTTGAGAAGGTGGGTGATAGTTGAGTAACCTTTGTTGGTAATGGGGTATTGACCACTTGATGTTTTTGCACCTTTGAGGGGTATACGATCCTTGATAGTTTGGGATTTTGGTTGGCTATGTAGTGATGTCCATTTGATACTTCTTTTGCATTTGAGGAATGTATCGTCTATTTTACTTTGAGGTTTGAAGTTGATTAAGTGAGGTGAGAATTTATCCTAGGCACTTGTGTGGTAACTGTCTCTTGATTCCGTTAGTAATCTAAGAGAAGTGATGTTAAGTGTGAATTGAGTTTTGAATGGATTGAATGAGGTTTTGATTGAACCTAGTTGTCCCATAGTTTTGGCTACTAGGGTTTCCCTTTTCATATCCTAAGAATCGGAATGTTTTTGGAGTTTTCAACTTAATCGTCGTGGGTGGTTGAGATGAGTTGTGGATTCGGGAGTGAATTGAGTTCACAGTTGGGAATAGAGTTATTAGATCATTCTTTCCCGATTTTGTTGAAGTGTCATCCTTTTTGGACTTCTTTATTCATTCTTCATTCTCTGTGGTTCATGTCGGAGTTGAGTCACTCCGCATGATGTTTTGGATGTTTCGGTGTGTTCGGGGTTAACTCGGTGTTGTCCGGTTTTGTTTCGGAGCTTTTCGGGCTAATTCCTTGACTTTTCATTCTAGGGGCCACCGAGTACTCGGTGAGTGCGTAAGTTCGCGCACTTGCGCGCAAGCCTCATTTTTTGCCCGAGAGTTTTGGGCATTTCTAAGGCTACCGAGTACTCGGTGGAAGAGCCACCGAGTACTCGAAGCTTCCACCACCGAGTACTCGAGGTACAACTCGGTGGCACCTGTTTGTGCACTTCTTGCAACTTCTTTATGTTATTTCCCTTGTGCTTCACCACTGTTTCTACTATGCTTGATGCATTGATTAGTGGTCTTTAGGGAGGAGTTTTGTTAAGTTGAAGAATCGGCTTAGATTCATCTTTCTTGAGTGTTGGTCACAGTGTGATGCCGAGCCACTCCTTTGTATCATCATTTGATCTGTGGGGTTGGAAACAGACGTTGGGTTCCGTGGTTCTAGCGTGTCATTTTTCCTTCTTCATCCGCGGGGGCGTCATAGGAATCCTTGAGTTATGGTTGTTCGGTTGATTTGAGAGTGTTTCTCTCGGTATGTGTTTATCATACCTTCTTTCATTCCGAGTTTTGGTTATGATGTGTGTGGCTTAGTGCACATACACAGTGGTGTTTTCCTCGTCACGAGAGGATGTCCTTCCTTATTGACGTGATGTTCCGGTTATTCAATTATTCAGCATTGGAGTTCCATCCCTTACTTGGTTTCATGGCTTTAGGTGGCCATTCTTGAGGGTAGTGTTCCCATACCCTTCGTGGTTGAATAGTTAGCTTTCCTTGTTCATAGTGAGAGCGTTAGTGATGGAATTGATCTCCTTGTGGATGGTATCGTGAGATTGATGTTGTGGCATCAGTAGTGATATTGAGGTGAGTGTGGTTCGCCTTTATGAAGAGATTGAGGTGTCATATATGTATTGTGTATATATGCATTAATGATGATTATGTGGGTACGTAAGGACTTAAGAGTTTCCTTAGTACTGGTTATATTTGGATCATATGGTTATTATTGTGGCCCTAGAGTGATTGGCTATGTTATGCTAAAGTATTGTGTATTTAATGTACGTTTATGTGAGTAGTGTAGACTACTAGTGTTGGATTGGTGGGTACTAGTCATAGTGTTCTCTTATGAGGTTAGGACATCATGACTTATACTTATTTATTGTATCTATGTATATAAATATATATATATATATATACGTATGTATATAGGTGTGTGTTTGTCATATGATGTGATATTATGGATTCGTTATGTGCTAGTTGCCATTGATGATGCATGGTAGGGGACTAAAGAGATATGTTTCAGGGGTGTCGTATTAGCGTGAGTGTCATGTGGGACTTCGCACTAGACTTGAACGGTCGTGGGATGTGACGATTACGATTTCCTTTTTCCTACGGGGCTTGATGAGCTCACCCCGGCGTTGGTTTTCCCTAGTGGTCTACACCAGTTTGCAGGTGATGTTTCGGCTAGGTATCAGGTTTTCTTGCAGGATGGCTCGTGGGACGGATGTTGTTGCTAGATTTGGGACGTTCGTATGTAGTGTTGTTCCATTTTAGTTTCATTTCCTTGTCCCCTGTATTGGGACCGTTGTTGTTGTATTTCTTAGGAGCCAGTTTATTGGTGCATCCCTTCCTTGTATTTGGTATCGTTACATCTTTGTAGAGATGTATTCTTTCGACACCTACATGTGCCTTGTGTATCATTTGGTTTAGCTTCCGCTTGGTTTTGTATGTAATTATTGTTAATAATATTCCATTCGGTTCATGGTTATTGATGATCTTAATTGGTCGCTTATTGTATGGATCACATTCCAGATTTCTCGAATGTTTCGGTTCGGGAGTCTTTGGAATTTTGGGACGTGACAGTCACGTCTTTTGATTAGAGTATGGGTTGCGAGAAAATAGAGCGTACCGCCCTGCCATAATCGCGAGTTTTTTTATAGTTACAATTGTTGTCATAGTCAAGAAGGTGGATGCTAGCATAAAGGCATGGATGATTTCCCCTTCTATCGTACCTGCCAAGGAGGACTTGTGGAGCAGGGGTGTGTTAGCCAAAGTCTAAGAAAAAGCGAAAAACAATACCACAAACCGAGATCTTAGGTTGCGTTTGGTAACGGTTTGGTGCGGTGTTAGTTTTTGGTTTTGGTTTTGGTTGGGTTGGATTTGGTTTGGTGTGATTTTATTTTGGTTTCAAACCATGTTTGGTGCAGATGGTTTTGGTGTGAGAAAAAGTGATGCTGAAAAACCAAACCATGTTTGGTAGAGTTGGTATGGGCTGAAATTCTGAAACCAAACCATGTTTCGTAACTTGGGATGGTTTCACATTTTATTTATAAATATTAAAATTTTGTAATATTTTACTACATATTAATATATTAATATTAAAATTTATAATATTAAAATATATTAAAATATTTTTATTATATTAAAATATATTTTAATTTTAATATTAATATATTTTAATATTAATATTAATATAATATTAAAATTAAAATATATTAATATTAAAATTTATATTAATATTAATATTAAAATTTATATTAATATTAATATTAAAATTTATAATATTAAAATATATTAAAATATTTTTATTATATTAAAATATATTAATATTAATATTAATATTAATATTAAAATATATTAATATTAAAATTTATATTAAAATTAATATTAAAATTTATAATATTAAAATATATTAAAATATTTTTTTATATTAAAATATATTAATATTAAAATATTAATATATTTTAATATTAATATTAATATTAATATTAATATATATATATATATTAATATTAAAATTTATAATATTAAAATATAAATATTATATTCGGTACTACAGTGATTCGGGTTGCTACAGTGCTATAGTGGGGTGCTACAGTGGTTTGTTACAGTGTCCGCACCATACAAAACCATTCACAAAGATGGTTCCAAAAATGCCTCCATTTGGTGCGCTACAGTAGTATCAGCTCTAGTTTTACCAAATATGAATTGGTACTACTATTCAGTACCAAAACCAAAAACTTGGTACCAACACCAGTTACAAAATAGGGCGTTAAAGAAAGGAAAAACATGTGTTATAGATTACCAGTTTGACATTGATCATGAGCCTATTTGATAAATCTATTATTTGCATATTTGATAATATTATATATAACTATGTAATTATATCCGCTTTCTCATTGAATTTATGAATATTAGATATCACCAAACCACAAAATTGCATATACATAATCTTATTTCCATGTGACTATTTCATATAACTGAAATTTGATGGGACAGAGAAGAAGAATAATAGTAATAAGGGTTATTATCAAAAAATCCCCTATAATTTTTAAATTATTCAAAAAAACTTTTGTGGTTTTTATGGTTTTAAATTTAATCAAATACCCCCTTTCCTACCTTCCAAATCTAATTCTTTTTATTTATCACAAACCCACTTTCAATTTAAATCCCAATTTTAATTTATAATTATATCTCTCTATATATATATATACTTTTTCTCCCCTCTTCTTTTGCTTTTAAATTATTCAACTAACTAATTTGTTTTTAAAAACTAATTATATATATACCTATATATAAATGTATATATATATGTGCGTATATATCACTTTATATATATGTATCTATATATCAGTATATATATATGTGTACGTATATATAATTATATATAGTGATATATAGATAGAGATATATAATTATAAATTCAAACTGGGATTTAAATTAAAAGTGGGTTTGTGATTAATGGAAGGAATTAGAGTTTTGGAGTAAATGGGTGAAAAAAAGTGGGTTTGTGATAAATGGAAGGAATTATAGTTGAAATTGGAATTTAAATTGAAAGTGAGTTTGTGATTAATAAAATGAATTAGATTTGGAGAGTATTTTTGTAATCTTATAAGAGACATGGGGTATTTGATTAAATTTGAAACCATATGATTTTTTTTTGAAATCACTGGGTTTTTTTTTGAAAAATTTGGAAATCATAGGGGGTTTTGTGATAATAGTTCTACTAATAAATAAAATAAAATAAAATTGATGGATTACAATTAATATGGTATTATTTTTGGTCTGCACATGAGACCATAATCATTTTTTACAATGGAATTTAATATGTCTAGCATTACACTTGTTATTTAATTTAATTCGTTATTGAAAATTGGTTATATATATCTCATATGCAATATGGATCAATTTGAGAAGGAAAAAAAAATTCCATAAATGACTAGTTTTGAGAGCATCATTACTATTAGAACCCTATTATAATAGCATGTGGGACAAGAGTAATTTAACAAAAATAATTACATTGATAAAAAAAAATTACTTTTATCATCGAAATTACCCTAAACCAATTGTAAAATTTTCATCCATATCCCAAATAGCTAACATTGGGCTTTATATTTCATAATCTTATTTTTCTTATTATATATTTTGTACCAATACCCATTTGCATTTCACAAGCTTCACCAACACTTCACATTCTGTTAATTTTTGTTTAATTATGTTTTTATTGCATCTTTTCATTATGTCAATCTTTTTTATATTGATGTATTTCAACAATTTTAGGTTCTAAATCCTCATTGTTTATATCAAGAGCAGCACATAAAATATTTGTCTATAATATCTTTACTTTTAATCCAACTCTCCTTATGAATTAACGAGATCTTATCAATTTTAAGTATCAATCTATCGCCTTATTATGTTTAAATTAGTCTCATCAAAGGCCTCAGCCTCTTCAAGGATGGTTATGTCATTTCCTTAAGCATCTGTATCTCAGTCTCATCATAGGCTATCTAGTCATAAATTTACATGACTAAAGTGCATTAAATCCCCCGGACTATTTTCTATCTCTCAACTAATCCCCTGAACTACATTTTTTATACAAAATTCTCTAAAATATCACAACTTTTACAATTCACTTAATTCTGTTATAACACTGTTAGTTAAATTAGGATAATTTATACTCAGATCCCCTGAAGTTTTGGTCAATTGCACTCGCCCCCTGAGATTTCATTTTCCTTGCAATGACGCCCCCTGAAGGGGAGAAATGACCGGAATGCCCTTGTGTTGTCTCCCTTATTTCATGAGACAAATATCTAGGTGATGAAATTACCTCCATGCCCCAAGATAAAAACCCTATAATGTATATATATCTATAACAACTATTCTAAAATGTGAGGGGTTGAGAATATTTCCAAATATTTTCTTCAAAATAAAAATTAATGAATTAATATGTATTAGTTGAAGTAAAACTCTAAGGAGTATGTCAAAACGATATAGACTAAAAGAAAAGGGATTGGAAATATTTCAATACTTTTAAAAAATAATAATAATTAATTAATATGCATTACTTGAAGTGTAACTCTAATAAATATTTCAAAAGATATAGAGTAAAGATATACGACAAGAGGTTATAAATATTTTCATATTTTTTTTATAAAACATTAATTAATTAATATACATTAATTGAAATGTAACTCTAATGGATATTTCATAAGATATAGAGTAAATATATAAGACAAATATATTTCGGCAAGGAAAAATAATATAATTTAAAATACAGAAATTTGTATATTTATCTATCTATCTATCTATCTATATACTACTAATAAAAACACAAGGATTGTCTAATATTTCGATTCATTATCACCTTTTACAATATAAAAAATTATAAGAAGTAAAGTTTGACATTATTTAAAGTGTAAGGGCTTAAATTAACTTTATAAAAAAATTAATAAATAATAAACCATTTGTCATAATTTTATAAAAATATAAAAAATTACAATAATTAAAGTTTGTTATTATTTTACAGTGTAAGAACTTAAATTAATTTTATACAAAGAATAATAAATTATAAACCATTTGTAACATTTTTATACATTTATCACCTATTACAATACAACAAAAATTATAATTAAAATGTATTACTACTTGTTTAAATTGTAGGACTTGTATATTATTTATTTATAAATTAAATTAAACTATATGAGCTCACAAATATTTTATACATGTATCACATTCTAAAATACAAAAAAAAAAATATAATCATAAATAAAGTGTATTATTATTATTTAATGTAAAAGGTCACGATATTAGTTTTAGGGAAAATTTTAAAAAAATGATAACTTTTGGGGCCTATATTACAAAAATGACAATTTTAAAAAATAATTTAAAAAAATGTGATAATATTTCAAAAATCATTGTATCCAAAGTACTTGATTTTTTTTCAAATTGAGCTTAAAGCACAAGGGTTGTTTGGTCCATTAATTTAGTCAACATGTCTTTTACACTAAAGCAAGGGCACAAGAGTAATTTTATGGGGTCTTCACCCCTTCAGGGGGTGTCATTGCAAGGAAAATGAAATCTCAGGGGGCAAGTGCAATTGACCGAAGCTTCAGGGGATATGATTGCAAATTATCCTAATTTAACTAATAGTGTTATAACAAAATGGAGTGAATTGTAAAAGTTGGGATAGTTTAGGGAGTTTTGTGTAAAAATTGTAGTTCAGGGGGGTTAGTTGAGAGAGAGAAAATAGTTCAGGGAGGTTTAATGCACTTTACCCAATTTATATTGATTAATTAATTTTTTTACTCTTTTAATATGTGTGAGAGCGCCAATATCATTATTTATTTGGGCTATTATCATTAAGGTTAAGTGCTTGTTTGGTAGACGATGTGGTGTTGGTTTTTTGTTTTGGTTTGGATGGAGTTGGTGTGGTTTTATTCTGAACTAAAACCATGTTTGGTGCATATGGTTTTGGTGTGAGAAAAAGTGAAACTGAAAAACCAAACCATATTTGGTAGAGTTGGTAAAAGCTAAAATTCTGAAACCAATCATATTTAGTAACTTGGAATAGTTTGACATTTTATTTATTTAAAATAACATTTTGTAAATATAAATGTTTTAAAAAATAAAATATATAAATATTTAATTTTTTTGAAATATTTAATTTTTTCAAAATATTTATAGATAAAATATTTTATATAAGATATTTCAAAAAAATTAAATATTTTGTAAAAATAAAAGATTTCAGTAAAAATACATATAATTTATATATTTTTTAAAAAATAATAAATATATTTTTATTATATTTTATTTTTTCTAGAAATATTTGTTTTCCTGAAATATTTTATTTTTTATGAAATATATTTTTTCGTTTGATTTTTTTGAAATATTTTATTTTTTGAATTTTTATATATATAATATTATAAATGAATTGGTTAGGATTAAACAATGGTACACCAAATTGAATTGGTTTGGATTAAAGAATAATTTTGGTGTGAGAAAACCAACCCAACTCCAACCAAACCATCTATTGAGATGGTGTGAAAAAGAATGGATTTAGGTCCAATGGAGTGACACTATTCAAACACTTTTGCTCCAATACCATACATGCCAAACATGGAGTGGTGTACAATTTTCAAACCAAACCCAAAAAAATGGCACCACTCCCTCTACCAAACAAGCACTAAATGCAATAAATCCCCTGAACTAAGATTTAATTTGCAAATAACTCCCTTGAATTATGAATGGTGCAACAAATCCCCTAAACTATCACATTTGCTGCAAAATGCACAATTTTCTTTAAAAAGTTTCTTAAATGACCTAAATGCCCTTTATTTAATAAATTTAGCTAAATACAATTTTCTTATTAACTTGGATTCTGAAATAATTAATAGTAATTTGATGCCATATTCTCTTTTTAAACTTTCATAAAATTACCCATAATTCTAAAGTTTTGTTGCTTGAATAATTCTTTTAGGTTGTTTAAATAAAAAATAAATAAAAATTTAAATTATTTTATTAATTCATTAAAACTATTTATAGATATAATATGAGAAAACCAAAAGGTGTTTATTATTGAAGTAATTTGTGATTTATTTATGAATATATTTCTATGAAAGAAATTTTTATTTGGCATAAAAACTTTAATGAGGATAATTAGTTTTACCATTTAAATCAAACTAAATTTTAATAAAAATTTCATTAACTTTAAAATAAAATAATTACAACTTAAACCTTTTTTAAAAAAAATATTTGAGGGTATATTTATTCTAATATATTTAAGGTGAATGATATAGTTAATACTCTAACTAAGAGAAATAATATTAATATAATTTAAAGAATTATCAAATATAATACTCTAACTAAGATGCCAAAAAATGCACAACACAAGAATGAAACCTTTTATTTGGGTTTTGCTTCCTTTATATACATTCCCTTTTTGGGCTTAGAGCCCATTAGGGCAACACTACTTTGCTTACATCATTATTACATAATTATCTCTATTTTTAAAGAATTATAAGCTGAAATGGGCCTAATCTTCGGGCGTTCGATAACCTTGTTGGGCTGTCAGCCTGATGGGCCCGACGCCTGATGGGCTTCTGTGGGCCCAAAAATTTCCACACTTACACAAGCCCTCTTCTTGGTTATGGGATTTCTGGTAGTCAGACCCATTACCGAGAAGGTAAAGTGGGGAATATAGATACATTACCTCTGTTGGGGTGACGTGGAAAGTTCATTCAATATGACGGTTGTGTCATCATTAATCATTTCAAATTCATGGCTCAGGTGGCCTCGATTCGCGAGATGGGGGCTGAGGAGGCGACATGATGCTTCGTTTCACGTGCGCATGACTCTTTGTATACTTCGGTGACCTCTAATAAATACCCAGGGTCCATTTGCCCAACACTCATTGCATTTCCAAGCTCTTGGCTCTTAGAAACTCTCTACAACTTGGGTTCTCCTCTTGTTACTGCCAGAATCTGTACATTTCTCCAGGAAAACTCACGAAATCTCATCAGGATTCATCTTAGAGTAGGTTCTTTCTTTCAGCTCTCCTACATTTCTATCAATATGTTTGATAGCGATGACACTCAGTCGGGTAACGACCGTCTCCCCTTTTCTGTAGATCCCGATGCCTCCCTTAGTTCTCCATCAGTAGAGTTGGTCAGGAGGATCAGATCTAGTCCTTCTGAGGTTAACCAATTTGATGTCGATCCCCTTCCTCCTGCACATAGGGTAGATACGGTGCTGAAGAGATTGAGGGTTAAGTGTAGAATATCCAATGGGGTGATAGTTAAGAATTATCCCAAAAAGTACGACTTCAGGACAAGGGAGGGAGTTAGGGATGATCAGATCTTGCTGTCAGCTTTTCATCTTCAAGTTTTTAGATTCTTGATCCATCATTTCTTTATTTATATCCTGTCTGCCTGGGTTTGGCTCCGCTTCAAGTGGGGCCCAATTTCTTTAGGATCGTGGCTATGGTCATGATGATTAATCGGGAGATGGGTCTTGATCTGGGTCTGGCTGAGCTCCTGTTCTATTATAAGATACAGGACCAGAAGGACTGTAGGGGTTGGTACAATCTTTTTCCTTTAAGTGGGAGAAAGATGTGCGATGGCACTAAGAAGTCTAATAAGGGGTGGAAGGAAAGAATGATCCTGGTAAGCGGGAATCGGAGGCTTCCCGGCTCATCCAGATTTGTAGTCCCTAGTGAATTTGATAAACCTTTATTCCTTTCCTTCAAACCTTATCATAGAGGGTTGTGCTTTTGCGAACAGTACAATGATAAGTTGGGTTATCATGTGCTAGAGTTTCTGGGAGCGCCTGACCGATTTAAAACTCCAAATTACATCTCGTCCCGATTTGATATCCTTAAATCTAAAATTTGGGGACAACCCCTGAGGATGTGTGGCAATTACCTGACGGGTTCTAATTTGCAGGCACTAACATCATAAGGACAAAATACCATGCTGAGGATCCCGCCACATGTCCTTAAGAAGAAGGTCAAGCGAGTACCGGGCCCTCAAATAAACCATTCGGTACCGGAGGAAGCCCAAGGCGATCAGCGGTCCCAAGGTATTCTAACTCCTCTCTTTGGGACAGTTCCTCCACCACCAATGGGAAATATTCCAGTTATTCCCTCTCCTCCTTTGGGGGAGGGTACTGCCGAATCGCCCTTTGTTCATTCTTCGGGGTAAATCCCCGTTCCTGGATCTCGACCAGTTGAGGGAGAGCCCAGTCTGGCGAGGACACAACATCCTCAATCTGAGGAAGATGTCCCCGATCGATCGGATAGGTCTTGTCTGACTACAGCATCGTCACCAAGCATAGTGGCGGAGTCTGGGGCTGCATCCGGAAAGGAGCAACCTGTCTCATAGGCACCAAAGATAACACTTCTGGGTGGTGACTTCTTGGTCACGGGACATGATACCATTGATAATGATGTTGCCCTTTGGGCAATGGGTCTCCAGATCTGGACCCCTGCAGACCGAAACAAGTTGACACAGATCGATCGGGCAGATTTAGCTATAACTAGTCCGGAGATTGCCATGAAGGTACATTTTCGATATGCTGTTTCTTCAGTCATACTTTGTATTTCTTCACTTTATTCATTGATCTGGCTAACACTTGCATTCTTGGCAGATGCTCTACCTGACCCAAGCTTATAATGCAAAGATGGAGGATGACACTAGGTTGCTCAGCAAATCTTCAGAGCTCCTGAGGCTGAATGAGGATGCAAGGAAAAAGATGGCCACACTACTATCGATATCTAATGATAAGCTGGAGGTCCAGACCACAAGGGAAATCTCTGTAGAACAAAAGCTTCAGGCGGCCTAAGAGAAGATCAAGGAGATGGAAGCAGTTCGTCAGGCCCTAGCTGTTGAAGTCGAGGGCCTGAAGGCATAGAATGAGGGCCTGAGGGCCTCCAAAGAGAAACTTCTGGAGGAGAAGGTTAAAATTGAGAATCTTCTGACAGTGGAGAGGTCAATAGTGGAAATATGCCACCGGGGTGACAATCAGATGTATAAGCGTCTCTACGACACTACCCAGTACCGGATCGGGTTTGGTTAGAGGACCTGCTTCCAGGACATACAGAAACCTGTTGAGGAGAGGGACTTTACCTCAGTGGAGGAGTTGGATGAGTCTCTGGGTATTGTTCCGCTGTATGATGATCCGGTTGGAGGTCCAGATGACGTTCATTTTTGTGAGTTCCTAACCAAACCTCTTCTAGGGCCTACTCCCGATTATGTTCCTTTAGTGCAGCCCGCTCCTGATGTGGCAATTGTTCCTGTGAGCTCAAATACGGCGGGTACTGATGCTGACACTTAGATAGTGAATTATACCGGGCTTCCTTCTAGTTTTTAGGATAACAGAACTTAGGATTCTTTATTTGTAAAAACATTTGTAAGCCTTGACCATCGGGGTCCATATTTTGAATGAAAATCATGGTTCCTTTCCAGTTGACTTCTATTGTACTTAGAATATTTTACCCAAAAAGTGTTGTGTCTTTCGGGCACTTCAGACCATGCGAAAGGCAATACAACACTTGTTTATTTTTTGCAAAATTTGGATCTCTTCAGGATCAATGTTGTGTCTTTCGGCCACTTCAGGTCATGCGAGAGACAAGACAACACTTGGTTTATTTTTTGCAAAATTTGGATCTCTTCAGGATCAGTGTTGCGTCTTTCGGGCACTTCAGGCCATGCGAGAGACAAGACAACACTTGTTTATTTTTTGTGAAATTTGGATCTCTTCAAGATCAATATTGTGTCTTTCGGGCGCTTCAGGTCATGCAAGAAACAAGACAACGCTTGTTTATTTTTTACGAGATTTGGATCTCTTTAGGATCAGTGTTGTGTCTTTCGGGCGTTTCAGGCCATACGAGAGACAAGATAACACTTGTTTATTTTTTATGAAATTTGGATCTCTTTAGGATCAGTGTTGTGTCTTTCGGGCACTTCAGGCCATGCGAGAGACAAGACAACATTTGGTTTATTTTTCACAAAATTTTAGATCTCTTCAGGATCAGTATTGTGTCTTTCGGGTACTTCAGGCCATGCGAGAGACAAGACAACACTTGGTTTATTTTTTGCAAAATTTGGATCTCTTTAGGATCAATGTCGCGTCTTTTGGGCACTTCAGGCCATGCGAGAGACAAGACAACACTTGGTTATTTTTTGCAAAATTTGGATCTCTTCAGGATCAGTGTTGTGTCTTTCGGGCGCTTCAGGCCATACGAGAGACAAGACAACACTTGTTTTATTTTTTGCATCAGTAGATATTTATAAGGTATTTTTGCCATAAAAAATGATTTTACTGATGATTTTTTATGATTATTGATCTGGCTCGGGGGCCTTTTTACAAAAATGATCAGAGTAAAAGTAAACTCAAAAGTGATCAAATTAAAAGTAAATTGGGCTTGTTATGGGTAGTACCTCTTCAGCCGAGAGGCGTTTTGGGAGTTTGGTTCCATTCCACCGTCAATGTTCCTTCGGACGCAGTATGCTCTGCGCCCGATGACTTCGGTAATGGTGTACGGACCCTCCCAAGGCTCTCTGAGCTTGCCTACGAGCCCAATATTTCGCTTGAGGACCATGTTACGGACCTGGAACTCCCTTATTTTAACTTTTTGGTATAAGTGGTTTCGGACACGCTGTTGGTAGGCGGCCAGCTTGATACCGGCAGCTTCCCTTCTTTCGTCTAGTAGATCAAGGTGTTGTGCCAAGTGTTGGTTATTCGTGCCTTCTACCCAGGCCTGGCTCCAAAGGGTCGGAACCCTGACCTCCGTTGGGATCACAGCCTCAGCGCCGTATACCATAGCAAAGGGGGTCTCTCCGGTGGGCTGCATGGGGGTAGTTCTATATGACCAGAGCACTTCAGGTAGCTTTTCAAGCTATGCTCCTTTTGCTTCCTCAAGTTTTTTGGCCAAGGTGTCGAATATGGTTCAATTTGTTCTTTCGGCCTATCCATTCCCCTGCGGGTACCCGACGGAGGATGTATTCTGGTTGATACCATGCTCGGTAAAGAACGATATCACTTATTTGTTGTCAAGATTCGTTCCATTATCCATCATAATTGTCCTTGGTAGCCCGAATCTGCATATTATGTGGGTCCAAATGAACTTGATGACGGGGCTACTTTTGATGGCGGGGTAGGCTTCAGCTTCCACCCATTTGGTAAAGTAATCAATGGCCAGGAGGACATAGGAATTTGATTAAATTGCCTCCGGGAGAGGTCCTACGATATTCATTCCCCATCGAGCGAAGGGATGTGGGACTATGGTCGGGTGTAGGAACTCCGGCGGTAGATAGATAGCGTTCTCGTGCATCTGGCATGGCTTGCACCTTCGGACATAGTCCTCGGCATCCCATGATAGATAGGGCCAAAAGTATCATTGGGAGAGTATTTTATGGGCAAAAGACCTTCTTCCAGAGTGGTTCCCGCAAGATCCTTGTATCACTGCTCTTGATTCCAAGGGCGTAATGCATTTTAAATAAAGACTTGAGAAGGACTTTCGATAGAGTTGCCCGTTTATGACTGAATATCAAGCCGAATTCCTCCTGATCCTGTGAGCTTCAGCTTTATTCTCCGGGAGTGTCCCATTTCTCAGGTAATTCATCAGAGGATCCATCCAGCTGGGCTCCCATGGAATAAACATTACTTGTACTAGGTCTTGAATACTTGGCCTGGTTATAAAATCTACCAACACAACCCGGGTCAGGTCCTCTCCAGCTGAGGACACCTAACCGGCTAGGTGGTTAGCTACAGAGTTTTCGCTTCTCGGGATCTGAGTGAAGGTTATTTTTTAAAAGATTTTTGTTTCCTTCAGCACAAGTGCCCGGTAAGACTCCATTTTGGGGTTTTTTGCCTCATATTCCCCTTTAATTTGTCGAATGACTAGCTGAGAGTCGTTGTGCACTGCTAGGGCCTGAATCTGGAGGCTTCGGGCTAACCTCAAGCCAGATACGATTGCTTCATACTCTGCCTCATTGTTTGTGGCTGGGAACTGTAGTTGCACTGACATGTGGAGGTATGTCCCATCGGGTGTCTGGATTTCCAAACCGATTCCCAATCTGGCAGAACTGGTTGATCCGTCCACGAAAAGCTTTTAAGTGTATGGCTCAATCTGCTGGTCGGGTTTTCAGTTTCATCTTCAAGTAATCTGCCACCGCCTGCCCTTTGATGGAAACCTGGGTATGTAAGTTATGTCATATATTCCTAATTCGATGGCCCATTTGGAGATTCTGCCTGAAAGATCGGGTTTTGACATAATAACCCGAAGAGGCGTGGAGGTTGAGACAATGATCGGATGAGCCTCGAAGTAATGCCTCAATCGCCTTTTGGCATTTACCAGTGATATAACTAGTTTTTCTTGCCTGCTGTATCGGGTCTCTACTTCAGCCAAGGATTTACTGGTGTAGAAGACTAGCATCTGCAGGTTCCCATCCTCTCCGATAAGGGCTGCACTGGTTGAGACGGAGGATATTGCTAGATACAGATGTAAGACTTCATCGAATCCTGGTGTGGATAAGATTAGGGGTCTGATCATATACTCCTTTAACCTCGCAAGGGCTTCAGACTGCTTAGGACCCCAGACTTCTCCCTTTTTTACCTTCATCGCCTGAAAGAATGGTCTGCATCGATCAGTGAGTCGTGAAATGAACCTACTGAGGGAAACCACTCTTCCCGTCAGGACTTGAACGTCTTTATGTGTCCAGGGCTCCTTTAATTCCAGGAGGGCCTTGGCTTGTGTCGGGCTGGCTTGGATCCCGGTCCGGTCCACAATGTGTCCCAGAAATTGCCCGGATGACACGCCAAATGAGCATTTCTCTGGGTTAAGCTTCATGCCATGCATCCTGAGGGTGTCGAACACTTGGTGCAAGTGTGCAAGATGATCTTCCTTTCTTTTTCTCTTGACCACAATGTCATCAATATAAGCCTCAATCACTGTACCCATCATTCCCTTAAAGATCTTGTTGACCAACCTCTAGAAGGTGGCACCTGCATTTTTCAGACCGAAGGACATAACCTTAAAGTAATAAGTACTTGTTTTAGTAATGAAGGAGGTCTTTTCTTCATCCATCGGGTTCATTTTGATCTGATTGTATCCCAAATAGGCATCTAAAAAAGTTAGACGTTCGTAGCCGGCGGTAGCATCAACCATCTGGTCGATCTTTGGCAGTGAAAAACTGTCCTTCGGGCATGCCCTGTTCAGGTCAGTAAAATCAACACAAACCCTTCACTTACCATTCTTTTTCTGGAAAATCACTACGTCGGCGAGCCATTTCGGGTACTTGATTTCCCTAATAAAACCAGCCTAGAGCAATCTGGACACTTCGTCCGCTATGATCTGGTTCTGATGCGCTCCCATGCACCTCTTCTTTTTCTTGATCGGTCTCATGTTCGGGTTGATGTGTATTGAGTGCTAGGAAATAAGAGGATCGATACCTGGCATGTCTGTATGTTCCCATGCGAAGACATCGGAGTTGTCCTGTAATAATTGTGTCAGTTATTTCAATTCAGAGTCGGTAAGATTTGTACCTACAAAAGTAACTTTTTTTAGGTTATCGGGTATAACAAAGATTGGTTGTAATGGCTTGACCACGATCAGGGTACCCGGATCCCCTTCCTTTGATTGCTATTTGGGGCCTGGATTCTGTTCCTTGGAATGGGACACCATTGGACCTTTTCCCTTCCTGATACCCTTTAGAGTGACCGCATAACATTCCTTGGCGGCCACCTGGTCACCCCTGATATCAATGATGTTCAAACCGTTCGGGCTTATGCATCTCATCACTTGGTGAAGGGTTGAAGGCACGCCCTGCATCTGGTGAATCCATCCCCTTCCCATTAGCAAATTGTACGAAGGCTTCACATCCACTACAACAAACGTCTCGGTTAAGGTCATTTGAGCAGCAGATACCGACGATTGGACTTCCCCGATCGGTTCGATTTGTTTTCCATCGAATCCTGCAATAGGGCACCGGGATGCCACAATCTTGTTCGGGTCGATTTCAAGCTTTTTAAAAGCCCATTTGGTAATGACGTTTGCACTACTCCCAGGATCGATCATGACCCTCTTAACAAGGTAGTTGACCACCATCATTGTCACAACTAGAGGGTCATCATGTGGGGTCTGGATATCCCGAAGGTCTGATGTAAATAAAATAATATGTGTTTCTCCTATCCTGTGGTGGATTTCATTGACTTCGTTGACTTTTCTCATTTTGCAGGCTCTTTGCAGCTGGCTCTGGCAAGATCCTTCCGTCTCTTTGGAGGCAGGGCCACCAAGAATCATATTGATGATCATGACCGGCTGTGCGGCTGCGGGGTTCTGAGGGGCGTTAGAAGCATGTTGATCAACCCTCATCTTGTCCCGTTGGATGTAATCCCGGAGCTCACCGTGAAGAAACAGTGCCTCTACCTGTTGTTTGAGATTATGGCACTCGTTTGTGATGTGCCCGAAATCACCGTGGAAAGCACAATGTTTTGATTTATCCCTTTGGTCCAGTGGCTGTTTGATGGTTGGGGGTTGTTGGAAGATCCCTCTGGCCTTGTTCTCCTGGTAGAGCTTGGCAAGGCTGACCCTTAGGGGGGTCGTCTCTCTTCAGATTTGGAATGTTTGAAAGGGTTCGGGGCCGGAGGTCCTGAAGGAGCTAGTGGCCCTGATGGTGTTGGACGTTTTCGATCGGTCGCTTGATCCTTTGATCGGGCTTCAATGCTGACCAAGGCCGCCCTCCTATACTTGATGGTCTACTTTTCTTCAATTCTCAAGTATCCTTGGGCCCTGGAGTTTAACTCCCCAATGCCCGATGGGGGGCGTTTCACCAGAGACTGATGGAACTTGGTTCCTGGAATAAGGGCCATCCGGAAGGCCTCAACAACAGAGTACTGGTCACAATTATCAATAAAAGAAGACTCAATGTTGAATCGGGATAGGAAGCTCTTCAGTGATTCTCCTTTCTCCTGGATCATAGTGAAGATGCAGGATATGGTCTTCTTCTGTCTCTTATTCCCATAGTATTGGGCAACGCAGAGCTTGGTCAATTGTTGCAAGCTGCTTATGGATCGAGGCAACTGCTTCCTGAACCATAATAGAGTTGCCTCAGCAAGACTTGTGGAGAATACCTTGCAAAGCAATGACTCGTTCTCAGCGTACATGGTCATCTTCTAATGAATCTGATAAATATGTTCCTCGGGGACGAAAGGTGATTGTATCAACTCGGTTAATGCCTGGATGGCCAAGTCATCAGTAGACTGGGCTCTCAAGTCCCCGATGACTTTCCTTTGGAACTCGGCCATCATTGCTTGGAGCTTTTGGGGGGTCAAGGCTTCGTCGGCGGCATGAGCCTTTCCTAAGTGTTGGGAAGATTCGGCGTGCTCTTCCAGTCTGTCGCCATCTTGCTGGTTCTGAGAGTGGTCGAGCGCTGCTGACAGAGGGGCAGGCGGTGGTAGAGCCAAGCTCACCATGAGCTCTGCATTCTACTTCTCAAGAGCTTGGCTACAATCAGGCATTGTAGGATTTGCTCAATGGCTTGAGGACCTTCTACACGGCTGTCTCCGGTGGCCGGGATGTCCGCTTGCGAACGAGTGACTGACATGTTTGCTCGGGAAGTAGTGGGTCAGTGTGAATGAAGATTTTAGAAGGTGGTGAAGAATAGGAACAAACTCTCAGATCTTCAGGTTGAACAAAACAAACTCAGCTTAACGAGATGGAAAGAAGGAGATGATTTACAAATCTTGAAGAACAGATCCGAAAAATCAAGAACTCCTTGTCGATTTCCCACAGACGACGCAATGTGTAGATGCCAAAAAATGCACAACACAATAATGGAATCTTTGATTTGGGTTTTGCTTCCTTTATATACATTCCCTTTTTGGGCTTCAAGCCCATTAGAGCAACACTACTTTGCTTACATCATTATCTCTATTTTCAAGGAATTATAAGCTGAAATGGGCCTAATCTTCGGGCGTTCGATAACCTTGTTGGGTTGTCAGCCTGATGGGCCTGACGTCTGATGGGCTTCTGTGGGCCCAGAGATTTCCACACTTACAATGAGTTTTTTCATCAAATTAATAACAATTATTTTAAAATTTATTTTGATGAAAAAAATGCATTAGGTATAATTGAATAAAGGGTAAAGTGCATTAAACCCCCCTGAACTATTTTCTCTTTCTCAACTAACCCCCATGAACTACACTTTTTACACAAAAATCCCTAAACTATCCCAATTTTTACAATTCACTTCATTCCATTATAACACCGTTAGTTAAATTATGATAATTTGCACTTAGATCCCCTAAGGTTTCGGTCAATTGCACTCGCCCCCTGAGATTTCATTTTCCTTGCAATGACACCCCCTGAAGGGGTGAAAACCCCATGAAATGATTCTTGTGCCCTTGTTTTAGTGTAAAAGACATGTTGACTAAATTAATGGACCAAATAACCCTTGTGTCTTAAGCTCAATTTGGAAAACTTTTCAAGTACTTTGGATAAAATAATTTTTGAAATATTATTACATTTCTTTAAATTATTTTTTAAAATTGTCATTTTTGTAATATAGGCCCCAAAAGTTATCATTTTTTAATTTTTCCCTAAAACTAATACCGTGACCTTTTACATTAAATAATAATAATACACTTTATTTATGATTATATTTTTTTTTTGTACTTTAGAAGGTGATACATGTATAAAATATTTGTGAGCTCATATAATTTAATTTATTTTGTAAATAAATAATATACAACTCCTACAATTTAAACAACTAGTAATACATTTTAATTATATTTTTTGTTGTATTGTAAAAGGTGATAAATGTATAAAAATGTTACAAATGGTTTATAATTTATTATTATTTGTGTAAAATTAATTTAAGTTCTTACACTGTAAAATAATAAAAAATTTTACTTATTGTAATTTTTTATATTTTTATAAAAATATGAAAAATGATTTATTATTTATTATTTATTATTTTTTTTGTATAGTTAATTTAAGCCCTTACACTTTAAATAATGTCAAACTTTACTTATTATAATTTTATATTGTAAAAGGTGATAATGAATCGAAATATTAGACAATCCTTATGTTTTTATTAGTAGTATATAGATAGATAGATAAATATATATATTTCTATATTTTAAGTTATATTATTTTTTCTTACTGAAATATATTTGTCTTATATCTTATGAAATATCCATTAGAGTTGCATTTCAATTAATGTATATTAATTAATTAATTTTTCTAAAAAAATATGAAAATATTTATAACCCCTTGTCGTATATCTTTACTCTATATCTTTTGAAATATTCATTAGAGTTACACTTCAAGTAATGCATATTAATTAATTATTATTACTTTTTAAAAGTATTGAAATATTTCCAACCCCTTTTCTTTTACTCTATATCGTTTTGACATACTCCTTAGAGTTGCACTTCAACTAATACACATTAATTCATTAATTTTTATTTTGAAGAAAATATTTGAAAATATTCGCAACCCCTCACATTTTAGAATAGCTGTTATAGATATATATACATTATAGGGTTTTCATCTTGGGGCATGGAGGTAATTTCACCACCTATATATTTGTCTCATGAAATAAGGGAGTCAATACAAGGGCATTCCGGTCATTTCTCCCCTTCAGGGGGTGTCATTGCGAGGAAAATTAAATCTCAGGGGGCGAGTGCAATTGACAGAAATTTCAGGGGATTTGAGTGCAAATTATCCTAATTTAAGTAACGGTGTTATAACGAAATTGAGTGAATTGTAAAAGTTGGGATAGTTTAGGGAGTTTTGTGTAAAAAGTATAGTTCAGGGGGTTAGTTGAGAGAGAAAAATAGTCCGGGGGTTTAATGCACTTTACCCTTGAATAAAAGAAGGCATTTTGGTCATTTATGAAAAAGTTTGAAGAAAATAGGACATTTTGTAATAAAAGGTGATAGTTTAGGGGTTTAGTTGCACAAATTAGAATTAAGGAGGTATTATTTCCAAATTTGATCATGGTTCAACAATTTTTTTGCACTTTGCCTTATATAATATTACATTTATTACAAAAAAATTCATTTTACCTTATATAATATATTTATTACCAAAAATTGCATTTTACTTGCTTTAAAGTTTACTCCAATTAGTCAAGGGGAGTTTTTCAACTTCTGTAACTTGGGGACAAAATAGCACAATATATATATATATATATATACACGTAATAGGAATTTTCTGTTTTAATTTTTACTGTATCACATATATACATACAGTATATATATATATATATTATATATACGTATTTTGGTAAAATATGATAAAGGGTCGTGTGCATGATTCGCCGTAACGGCCGTTACGTGACGGTTTTTGAGCTCCCCGTTACTGTTATGGGCCGTTACGGCCCCGTTACCTGATTCCCGCGTTACGGCCGTTACAGCCCCGTTACCTGATTCCCGCGTTACGGCCGTTACGGTAGCCGTTACGACTTGTTACGGTGGCCGAAATCCCGATTTTCACCGGTTCCGAAAATACCATAACGGTTAACACAATTGAAGTTTTTAAAAAATTTGGGTTAAAAAGTTTTTTGTTATGTATATGATATGATAAATGTTATTCCATTATTAAATTATTGAATGGTAAAGAAAAATAATTTTTTTTTGATTTGAACCCGATTTGGATAAAAGAGTTAAGGCAATGAATCAAGTAGGAGGAACTAAAGACAAAATTATCATCAAAGTGATGGTTATTCTTCAATGGTGCTTAGTTTTGGTGAATTTTCGTTGGGCCAGTCACCAAGCTCACAGTATGGATTTTTATATGGTATAAGTCAAAGCTATTATCCGCCACAACCATATGGACTTTTTCATGCAGAGGAATACCTCATTGTGCCTCCTCAACCTCAAATGTCTTATGAATATTATGGACAAAGGCATAACATCAGTACAAATCAGTCTAGTAATTCATCGGGATATGCTCAGGGTCAGAATCATCCTTATCAGTTACAAAGAAAAGATGGTCTACTAATGATGAATCAAATGTCTATTGAAGATACAACTCAAAATTGATAATCTTTTCATGAATCCCAACCAGAGCAACAAGATCCACCACGAAATTCATTTTAGTTGTGAACCATGTATCTTTTTAAAAATTATTTTACATTATTGGAAATAAATATCATAACAAGTATATCATAAACATTGAAATAACGACGACACTACTAGATTTATTAATAATTCATTTTTTATATTAATATTTTTTTTAAAATTAAATAAAATTCAATTAAATTTACAAAAAAATCATCTTTATTCATTCATGTTGCAAAGTATTCAATTTGAACATTTTGGGTAAAATATGCAAGATTTTAAAAAATTCACGATTGCGATAACCGAATCCCGTTACGTAACACTGTTACGAACCTGAATCCGTTATATTGATACCGTTACCGTTACCGGGACCATGGTCGTCTGTTTTCCACAGGTTCACCACCTACTCTTGCTACACATTTCTCCACGTATCTAGAAACCCCTTTGAAACCACTGAAAGCTAGAGAGAGAGAGCATTTTAGAGAGAGAAAAAGTCATCAATCAATGGCGTCGCTGATGAGTACTGTGGGTGTTACTACCGCTTTCGCACCGCCGCAGGGGTTGAAGAGGAGCATCGGAGGAGGAAGAATTGGGACCCAGTTGAATCAGTCCGTTGCTAGGAAAATGGTGGTGGTGAGAGCAGAGGCTATCAATCCAGAGATAAGGAAGACCGAAGCCAAGGTCGTCGACTCCGTCATCGTCTACGACCTCGCTAAGCCCCTCACTGCATATTGCAGGTAACCATTTACCCATCATTTTATACATCTATATCTCTCTCTCTATATATATGTATAATATTGTATTTTATGTACGTAATTGTCCGTGTTTTTGTGTGGAAGAGCATTCAGTTGATCATTAATAAATTCAAATTGAAAACCCAAAAATTTACTACGAAAAATTAGTAAAATCCTGTGCAAGGGGGAGCTGGATTGAATTTGAGATTTTGTGGATTTATTTTATTAAATTTTCTATGTATTAACAACGATATGTTGAAAAAAGGGAAAAATTAGTTATCATTTTCTCTTTTTTTTCAAAAAGGGAAAATTTGTCATGGCACATTCATCATGCATAGAAGGGCAAGGATAATTAACTTTAGGAAGAGAGAAAGACAAAAAATGAAGAAGAAAAGAACAAGAATAACAAGGAGAAAAAGGAAAAAAGAAAGAAAAATTAAGAGACATTTTGAGAAAAAATGGTTTGATTTGAGAAGGGGAATCAGAGAAATTCAAGAAGAAGTAGAGAGATTTTTAGCAAGAATGCCTATATATATATCTATATATATATATATATACCTTTGGCTAAATGGATAAGGAAAAAAATCCACTCCATTTACTCTCTCAATGGCCTTTGGTCGAGCTCAAATTCGATGGCGAGCGGGACCCACTGAACTACATGTCTGTGGACCCGGCTTGCCATCAGATAACATCTGGGCCATTGGATTTCAACTGGACCAAGTCCAGTGGGAGAGTAAATGGAGGGAATTTGGATCCGATAAGGAAATATTCATGGAAGAGTGCCCAAAAAGGAATGTGGCATATAACAGAATAGCGAACTAAGAACAAAATATAATGGCAGTTGAATTTCATCCTTTTGTTACTGTTTAGGGGTTTAAATATTAAAGTTACATTCTCACTAATAGCTTAAGCTTTAAAAAGCAAAATGTGGTTAACATGGTATTTGAGCCAAATGCCTCGTGTTCAAGCCTCACTGTCACGTAATAATTAAAATGGAAATACATGTTGGACAAAAAGAATGCCACATTGAGGGGATGTGTCAAATGATTTAATTAGTTAAATTACACCCTCTTTAACAACTTGAACTTTTAGAGTTGATGGTGGTTAAGACAGTGGTCATACTCAAGAGAAAACCTTGTTTTCACCTTATATTTTCTCCAAATATTCTTGTTTTTCAAGTAACACCCTAATCTCTGTACTGTATTATAATCTTAATGAACATCTGTTGAATCACAATTGTCAACCACATTGCCCCAATGTCATTGCATCACCACTACCAATGTGGATGATCTGCCAAACTCACCACCTCGACTTGTCAAACTAAATGGGCAACAAGATATCTCAATAAATGAGAAACAGAAGTTCACTAAATAGGATTTGTTGTGTAAAAATGCATCTACATAGTCTGTTTCAAATTGCTTTTAGTTTTAGGCATAAGTATTGATGTGTCAGTGCAAGACACCATATTTTGATATTCAAGCCTATGTGGATTTCTTGTTGCAAGTGTTGGAGGTCTGGGACTTTTCCCTTATGCGATGGAAGCCATGTGAAGCATAATAAAGCGACAGGGGATAATGTTGGACCTTTGCTCCTGAAGAAGCAGTAGTACTAAATGGGGCAAGTATGTTAGTTGTTGTGCATGCTTCCTAAAACCTGAAACCCAATGATTGAGAGGTTTGTCTTGCGAATAATGTTTGATTAGTTCTTATCACTTCCAAGAATTCGTTTGAGTTCTCTAGCTCCTTATTACAGAGTTGCTTGTTAAAAAGTTGTTGTTTGGAAATAGATGTGGAGGTTAAACGCAAATTTTGGTGGTTTATTGGAACAAATCCTGTGCAAACCCGAACTACTTTGGTTCTTCTTCTTTTAGGTTGGGGTTTCTTGAGACACTATTCTGATCACTTGATGGATTGTTTTGATTATATACTCCTTTGGTAGGGGTCTTTGGCTTTCTTGATATCACTTTTTGATATACAAAGAGGCTGCCCTTTTCTGTGTGATAGGTCCCAAATCTTATTGTTTACTGAGCTTATTATGTCATAGTCTATGACCAACATTTTTAGAGGGTTGGTGACCAAGGAAAGCTTAGCAGAGAAAAGAGAGAAACATCCACATGATTGTGAAGAAACCATTTCTCTCCTAAAATCCAATATAAAATACCACTAATCAAAATTAAAGTGTCAAGCTTGTCTAGCAACAAATGAAGGAGAAGAAGTAGTTATTACTTTGAAACGTACCATTCTTATAATGGAGTTAAATAGTATCCTTTTTAGGCAAATCCTACTGCGAATTTGCAGTTCCCATGGAAGAGTTTCTACTAAGTTCTTTCAGAAAGTAAGTGGTCACTCTGTATAATTATTGAAACTTGTTACATAGAACCGTGTATAATCTCAATTCTCTATTTGCATGCTGTGATAGGTCATAATCATTCTTGCAATTTTTTAATTACCAAATCATGTTGTCATTTCCATTTTCCTAAATCCTCCACTGCCTCCGTTTTCCTAGTGTAGAATATAACTTTTGTTAAGATCCTTCAACTATGTTTATGCAATAATCAACAGTGGTATCATAATTTTATCATTTTTCACTTCTTTTTTTTTGTTCGTTTGTTTGATATTGCTACTGTAGAAGATAAGGAAGTCGTTAATCAAATATCATTACATGGATACCATGAATACATACATGTAGCACACCGCTGGAAAGACGGAATATTAATAATCGAAGTAATACATGACTAATAGATCCTAGAGACAATTTACCCAATAGACTGACAACTTAAAGACTAACACCACATATATTCATTGATATATAGCAGAATGAACCAAAATATATTAGCCTACCCCAGTGGCAAGGACTCCGACGAGATTTGTCTATATTTGGAGCAAACGTCCTTTGAGATATAGTTCCATTATCATGGAGTGAAGGAACTACCAACATTTCCACCTCTCAAAGCAATGCAATCTGTAGCAAGAAACTCATGCTATCAACAATTAACATGTGATTTTAACGTTCTTTTTACTTATTATTATCCTTGGTTCCTGGATATAGGCACTCTTTGACAGGACGAAACTGAGTAGTACTAGTGTCACATAAATAGCAACTGAAAAAACATAAAATAGATACCTTCATATTTATCGCCTTCTACAGCTTGCATAAACTGACTTCTGATTTTCTTTAGTTCTGCCAGAGCTTCTTTCATGTTAATCCTCTCCTGAGGTGATTCTGAACAACATTTTAGAGCCAAATGCATGACGGATGATACACACTGCACCTTTTCAGTGAGTCGTCTTTTCTCTGGCCCGAGCAAGTTAGCATCAGTTACCCGAATCGTCGCATCAGGTAGTGATTCACTTACCCATAACTTCAAGCTTAAATCTCCGGCAAACATTACATCTGTGGGCTTAGTTCTCGTAAACGTTTCCATTAACATGATACCATAACTGTAAAAATCGCACCTTGTTGATACTAATCCTTCTAAACCGTATTCTACTTTTAACATCAGAATAAGTCAGAGGAATAAAAAACATGTGGAAGAAAAGCAAACTAAGCTCCAACTAAAATATTGTTATGTTGAAATGAAAACTTAAAGTAAGATTTGAAAAGTAGAGTTTAAAATTTCACCTGGTGCGATATATCCCAGTGTAGCTAGAGTCTTGGTGTGCACAATACTCTCCTCCTCACCCAATAACTTTGAAATGCCAAAATCACTGAGGTGCGCAACCATATCTTCATCTAGGAGTACATTGCTGGGCTTTAAATCACAGTGAACAAGTGCTACTGAATAGCCATGGTGGAGATAGTCCAGTGCACATGCCACATCTATCATTATGTCTAATCTCTGCAAGATATCTAAGAAATGGTTATGGGAATATAACCATTTTTCAAGACTCCCATTAGGCGTGTATTGGAGTATCAAGGCTTTGAAGTCTAGGTTGGAGCAACTGCTGATAACTTTGATGAGATTTCTGTGACGAACATTCCGCAGCATTTCACATTCTGTATCAAAACTCTTGGATGCACCTTCTAGTTGCAAATTGAATACCTTGATTGCCAAAATTGTCCCATCTGTAAATGTCCCTCGGTAGACAGAACCAAAACTTCCCGGTCCAAGCAAGTTGCCATCACTGAAATCGTCAGTAGCACATAGAAGTTCTTGGTATGTAATTCTTCCATGTGCTAGTGTGGGTAGTATCTCTGTTTGAGGGGGAGTTCTCTCTCTCTTTCGGCATCTTATTGCTAGAAATGTGAAGGCCAAGGCAATAAGAGCAAATGACAACAAAATGTATATAGCTAGAAGCACTCTTTTTGTTCATGAATGGCATGGTCGGATTTGCAACTTTGGGGCACCACATAGTGCTTCATTCGACATAAAGGATTGAATTGTGAAGTTTGCAAATGGACCTCCCATGGGAATTTGTCCTCTTAACCTATTCGAAGATGCATTGAAATATTGAAGACGCGAGAGTGACTCCATTGACTTGGGAATTACGCCTGAGAGAGTGTTGTAAGATAGATCCAAGGATTGCAAACTTATCAAGTTGCCAAATGACTCCGGAATAGGTCCTTGTAGTGTATTACATGCCAAAGAAAGATTAACTAATGCTTGCAGACCTCCAAGCGTGGTAGGGACATTACCTGAGAAGTTATTGGCTGACAGATCTATTTGTATTGCAGCCTTTAAACTTCCAATCTCTGGGGAAAGATACCCACTTAAAGAATTTGAAGACAAATTCAAATACAAAATATCTTTGAGACTAAACAGGTTTGTGGGTATTGTGGAGGTTAATTTGTTGGAGCCCAGAAAGAGTTCTCTAAGAGATGTCACATTACCTAAGCAAGGTGGAATTGGACCAGAAAGCTCATTTTCACTTAAAGCTAATAAACCCAAGTTCTGCAAGTGGCAGATATCATCTGGAATGGGGCCTTGTATCCTGTTATCCCCAAGATTTAAAACCTGAAGCATTTGCAACTGTTTCATGGAAAGTGGAAGGATACCATTCAGAGGATTGTCTTCTATCCACAATGTTCTTAAATGTTTGCAATTCGTCAAGGCAGTCATAAAGCTCAATTCTGGATTTGAAGATTCGGTGATGAAATGGTTTGCTGCTAGGTTTAGTTTTTGGAGGAGTTCTAAGTTACCAAGTGAAGTGGGAATTGAATGAATGAAATTGTTGGAGGAAAGTTGTAACTTAGTGATTCTGGAAAGATTTGAGATGGAGTGGGGGATGATTCCGTCGAGGTTATTTGTACCAAGGTTAAAATCTTCAACATTGACTAGTCCAATACTTGATGGAAGTTTGCCTGAAAGGTGATTTCCCGGAATTGACATGACACTTAGTTTCGACATGTTGAAAATTGTTGCCGGAATGAGACCCTGTAAGTTATTGAAACCCAAGTCTAAAACTTCTAGATTGGAAAGTTTACCAATCCCTTTGGGTATTAAACCTGCAAAAATGTATAGCGCACACAAAAGAGTAAGTTGTTGTTATCTCCAAAACAGCAATGGTAACCAATATCATGTACAAGTGTTTAGCATCCTCGTATGGTGAAAAGCATGAGAACAGTCATTTTACCGGTGTCGTGGTTGGGGGGGAGGGGAGATGTTACTTTAAAAACCGACTAGAAAAAATTCAAAATTTAACTGATATTTAGCTAAATACTCCACACCTCGTCTGTAAATAAAATTGACAGATAAAGTAAAAAGTTTAGAGAGTACCTGTAAATCTGTTTTCGCTGAGTTCTAATTCAATCAGTGACGTAAAGTTCCCAATATCTCTTGGAATGTTTCCACTCAGTTTATTTTTGTCGATATGAAGGGTTTCAAGCATCTGAAGACGAGAGCTCATTCCCAGTGGCAAATAACCCATTAAGTTATTACCCCAGAGATGAAGATGTTTCAACGAAGAAATGTTGAAGACAGAAGATGGTATGATACCAGTGAGGCCAGCATTCTCAATTGCTAGTACCTCCAAAATACGAAGATTTCCGAGTTGTTGTGGTATTTTACCTGCACAACAATACACAATTACCAACAAACCTTCTCTTCTTAAAATATAATATCGCATACCACATAACCTAGGTTTTCATTAAATAAAGTTGCTTTTCAACAGAGCGTGTATACTCAGCATGTAACTCGAGGTCATGTCTAACCGTGTCTCGGGTGGGGTAATATATATCATACCTTTGAAGTTGTTTCCACTCAGTGTCAATGTTTTCAGCATGGTTAAATTCCCAATCTCTCTTGGTATTGGTCCACTGAATTCGTTAGATGTCAATGACAAGTTTTGAAGTTTGGAGCATTCGGATAAAGTGGAAGGAATTTGGCCAGAGAGCTGGTTAAAGGATAGATAAAGCGCCTGGAGTTTTTGAAGACGATTGCACATATTTATTGGAAGTGTACCGGACAGGCTACTATTGGTGAAATCTATTCTTTCCAGTGAGGATATGTTGAAGATGGAGGCGGGTAAGGAGCCCGAAAGCTGGTTCTGTCCCATGAACAATTTTTTCAGATAAGCAAGCTTGCCAATTTCTTCAGGAAGGCTTCCTGTAAAGTCGTTGTATCTAGAATAAATGTGTTGTAGGCGATGCAAGTGACCTATCTCTTCAGGGATATTGCCATTGAAACTATTGTTTCTTATGTTAAAGGATACTAGGAAGGAGAGGTTCCCTATGTGTGGAGGGATGGTGCCCCTTATGTCCATGTTAGAAAGATCTAAGATGGCGACTCTATAGTGACGAGTGCTGCAAAGGACACCGGTCCAGTTGCAGGGGGAGATTGAGGTGGTCCAGTTTGCCAACATATTGTGGGGGTCGAAAGTGGCATGGGATTTTAGGGCAAGAAGAGCATTTTGATCAGTGGTGATGTCGGTTGGAGTCCTTGTACCCATAGCCAAGAAAGCCATGAGAGAGTACTGCACCAACCATATAAATGGAACTGAAGCAAGGAAGGAAGTTTTCTCCATCCTGCCGGTGATACCAGTGGACATGGATTGAACGAGGAAGACCAGGCAAGGTTAAAGATGATGAATGTACTATGTTATACACACACACACCCCCACACGTATATATATTAGGGACATCTTCATTGTTTTCTGGGAATGGAAGTATAACATACTCCAGAAGGTCTTTTTCTGTCACCATCCGTATACATATATACGTAAATGTGTGTGTGTATATATATATATATATATATATAGAGAGAGAGAGAGAGAGAGAGAGAGAGAGAAGAAGAAGAAGAAAAAAGTAGAAGACTCATGGAAGATGCCATAGTATGAAATGAAGTGATGAAGTCTAACCAAAAAAAAGGGAAAAGAAATGGTGATGACTAAAGTGGATCAAGTATATTTGTAACTGGCTTTAATAAAGTAGAAAAGTTTGAAGTGTTAGAGAGTATTACTAGACAAAAAGGTGGTGATTGAAGTGGATCAAACACGTCTATATGTTCTGGCTTTTAATAATGCATAGAAAAGTTGAGGTATGACTTGTGAGATGATATTCACACTGAAGGCGACGATGGTGTTTAACTAAGTGGCCCATGCAGTGTAAAATATTATGATCTTGAAGTCAATTTCCATTCAGAGAGAGAGTTTGTGCCTAACTGCTGTATATTTACACCGTAAATTATTTACAGTTTTCAGTTTTTCAGCCCTCTTTCACTGAATAAATAGTTAGTGCCCGTTTGGCAACCGGTGCGGTGTTGGTTTTTAGTTTTGGGTTGGGTTGGTTGGGTTTGGTGTGGTTTTATACTGAACTGAAATCATGTTTGGTGCAGATAGTTTTGGTGTGAGAAAAAGTAAAGCTGAAAAACCAAACCATGTTTGGTAGAGTTGGTATTGACTGAAATTTTGAAATCAAACCATGTTTGGTAACTTGTAATGGTTTGACATTTTATTTATTTATAATAATATTTTGTAAATATATATGTTTTAAAAAATAAAATATATAAATAAATAAATTTTATACTCATTCTTATTTTATTAAATTTTAATAGTAAATTCTAATTACACCCCTCAAATTAGCCCATATCCCACTTACACCCTCTCAAATATTTTGAAATATATATATATATATATAGATAATTCAAAAAATATATAGTATTAAAATTTGAAAAAACATATATATTTCGAAAAATAATATATAAAATTTTAAAAATATATGAAATTAAAAAAAAAAATTCAAATATATATATATATAATTCAAAAAAATATATAAATTTTGAAAAAAATATAAATTTTGAAAAAATATATATTTTCAAATATATATAAAATAAAAATAAAAATAAAAATTTCAAATATATATAATTCAAAAACAATATATTAAAATTTGAAAATATATATAATTCGAAAAAATATATAAAATTCAAAAAAAATATAAATTTTAAATATATATATATATAATTCAAAAAATATATATAAAATTAGAAAAAATATATAAAATCCGAAAAATATATATATTTTGAAATATTTATAACATTTGTTTTGAAAAAATATAAATTTCAAATATATATATAATTCGAAAAATATATATAAAATTCTAAAAATTTATATTGTTTATATATTGCTTTCAAAATTTATATATTCTTTTCGAATTTTATATATTTGTTTCAAAATTTATATATATATTTCCTAATTTTGTATTTTTTTCGAATTTTATATATTGTTTTGGAATTTTATGTATTTGTTTTGAAAGTTATATATATTTTCTAATTTTATATATTATTTTCAAAATTTAAACATTGTTTTCGAAATTTATATATTTTTTCGAATTTTATAAAAAAAAATCGAATTTAAAAATGACTTATAATTCCAAAAAATATTGTTTCTTCAAAATGGTACAACAATGATTGGTTTGAGCTTTAAAATGGTACATCAAGATGATTTTGGTTTGAGTAAGTAGTAACCACACCATGTAAACCATGTATTGAGATGGTATGAGAAATGGCCCATTTGGTACACCATGGAACAATATTTTGGAACCAAAACCAACCAACCAAACATAGATTGGGTTACATTTTTCACCCCAAAACAAAAAATATGGACCCAAACTCATGTGTCAAACAGACACTTACAGTACTGTGAATAAGATACTATCCTTGTATGTAGTACAATTACATACTAACCAAATGTACCAAATCTATGTCCTTTTACGTCTTTACCCTAATGCATAAAATCTCTCCCATCGTGCCTAGTGTTGTTAAAGGCGCGCCTAGGCAGGCTCCTTGAGGCGCAAGAAGTGTGTGTGAGTGCGCCTTTGACAACATTTGCGCCTTTATTATTGAATATAATTGCTGTAGTAATAATTTTATTGTTTTCATTGCATTTTGCATTGTGCACCTCACTTCACTCAGGCATGCGCTTTGCATTGCGCCTCACACCTAGGTTCTAGAGGACCTCTAGCGTCTTTGTGCGCCTTGAGCCTCTAATAACACTGATCGTGCCAAATTTCTATTCTTTTTCCTCTGTATCCCTCTCTTTCTCTGTACTCTGGTTTTGCATCTCTCAATTACAACCAAATTTGTTACGGTTCTCTGCACTATAACGGTATAGTTTAGGCAATGTGCGTGGGTGTTTAGTTTATTTGTCGATTTGGCTTTGGATTAGTTTCTTAGGCTTTATTATTTTGCATCTATTGAATTAGCTAGACCTGGGTTCTATTTATCTATAGAATAAGGTAGACCTGAGTTGGGTATGGAATACCTGTGTTCCAACCCTAGCAACAACCCTCTTATACTCGAATACTTTCAGTTGACATCCAAAGAATTAACCCAACACAAGAACAGTTTGCACATGCATACCAGATTCCATATACAATCACAACCCAACCTATACACGCTCACACCTAACATTACAGATAATAGTTTTTTAACAATACTTACCCAAATTATGTAACCTAAATTCTAACAATAATTTTGTGGCAACTCTATTAGGCCCTGTTTGGATTGCCTTTTAAAAAAAAATGTTTTTGGCTTTGTAAAGGAAAAAAAATGATTTTGAACGGTGTTTGACAAAAAATTTAGAAGAGTTTCTGGGCGTTTTGAAGAAGTTGGGGTGTACCAGCTTCTCAAAACGGCATATGCTTCTTTTTTTCTTCTACGTAAAAGCAAAAGTAGAAACTTTGCCAAATAGGGCCTTAATGAAAGAGAGACCGTTTTCTGGGTGATTCTTTCATTACAACAACAAAGCCAAGGAGATCCTTAAATCATAATAACTTTTTATCCCTCCCATGCTTGCTTTGAGCAAAACAACAATAAATAAATGGAAGGTTAGAATCAGGAGCTGCATGGATTATATTGAGATACATTTTTATGGGTTAAAGGTTCTAGTTCAAGGTGTATCTCCTCTGGATAGTAGGTTGATGGTAGCAATCTCAAAACAATGTGAAAATTTGGACTATTTAATGCTTTTTATTTTTTCTTCCAGTTATTTTTTACTCAACCTTCCTGGAATTCATTGCCTCTCCCCATTTTAATAAATTTAGTTCATGCATTGAGCTTTGGTGTTTGTCAAGGTATATATATATATATATGAGTATTGAATCTTCACATCTGCCTTGAAATAAGAAAAAAAAATCATTAAGCTACATGCTTGGGAAGCAGGTATGGAATCTCTTTGAACATCTCTTTCGGAGAGTATCGGCCGGTTTGTTACGGCCCGGTATATAGGTGGGTGCCGGTTCACACCCCGAACCGGCATATACTCTCCAAAACGGCCGTTACGGAAGTTGTAACACCGGTTCCGGCCGGTTCAAAACACTTCATAATAAAATTATTATTTTTTATTGATACCTTTTTTTTAATAAACTGCCACCAAAGCAACAAGATCCATCGCAAAATTTCTTTTGGCGGTGAACCATGTTCTTATTTTAATTATTTTAGATTAGTTTGAAAGTAAAGTACATCTTTTATGATTTGAATATTTATTTGTTTAAATTTAATATGATAGAATAGTCTCGTAAGAAGATCGACTACACCTTAAAATTCAATAATAAATTATTTTTTATATTAAATATCTTTAAAAAATAAATAAAATTAACTTAAAACTACCAAAAGATCATCAAACTTCAGTTATGTTGTCAAAAGTAGCATACCAGTGCATTTTGGTCATCATGTGTTGTTTTTAAAAAATTCACGATTGTGATAACCGTTACGTAATTCCGATACTAACCCGGTTCCGTTACACTGATACACCGACCGAAATCGTTTTTGCAAACTGGTGTCTTCAATTATTTTACATGGGCACGTATTATTTGTAAACAAATAATATTTATTTTAATATTCTAATGCTTCATATCTCTATTTTAGAATTTACTTGAACATAATAAGTGAAGTGATATCTGTAAGAGTGGAAATGTTCAGCCCAATTGAGCCCATCAGGCTGATGGCCCAGCAAGGTTTTTGTAAGCCCATTAATCAAGCCCATTAAGGAAATGTATATAAAGAAAATCAAAGATGAATAAAAGCATTCTCTCTTGTGTTGTGCATTTTTGTGCATTTACACATTGGTGCCGTCTGTGGGAACGTGGGGAGAGTCCCTGATTTTTTTCGAATCTGACCTTCGGGATCCAAAAAATCACCTCCTTCTTCCCATCTCAAAAAGCTGAGTCTGTTTATAAAACAAAAATCAACTATTACCCCCCCCCCCCCCCCCCCCCCCCCCCCGCGAGAACATAGATGCCAATCACACGTTCTCAGGCAGACGTTCAACCCACTGCGGAGCTCATGGCGAGGTTGGCTCCACAGCCTGCTGCACCACCGATGGTTGCAGATGACCCTCCGGTGGCGGCGGTCGACCATTCCCTGAACCAGCAAGGCAGCGACAAACCTGAAGAGCAGGTCGAGTCTTCTCAGCGCTCAGGAAAGGCTCCAGTAGCCGACGAGTCTATAACTCCCTAGAAACTTCAAGCAATGATGGATGAACTCCAAAGGAAAGTTCTCGGGGACTTGAGGTCTCGATCTACAGACGACATGGCCATCCAGGCGTCCACTGAATTGATACAGTCACCCTTCGTTCACGAAATAACCCAAGAGTCTTTCCCAAAGAAGTTCGTTATGCCCCAATTCACCCCTTATGATGGCACAAGGGACCCCGAAGAACACATATACCAGATCCATCAGAAGATGGCCATGTACGCTGAGAACGAGTCCCTGCTTTGTAAAGTGTTCTCCACAAGCCTTGCTGAGGCCGCCCTGTTATGGTTTAGGAAGCAGCCACCCCGATCCATTGGTAGCTGGCAGCAGTTGACCAGGCTCTTCATCGCCCAGTATTATGGAAACAAGAGACAGAAGAAGACCATATCCTGCCTCTTCACCATGATCCAGGAGAAAGGAGAGTCATTGAAAAGTTTTTTTTATCCCGATTCAACATCGAATCCTCTTCTGTGGATAATTGTGATCAACACTCTGCAGTTGAGGCATTCAGGATGACCCTCATTCCAGGAACTAAGTTCCATCAGTCTTTGGTCAAGCGTCCTCCATCGGGCATTGGGGAGCTAAACTCTAGGGCCCAGGGGTACTTAGGAATTGAAGAAGATGAGACTATCAGGCAAAGGAGGTTGGCCTTTGTCGGTCTTGAGATTCAATCCAAAGATCGACTGACCGATCGAAAGCGAGCAACTCCACCGGGATCATCACTCCCGAAACCGTTCAAACGCCCCAGGTTCGAGGAAAGGTTGACACCCCTGAGGGTTAGCCTTGCAAGACTCTACCAAGAGAACAAAACCAAAGGAATCTTCCAGCAACCCCCGACCATGAGGCAGCCACTCGACCAGAGGGACAAGTTAAAACATTGTGCTTTCCATGGTGATTTCGGGCACATCACGAACGAATGTCGTAATCTGAGGCAACAGGTGGAGACGTTACTGCTTCGCGGGGAACTCCGAGATTACGTCCAATGAGACAGGCCAACGACCAATGATCAACGTGCCCTCAGTGCCCCTCGGAAACCCTCAGATGCACAGCCGGAGCCACCTGCGGAGAGCCCACAAGATGAGAAGAGTCAACGAGGTCAGTAACGCCCACCACAAAGCAGGGGAAACACATATCACCTTCTCGGTGTCAGACCTTCGGGGTATCCAAACCCCGCATGAAGACCCTCTGGTCATGACCTTAATGGTGGCCAACTGTCTTGTGAAAAGAGTCATGATCAATCCTGGGAGCAGCGCCAACATCATCACCAAATGGGTTTTTGAAAAGCTCGAGATCGATCCATCTGAAGTTGTGGCATCCCGGTGCCCCATCGTAGGTTTTGATGGAAGGTAAATCGAGCCGATCGGAGAAGTTCAGCTACCGGTATCTGCCGCTCAGAGGATCCTAAACGAGACATTCGTCGTGGTGGATGTTGAACCTTCGTACAATTTGCTCATGGGAAGGGGATGGATTCACCGAATGCAAGGTGTGCCTTCGACTCTTCACCAGATCATGAGATGTTTATGCCCCGACGGTACAGGTACCATTGACATCAAAGGCGACCAGGTGGCCGCCAAGGAATGCTATGCGGTCACCCTGAAAGAGATCCAGAAGGTGAAGGCCCCAGTGGCATCCCGCTCCAAGGAGCAAAGCCCAGGCTCCAAATAGCAATTAAAGGAGGGGGACCCGGGCACCCCAATTGTGGTTGAACCGTTGCAGCCGATCTGCGTTGTGCTCGACAGCCCGGGAAAAGTTACCTTCGCAGGTACAAACCTCACCGATCCCGAATTTAAGGAACTAACACAATTATTGCAGGACAACTCCGATATCTTCGCATGGGAGCATACGGACATGCCGGGAATCGACCCCGAAATTTCGCAGCACTCATTGCGGGCTGACCCTAATGTCAGACCTATCAGGCAAAAACAAAGGCGCATGGGGGCACATCGGAACCAAATTATAGCAGAGGAGGTATCCAGATTGCTCCAGGCAAGCTTCATCAGAGAGGTCAGATATCCCGAATGGCTTGCCAACGTAGTGGTAGTGCAGAAGAAGAACGGCAAATGGAGGGTTTGTGTTGACTTCACCGACCTGAACAAGGTATGCCCAAAAGACAGCTTTCCACTGCCAAAGATTGACCAGATGGTTGATGCTACCGCTGGATACGATCGTCTAACCTTTTTGGATGCGTATTCGGGTTACAACCACATAAAAATGAACCCAATGGATGAGGAAAAGACCTCATTCATTACTGAAACAGGTATATACTGCTTTAAAGTTATGCCTTTCAGACTGAAAAATGCAGGTGCCACTTTCCAGAGATTGGTCAACAGGATCTGTAAAGGTATGATGGGTACAGTAATTGAGGCCTACATCGATGACACCGTGGTCAAGAGTAGAAAGAAGGAGGACCATCTCACCCACCTGCGCCAAGTGTTCACCACCCTCAGGTCGCACGGCATGAAGCTTAATCCAGCGAAATGCTCTTTTTGTGTATCATCTGGGCAGTTCCTGGGGCACATCGTGGACCGGACCGGGATTCAAGGCAGCCCGACACAAGTCAAGGCCCTGATAGAAATAAAGGAGCCCCGCACACATAAAGACGTTCAGATCTTGACGGGAAGAGTGGTTGCACTTAGCAGATTCATTTCATGACTCACTGATCGATGCCGACCATTCTTTCAGGCAATAAAGGCGAAGAAGGGAGAAATCTGGGGTCCAGAGCAATCAGAGGCCCTGGCGAGGTTGAAAGAGTACTTGACCATGCCCCCGATCCTGTCCACACCAACTCCCGATGAAATCTTATACCTATATTTAGCAGTATCCTCTGCGTCAACCAGCGCCACCCTCATCAGAGAGGACGAAAACTTTCAAATGCCAGTATTCTACACTAGCAAATCATTAGCTGAGGCAGAAACCAGATACAACAGGCAAGAAAAATTGGTTTTGTCATTAGTGAATGCCAAGAGAAGGCTGAGGCATTACTTTGAAGCCCACCCGATCGTTGTCCTAACAGTAACACCCCTGCGGGTTATTATGTCAAAGCCTAACCTTTCAGGGCGAATCTCCAAATGGGCCATCGAATTAGGCATATACGACCTGACATACATACCCCAGATTTCCATCAAAGGACAGGCAGTAGCGGACTTTCTACTCGAAAGCGAAACTGAAGAGCCGGACCAAAAAAGCGAACCGAGCACCTGGAAGATTTTTGTGGATGGATTAACCTGCTTTTCCGGGTCAGGGATTAGTTTGGAGATCTTGACACCTGATGGAACACGCCTTCATATGTCTGTACAACTACAATTCCCAGCCACGAACAATGAGGCGGAGTATGAGGCTGTCGTATCCGGGCTAAGGATAGCCCGGAGCCTCCAGATTCAGTCCTTAGCAATACACAGTGATTCTCAACTGGTTGTCCGTCAGATCAACGGAGAGTATGAAACAAAGGATCCGAAAATGGAGTCGTATCGGGCATTCGTTTTGAAAGAAACAAAAGGTTTTCAAAAAATAACCTTCACCCAAATCCCTAGGAACGAAAATTCTGAGGCTGACTACCTGGCCAATCAGGCGTCCTCAGCCGGAGAGGACCTAACCCGAGTTGCACTGGTGGATTTCATTCAGAGGCCCAGTATCCAGGAAGCCGAACAAGTAATGCTTATCCCATGGGAACCCAGCTGGATGGATCCCCTGATGGATTACTTGCGAAATGGAACTCTTCCCGAAAACAAAGCTGAAGCTTACAATATCAAGAGGAATTCCGCCCGATACTCAATCATAAACGGGCAACTCTACCGGAAATCCTTTTCAGGTCCTTACCTGAGATGTGTTACACCGTCAGAGTCTAGAGCAGTGATGCAGGAAATTCACAGTGGGGCTTGTGGAAACCACTCCGACGGCAAATCCCTTGCCCATAAGATTCTATCTCAAGGGTACTTCTGGCCCTACCTGTCTCGGGATGCCGAGGAGCACGTCCGAAGGTGCAAACCCTGTCAAATGCACGGGGATGCTATCCATCGGCCACCTGAGTTCTTGCATCCCACTATAGTACCACACCCATTTGCCCGATGGGGAATGGATATAGTGGGACCCTTCCCGAAAGCAATCCGGTCGAATGCATACGTCCTTCTGGCCACTGACTATTTCACCAAGTGGGTAGAAGCGGAAGCCTATCCCACCATCAAAAGTACCCGCGTCATCAAATTCATATGGACCAACATAATATGCAGATTCGGGTTACCAAGGACGATCATGATGGATAACGGAACAAACTTGGACAATAAGGGGGTTAGAGCATTCTTTGCCGAGCATGGTATAAACCAGAACACGTCGTCCGTCGGCTACCCGCAAGGGAACGGGCAGGCAGAAAGGACCAATCGAACTATATTCAACACCTTGGCCAAAAATCTTGAAAAAGCCAAAGGGGCATGGCTTGAGAAACTGCCCGAAGTTCTATGGTCATACAGGACGATCCCCAGGCAACTCACTGGTGAAACCCCCTTTGCCATGGCGTATGGCGCTGAGGCTGTGATTCCTATAGAAATCAGGGTTCCAACCCTCCAAAGCGAGGCCTGGGTTGAAGGACAAAATAACCAGCACTTGGCTCAGAATCTTAATCTTCTGGAAGAAAGAAGAGAGGCTGCCGGGATCAGGCTGGCCGCCTACCAACAACACATCCGGAACCAGTTCAATCAAAGAGTCAAAAGAAGAGAGTTCCAGGTCGGGGATATGGTCCTTAGGCGAAAAATAGGGCTCGTAGGCAAGCTCAGGGAGCCTTGGGAGGGCCCGTATACCATTACCAAGGTCATCGGTCGTGGAACATACCGAGTCCAAAGGAATAGTGATGGCGGAATGGAACCAAACTCCCAGAACGCCTCTCGCCTGAAGAGGTACTACCCTTAATGGACAAGTCCTGTTTTTACTTTGATCTTTTTGATAAAAAGACTATAGTACTTGATCAGTAAAATCATTATTATAGCAAAATAAATCATAAAAATAGATCCCGAAGAGATCAAAAGTTCCAAAAACAAACTAAGTGTTGCATTGTCCTTCGCATGGCCTGAAGTGCCCGAAGACACAACACATATCCTGAAGAGATCAAAGTTCCAAAAACAAACTAAGTGTTGCACTGTCCTTCGGATGGCCTGAAGTGCCCGAAGACACAACACAGATCCTGAAGAGATCAAAGTTCCAAAAACAAACTAAGTGTTGCATTGTCCTTCGCATGGCCTGAAGTACCCGAAGACACAACACAGATCCTGAAGAGATCAAAGTTCCAAAAACAAACTAAGTGTTGCATCGTCCTTCGCATGACCTGAAGTGCCCGAAGACACAACACAGATCCTGAAGAGATCAAAGTTCCAAAAATAAAATAAGTTTTGCATTGACCTTCGCATGGCCTGAAGTGCCCGAGGACACAACACAGATCCTGAAGATATCAAAGTTCCAAAAATAAACTGAGTGTTGCATTGACCTTCGCATGACCTGAAGTGCCCGAGGACACAACACAGATCCTGAAGATATCAAAGTTCCAAAAATAAACTGAGTGTTGCATTGACCTTCGCATGACCTGAAGTGCCCGAGGACACAACATAGATCCTGAAGAGATCAAAGTTCCAAAAATAAACTAAGTGTTGCATTGACCTTCGCATGACCTGAAGTACCCGAGAACACAACATAGATCCTGAAGAGATCACAAAACTTTGTAAAAATAAACAAAATAGACAGGAATCGTGATATTATAAAAATCAAAAGTCAACTAGACAAAAACTATTATCTTTCATTCAAAATGGGCCCTAGTGTCCAAGGCTTACAATATACTTTATTAACACAAAAATCCTAAGGGTCAACATCGGTGCCCGACTCATTGGGGTTCATTGGAACGATGGCCCCATCAGGCGCTGGAGGATCGGGAGGGGCGGTGATGCTCATCCCTGGAAGAGGCTTGGTCAGGAACTCGCAGAAACGAACGTCGTCCAGACCACCAACCGGATCGTCGTACGGAGGAGCGATGCCCAGACTCTCATCCAGTTCTTCCACCGAGGCAAAAGTCCTTTCTCCGACGGGTTTCTGCATGTCACTGAAGCATGACCTCCAACCGAACCCGTTTTGGTACTGGGAAGTTTCGTAGAAACGCTTGTACATCTCGTTCCTACCCCGGTGGCACATCTCCACCACCGACTTCTCCGTTCCAAGGAGATTCTCTATCTCTGCCCTCTCCTCCAGGAGCTTCGAATTGGAGGCCATCGAGCTCTCTTTGTCAGCTTTCAAGCTCTCATTCTCAGCCTTTAAAGCCTCCGCTTCAGCAAAAAGGGCCCGCCGGACCGCCTCCATTTCTTTAATTTTATCTTGAGCAGCCCGAAGCTGCTGCTCTGCAGCGATAGCCCTCTGGGTCTGGACATCCAACTTATCATTGGATATGGACAGCATGTTGGCAACCTTCATCCGGGAGTCCTCCTTCATCCTCAGAAGTTCATTGGACTTCTAAAGCAGCTTGGTGTCTTCCTCCATTTTTGCATTATAAGCCTGGGTCAGGTAGAACATCTGCCAAAAGAACAAATGTTAGCCTGATAAAGAAACAAATAAAATATTAAGTACGACTGAGGAAGCTGTAGGTTAAAGCACTACCTTCATTGCTATCTCTGGACCTGTCAGGGTCAACTCCTCCCGATTAATGGTTCTCAGCCTTTTTCGGTTAATGGGCGTCCAGATCTGTGAGCCCATAGCCCGAAGAGCAGCGTCGTTGTCAATGGTTGCGTGCCCCACAACCAGAAAGTCACCGCCCGGGAGTGTAATCTTCGGCGCCCATGGCACGGGTCTCTCCACTTCAGTTGCTACCCCACTGTCATCCAGTACGATGGGAGACGACTGTGTGGTCGTTCGGGGCCTGACAGACCGTTCGGGTAAATTTTCCTCTGATCGGGGATGCAGTGCCCCGTCAGGCTTGTTTCCCCTTCAACCAGACGAAATTCAGGAGTGGGAACGTCCCCTGAAGGTCGGGTAACCTCCTCTGATCTTGGAGGAGGAGTCTGGCCGATTTGAACATTTCTCATCGGTGGAGGTGGAGTTACCGGGGTGTTCTCCATCGGTGGCAGGAGATTAGGCCCAGCCGGAGGAGTTGGAACACTTTGTGATCCCTTCCCGCCTTGACTCTCACCAGGAGTTAAAGTTGTCACTTGAGGGCCAATTGTCCGCTTGGACTTCTTTTTCAACACTGCCTGCGGGATTCTCAGCATTTCTGTAGACAGGGCCTGCAAAGTAGAACCTGTCAGGAAACTGTTACACATCCTCAAAGGTTGTCCCCAAATTTTTTATTTAAGCAGTTCAAAACGGTTTCTGATATAATTTGAAGTTTTATATTCATCGGGCGCTCCCAAAAACTCAAGCACATGCAGGCCTAACTTATCATTGCACTGATCGCAGTTGCATGACCCTCTATGGAATGGCTTGAAAGAAGGGAAAATGTGTTGGTCAAACTCGCTGGGGACTTTGAATCTGGATGAGCTTGGAAGTCTCCAATTCCCGCTCACCAGGATCATTCTTTCCTTCCGCCCTTTGTTGGACTTTTCAGTGCCATCACAGATCTTCCTCCCACTAAGGGGAAAAAGATTGTACCGGCCTCTGCAGTCCCTCTGGGCCTGTATCTTGTAACAAAACAGAAGTTCCGCCAGTCCAAGGTCAAGGCCCAGATCCCGATTGATTATCAAGATCATGGCCAAGACCCTGAAGAAGTTAGGTCCGACCTAAAGCGAGGCCAAACCCAGGGTAGCTAAGGTATAAAGGAAAAAGGGCTGGATCGGGAATCTAAGGACCTGAAGGTGAAAGGCCGACAACAAAATCTGGTGGTTCAAAACCCCCTCACCCTTCCTAAAATCATACTTTTTAGGGTAGTTTTTAATAATTACCCCATCGGGTACCCCGCATTTAACCCTTAACTTTTTTAATACCGTCTCTACCCTATTCATTGGAGGAAGGGGATCCGCGTAAAACTGATCTCCCGAACCCCCTGCAGTCGGATCCCCAGCTGCTGCAATGTTCTGGTTAATCTCCGGTGGACTAGATACAATTGCCCTGACCACCTCCACTGAGGGTGAACTAAGGGAAGTATCCGGGTTTACAGAGGAGGGTAAACGGTCACTACCCGACTGGGTATCATCGCTATCAGACATCTTGAAAAGAAAGACGCGAAGATGAAAAGAAATAACTTACTCTAAGATGAATCCCGAAAGATTTCGGACGCTTTCCTGAGAGAGGAGATAGACTCTGGCAATGATAAGTAAAGATCTCAAGTGCAAAGAGTTCTCTGAAATTTTCAAGTGATGAAACGGAATGAATCTTCAACACTACATCCAATATTTATAGGAGTCTCAGGGACGTCTGAAAAGCCATGCCCTCGGGAAGCGAAGCGTCACCTCGCTTCACGTGCGCCTCCTCAACCTCCCTTCTTGCCAATTGAGGCCATCCGGACCGCAGATTTCAAACGTTACAATAATTACACAGCCATCACATTAATCGCATCAGCCACGTCACCCCGATCAGGGGTGATGTACCTCATTTCCACTCTGTATCCTTTCTAATGGGCCAGAATGATCGACGACCCATCACAAAGAATCGAGCCTGTGTAAGAGTGGAAATGTTCAGCCCAATTGAGCCCATCAGGCGTCAGGCCCATCAGGCTGATGGCCCAACAAGGTTTTTGTAAGCCCATTAAGGAAATGTATATAAAGAAAATCAAAGATGAATAAAAGCATTCTCTCTTGTGTTGTGCATTTTTGTGCATTTACAATATCCCAACAGATAATTTGCACATACTCTCTGTTATTTTTTATACCGGCAATTCTGATATTATAACGTGCCATACCTTGATTCCAACTCTTTTGCATATTACCAAAATTGGACTTTCCCCTTTCTTTCCTTCAAATTTCAAGTATGTTTCTATGAAGCTCGGATACTTTGTTTAGACACGTGTTGGAAATTGTTTGAATATGTTTTTGGACATTCTTGAAATTTTTACAAATTTGAATGTTTTATTTTGCTGTTGAACAGGTTGAGACAAGACATTGCCATGATTGTGAAGCTTTGTAATTTTTTGTAGTTATTATCATTGTAATTTTCGTAGACGGTTAACAGTAATGCAATTTTAATTAAGCCATCAGTTATTTAGACAAGTAGTTTTTATTTAGGAAAACAAAAACAACGAACCCTAGCTCTAAACTTCAAATAAATGGTTATATGGATTAAGTGAGGAAGATTATTATTATTTTTTAGTATATATATATATATTTTTTGTATCCTAATATGATCAGTGTTCTATTATTATTTTTAAGACATCCTTGTGAAAGTTAACAATCCCCTTGGTTTTAGTCTTTTAAGATTTATCCATAGTTGTTAGGATCGTGGTACGATCCTATGGTCCAAAACGATCTGGATCGCACAAAAATCGCTCATAAGGGTAGGATCGCAATAGGATTGTACATCCTATTACGATTCTACTAATTTGGGCTTTTTGGGTGAAAAATTGGGTGGGCTATATGTATAGAAAGGCCAAAATTTGGGAAGAAACAAATAAATACCTTCAAGTTCAAGCCCAAGCCATCAAGTTTGAACATAAATGCCAATTTATGGACCTTTGCCCTACGGTAATTGTGTGATGGGTTCCTTACTTGGATTGTTTAATTTTTGGGTGGTTTTGGATTGAATGGGGAAATTTGGAGACTATGCACTTCAAAAAACAAATGGGTTTATGATTTCTAGATTTGTTTTTGTTATTTTTTGGTTCTAACATTTTTTTTTTCCAGATTTATCTAATTTTTATTTTATTTGTGTTATTTCTAGAAATGGAGATGTTAAAAATTTCTAAGTTATGAACTAATGTTGTAAACTTTTAGTTTCAAGTAGGTGTTTGTTTATTATTTTGGGTTAACATGATACATTGATGAAAATTGAAATTTTGTTAAATGATATTTGTTTAGGTTTTTTGAATTTGTGTTTTAATTTTTATCTTTATTTTGTTAATTAGTTTAAATTTTTTTAAGACAACTGATGTGAGTGAATTAAAGTATTCGCACGTTGATACGACTTTATGGTGATATTTTTATTTTTATTTGATGTTTTGAGTATCTTTTTATTAAGTATACTTACGATCCTACGATCTCGATCTTACAAACCCCAAAACGATACTAGGATCGGGATCCAGAACCTTGGATTTATCATATTCAAACATTAAAGGTTATGCTATTTGTGGAGAAATTATTGTATGGTTAATTAAATATTTCAATATAATCAACATGGTCGGGTTGTATAATATATGTCGTAGACCTACTTGTGTGACTCGTGAGATTGACTGAATATAGTGAGACCTACTTACTGAAGACCTATTTGTGTGACTTGTGAGATTGATTGAATATAATGAGAACGCTCACATTATATTCACACATTTGATCTCATATCCTTTTCAAAAACTAAAAAAAAAAAAATAAAAGAACAAGAAAAAAACACATTTTGCAATTATTTAGGCCCGTTTGGTTCTTGTTTTTGCTTTTGTTTCTATGAATTTTATAAAACAGAAGTATATGGTTTTGCTTTGGAATGTTATGAGTCTAAACTGGAAGCACGTTTGATACTGATATTTTTATTGTGTAATTTATAAATGTTTTGGTCACTTATTTCTTCCGCTACAGTATAAAAAAAATATCATTTTGGTACTTCCTAAAAATAATACCATTTGCTTGTTATTTTTCTACTGTAGAAACATGAAATTGATGCTAAATATGTTTTTGTTATGAAAACAAAAAAAAAAAAAACAGGCCCAGTCAACCCCTGTAGAAAAATAATATTGATGCTAAATATGTTTTTGTTATGAAAACATAAAAAAAACAGGCCCAGTCAACCCATATATATTTCTTCTACGTCCTGAATAGTCAATCATTCAAATTGCTTTGTTCTTTTGTTGGCGAGTGATCGAATAATCTTTCCTTTTCAAAAAGGAGAATTTAAAGACTTTGTTCAATTCTATCTCTTTCTTCGTGCTTTTGCTTTCGTCCCTTTTTCTAGGTGTGAAGTCTATGAAACTTTCCTTATTTCACCTTCTTCCTCTTTCAATTTGTGTGACTCATGTTCTCCACTAATGGACTCTTACTCCACCCGTGATTAAAAAATTCATTCACTCTTAAGTATATTAGACATGTAATTGGCCTAAAAATATAATAATCATAAAAATTATAACAATCATGAATGATCAAAGTACCTTATTTAATAATTCAAGGTGTATAAATATTAAGGTCTTGTAAATGGGAGAAAATACACCATCAATGAATGGATTTTATTGAGAATCGACCCAGTATATATACCCGTGAGGATGGGCCTCGACCCACCATTCAAATCAATCACGATCCTTAATTTTAAAGGATTTACAAATATCTTCTCATATGCAAATAAATTCCTAGCTTGTAGGGATTAGTTTTGAATGTTTTGCTTGCAGCCCACTCAGATTCTAGAACCTCCCATGTGTTTAGCCCATCGGGTCCTCTCGTGGCCCAATCTATTTGGATTCCATATTTTTCACTATTACACAGGCCCCGAGGTTATGGGCCTGTGATTTTCTTTACAGGCCCATGGTCGAATATTTTGCCCATTTGTGCACATGAAAAAGGCGGCTAGGTGATGACATGGCATGATCATTAACTGCTGGTAGGTGGGGTGATCATTCAAATTCAAAACGGAAGGCCCACGATCTCTTAATCTTCGTGCGTGGGGGCCGAAATGATGGCGCTCATCCTTCGAACTCTGTGCATGACTCTTGTTATCTATAAAACCTAGGCTTGTCATCTCACAATTACACTTTCAAGCTTCATTTCTTGCAAATATTTCTCTCATAGCATTCTCTCTAACTGATTAACTCTTGCTTCGTCGGATTCTGCAATTTCCTCGCCGGAGAACATTGCCAGAGTAACCTCTAATAACTATCGAAGACTCCTCTTGTCTCACTTTTTCTTTTGTGCAAGTTTCGGTACTATTTACTTCTTCTTTTTTATTTCCTTCACCACCCTCTGTCCTTCCTACCTTTCTGTAGTAATGTTTGAGAGTGACGACACCAGGTCCGTGAGTGAGATCGTTCTGTCCTCCGGGACTAACACCGAGACCCCTAGTAGTAGTCCCTCTTCTGCTCGTATAGAGACTTCCGTACCTCTAAATGCCTCGGTTAACCCCGATTTCCCCGGTTCTTCAGTAAACCCCGAATTGCTAGGTGAAGAGGGTCTTTTAGATGATGAAGGTCCCATAGACCCCTCCGTCCCTACACCCTTCGTCGTTGCTCCTCTTAAGAAAAATCAAGAACTGCAGTAGACGTCAAATGTCTTCGAGTCGATGCTGGCGTGCCCGATGACGTATGCCTGGCCCCCTACCCCAAAAATTTGGACTTTTCCCAAAGTAAGGGGCTTGAGCCAGGTAGTATCCTCATGTCAGCAGTCCATCTCAAAATTCTAAGATTCCATCTTCACCCCTTTTTTCACTACGTTTTCTTTATGCTAGGGTTGAGCCCACTTCAACTTAACCTGAACTGCTTTAGAGTCATGACCATGCTCCTTCTATACAATAGATACTTCGACCTTGACTTAGGTCTAGCTGATCTACTCCTTTACTATTTCTTTTAGAAGGCCAGAGAGAGCAAGGGTAGGTATAACCTCTTTCCTTTCCAAGGTCGGGGCATATACTCTGACAAGGGTTGGAAGGAGAGAATGGTCATAGTCAATGGCAACTGGTTCTATCCATTCTATCTAACATACCCGATCCCTAAGGTTTTTGGTCTTATTCGCCTTCCCACATTCAGTCCCCTTCATAAAGCCACATGCTTATGTGAATTCTGTGATTTGCACCAGGGGGAGTACGTGCTTAGGTTTCTTAGTTATCAGAACAAAGAGATGACCCCAGGCCCCATAAGGGAACGTTTCGAATTCCTGAAGGCCAAGATCTGAAGCAACATCAAATCTACTTTCGAGCTTTTGACCTCAGAAAACCTGGAAATAATATTTAACTTGGGCGCTACTGTTGACAGGATGGAGGTCCCCTTGAGATCGTTGTCCCGCTGAAGAGTCCCAGCAGTCAACGAGCCAACTCCAACAATTGTTCCTCCTATATCAGTGGCACCTCTGGCTCCACCCGCTAACCCTCAGCCATTAGCGCAAAATCCCCTTCCTTCTCGGGCACCTCCATCAAGGGTTGCTGCTTCGGTAACCCATCCCTGTTCTGCTACCGGGGGGGGGAGCTAATAAAAGGGCCAGGATCGGTATTGCTACTGATACCCCCATCGTTGATTCTTCTTTTGGCTCCAATGTTTCTAGCCCTGTTGTTCCTTAGGAGCCAAAGTTCTTTCTTCCTGATGGGTCTCCTGTCTGCGTTGACCACTTTACTATCTGTTAGCTAGACGTTTTTCGGGCTATGGCGAAAGGAGTGTGGACCCGTGATGATAGGGCGGCTCAGTCCAAAATTACAAGGACTGGGTTGCTCCAAAAGGGTTCTATGATGACTATGGAGGTACACCTCGTAGCTTTCTATACTTAATTATTTTCCTTGTTTTTTTTTTTACCTGGTATTGATGTGTATCTCTTTGGAAGCTCCTCTATGTTATTCAGTCTTATAACCACCTCCTGGAGGCTGATGTACGAGAAATGGTCAAAATGCAGAGTCAGCAACAACAGAATAACGAGCACTGCATCACTCTGGCCAATGAGGCTGATGGCATTCGTTAGAGTTTATTGGAGCAGAAGGTTCTACTGGATATTGGCGAGGCTGAAAGCAGGGTCATGGCTGCGGAGCTAGGAGAGCTGAAGGGAGCGTATCAGAAGTTGTTTGTTGAGAAGATATAAGCGGACAAACTTTTAGTTTTAAAGCAATCCAGAATCGAGATGTACCTTATGGGGGGCAGAGATATACATCAGCGCTATACTGCGATCGGGGATGTCAGAACGGCCTATGGGTGGCGAGATTGTGATGAGTATGAGTATATCCCATTGTTAGAACGGGAGTTCAAATTGCCTGCCGAGATGGACGAGCATCTGGGAGTTACTTACCCTTACGCAGATCCGGTCCCTACAGAGAACAAGAATCACTTTGCGGCTCTTCTGAAAGGGGAGGACCCCGTGCCTTTAGCTCATCCACCTCCTCCTTAGTCGAACATTCTAAATGACCTTGGCCCTGAGTTCAAGGGTCAAGGCCACAGGACTTAGTGTATTGCCCTCTTCAGGGTCATTTTTGTACTTTTTTTTTAAGTTAATGAAATCTTCTTTTTGCAATTCAGATCCCTATTTTTATTCTTACTGTTGACCTAACTCATTGTGGATGGATCAAATAACATTTAGCAAAATTTTAAGTAGTTCTGAGGCTTCGGGTATTTAAACCATTGCCAATACCCTTTAACTGATTCCTCAGTATGCTTTGAATCCATTACTTAGGATAATTCACTTTACTGATGTGGGACTTCAGGCATTTAGGCCTCTGAGCTTTACAGGTATCCTCTGGTTAATACTGATTACAACACTTAGGAATTTTGTTTATTGAAACGAGACTTCGGGCATCGGGCCCCTCGGGTCTCAATGGCATCATTTGGCTAGTTCAAGATGTTTTGAACTCAATACTTCGAAAATTTTGTTCATTTTAGCATGAGATTTTCAGGCGTCGGGCCTCTTGAGTCTCATGAGTATCCTCTAGCTACCTCAAGGCGTATTGAACTCAACACTTAAGAAATTTCGACATGAGACTTTCTGGCGTCAGGCCCCTTGGGTCTCATGAGTATCCTCTAGCTAGTTTAAGACGTATTGAACTCAACACTTAGGAAATTTTATTTATTTATTGGACTCACAAGATTGGATCACCAAAAAACTTGTACAAACTTGTAGAGAATATAATTTTTTTATTTAAGTTTGGAAGGCATGTAGCAGATATGCCATACATCGAGCACATATGTTTTTATTATAATCAGCAGAGGTGTCGTATGTCGGACACAGATGCTTTTATTTAGATACTATTATTACTTTATGGGTAATACCTCTTCAGGCGGTAGGCATTCTGGGAGTTGGGCTCAATGCGGCCTGTTTTGTTCTTCCATAAGCGGTATGCCCCACGCCTGATGACCTCAATAACTGTGTACGGACCCTCCCATGTTTCCCGTAGCTTGCCAACTTGAAATTCTCTTCTCTTGACCTTTTGATTGAAACAACTTCTGACTTGCTGTTGGTAGGCGGTTAGTCTTATGCCCACTGCCTCTCTCATTTCCTCTAATTAGTCAAGGTCATGCGCTAAGTGTTGATTATTTAGGCTCTTTTCCCATGCTTGACTCCTTAACGTGGGCACCCTCACCTCGGTCGGGATGACTGTTTCGGGCCTATAGGCTATGGAAAATGGGGTTTCCCCTATAAGCTGTCTTGGAGTTGTCTGGTAGGACCATAAGACTTTTGGTAACTTTTCCAGCCAGGCTCCCTTAGCTTCTTCGAGCTTTTTCCTGAGAGTGTCAAAATTTGTTTTGTTCGTTCTTTCTGCCTTCCCGTTGCCTTGCGAGTAGCCAATGGAAGAAGTATTTTGATTGATTTCGTGCTTTCTTAAGAATACTCGAACCCTTTGTTGTCCAGGTTGGTGCCATTGTCCATCATTATCGTTCGGGGTAAACCGAACCTACAAATAATGTGGCTCCAGATGAACTTGATGACATGGCTACTTTTGATGGTTGGGTATGCCTCGGCTTTGACCCATTTGGTGTAATCTATAGCTAACAGGACATGAGTTGTGGATCGAATGGATGAGGGACAATCATCGGGTTAAATAGCTCTAGAGGTGGATGAATGACATCTCCATGGAACTGACATTTCTTGCACCTTCGGGCATACATTTCAGCATCCTTTGACAGGTAAGGCCAAAAATATACTTGAGTGAAGACTTTGTGAGCTAGCGATCTTCCTCCAAAGTGATTGCCATAAGACCCGGCATGTATTTCCTCCATGACTGCAGAGGCTTCTGAAGGCGTGAGACATATCAAATAAGGCCCAGAGAAAGACTTTCAGTATAATTGGCCATTGTAAAGTGCATACCTTGCAGTTTTCATTCTGATCTTCCTGGCTTCTGGCTTTAATTCGGACAAGGCACCTATTTTTAGATAGTCTACTATGGGGTCCATTCAGCTGGGCTCCCATGGAATGATCATTACCTGTTCGGGAGGGTCAAGGCTTGATCTGACAATAAAATTAATCGGTACCACTCGCGTGAGACCTTCCCTTGTAATGGAGGCTTGACTGGCCAAGCGATTTGCATTTACATTATCACCCCTTGGGATATGCTCAAAGGTTAGCTGCTGGAATCCTTCGGCCTCTTTCATCACCAACTCCTTGTATGCTTCCACTTTTGGTTCCTGAGATTCATATTCACCATTTAACTGCCGTATGACTAATTGAGAATCACTTCTTATTTCTGCTCTCTACACTTGTAAACTTCGGGCCAACTTAATTCCTGCCAGAAGAGCCTCATACTCAGCTTCATTGTTGGAGGCTGGGAACTCCAAGCGAATGGACTACTGAAGTTTGGTGCCATCGGGTGTTAAAACCTCTATGCTGACCCCTGCTCCGTTGATGTTTGACAATCCGTCCATGAAGATTATCCACAAGCCAGGTTTTTTTTCTTCGGAAAAGTTTGGAGGTTCAGTTTCAATAGAAAGTCAGCTACCGCTTGTCCTTTGATGGTGGTTCGGGGGACATAAGTTATATCATAGATTCCTAATTCGATTGCCCATTTGGATATTTTTCCTGATAACTCGGGTTTTGCCATTATTGACCCGGTCGGTGTGATGACGGGCACTATGATCGGGTGTGCTTCGAAGTAATGTCGGAGATGGCACTTCACATTGACCAATGATAGTACCAACCTCTCATGTCTGCCGTAACATATTTCAGTAACGGTTAGAGCTTTGCTGGTGTAGAAGATCGGCATCTAACACTCTTTGCTTTCTTTGACCAAATCGACGCTGGTGGATGTTGTAGAGACAACCAAGTATAAATGCAAAGGCTCGTGTGCTTCAAGAGTCACTAGTATATGAGGCTTTGTCATGTAATTTTTGAGGCTCCTCAAGGCTTCTGACTGCTCAGGTCCCCAGATTTCTCATTTTCCTACTTTTATAGATTGGAAGAAAGGTCGGCACCGGTCAGTCAGACAAGAGACAAATCGGCTGAGCGCTGCCACCCTTCTGGTCAGTATTTGAACCTCCTTTCGGGACTTGGGTTCTTCTATCTCGATGAGGGCTATGACCTGTGCCGGACTTGCTTGGATTCCTGTCTGGTCCATAATATGCCCCAGGAACTGTCCGGAAGACACGCCAAAAGAGCACTTAGTTGGGTTGAGCTTCATTCCGTACTTTCTGAGGGTGTTGAACACCTGCTGCAAGTCCATCAACTGATCTTTCCTCGCCTTGATTTTCACCACCGTATCGTCGATATATGCCTCTATGGTAGACCCCAGCATGCCCTGAAAAACTCTATTAACCAACCTCTGGAAGGTTACACCTGCGTTATTTAGTCTGAAAGGCATAATTGTATAACAATAAGTAGCTGACTCAGTGATGAAGGATGTTTTCTCCTCGTCTGCATGATTCATTTATATTTGGTTGTAGTTGGAATATGTGTCAAGGAAGCTCATGCGTTCGAACCCTGCGGTGGCATCAATCATCTGGTTAATCTTTGGCAACGGGAAACAGTCCTTCGAGCATGCTTTGTTCTGGTCAGTAAAGTCCACGTATACTTTCCATTTCCCATTCTTATTCTGGAATACCACCACATTGGCCATCCATGAGGGGTATTGTAATTCCTTGATGAATTTGTCTTGGAGGAGCCGATCGACCTCTTCTGCTATGATCTGATTTCGGTGGGCTCCCATGCGTCGTTGCTTCTGTCTAATGGGTTTTACGTTGGGATCCACGTTGAGGGAGTGTTGGGCTATTATAGGATAAATACCGGGCATATCCAGGTGACTCCATGCGAAAACATCAGCATTGGATCATATGAGGGCTTCTAGTTCATTCATTTCCTGATCAGTGAGGCATGATCCAATGTAGGTTATTTTTTTGGGATGACTTGGAATGATCGATACCTCCAACAGAGGTTTTGCTGCTATGGGGGACCCTGCTCCCCCATCCTGTAATTATTATTGGTCATCGGGGGTTACCCTTGCTTTTGAGGCTCGAACTGGTTCCGTTCATTTCTTCAGCCCTTTCAAAGTAACTGCGTAACATTCATTGGCTGCTACCTGATCTCCCTGAATATCAATCACGTCTATACAGTTGAGGTCCACACATCTCATAACTTGGTGGAGGGTGGAAAGAACTCTATGCATCCAGTGAATCCAAATTCGGCCCATTAGCAGGTTGTACGAGAGTTTGACGTCCACCACTGCAAAAGTCTCCCTGAGAGTACGCCTTGTTGCTGAGACTGGCAGTTCGACCTCTCCCACTGGTTCTACTCTCCTGCTGTCAAACCCGGCTATCGGACTTCTTGATGGTACTATCTCGCGTGGATCGATCTCCAACTTCTCGAAGGCCCATTTGGTGATGATATTGGCGTTGCTCCCCGGATCAATCATTACCCTTTTAATTAGGCACTTGGAAACCATGAGGGAATTACCAGAGGATCGTCGTGTGGTGATTGTATCTTCTGTAGGTTTGATGAGGAGACGGTAATTCGGGCATCTTCCTTCGGGCTTTGAAACTCGTTGATCTCCCTAACCCGTAGTAGTTTCTGGGCTTGACACATCTAGGATCTACGGGTTTCCTCTATTTCTGATATGTTGGGTCCTCCGTGAATTATATGGATAACCCTTATGGGCTGGCCTGCTGCCCCTTTGGCCAAGGTGTGTGAATGTTGGTCTGATCAGCCTTTTTCTATCACATAATCGGTCAGTTCCCCTTTTGTAATTATTGCTTCTACCTGCCTTCTGAGGCTTCTGCACTCATTGGTCTGGTGTCCATACTCGTTGTGGAAAACGCAATGCTTGGACATGTCCCTCAGGTCCATCGATTGTCTGATGGGTGGTGGTATCCGGAAGATCCTTTTACCCTTAGTCTCTTGGTATAATTTTCTTAGACTGACCCTCGAGGGAATAATCTTATCTTCGGACCTCTGACGTTTCTATGAGTTCTGGGATGACGTGGCAGTGGTGTTTGGGCACTTTCGGTCGGGTGCCCGATCCTTGGCCTTTACTTCAGATGCCTTTTTCTCGACACTTGCAAAGGTTACTCTTCTTTGGCGTATGACTAGCTCATCTTCTATCCGCAGGTGCCCTTATGCCCTAGAATTAAGTTCTCCAATATCTACTGGTGGCCTCTTGACTAATGACTGATGGAATTTAGTTCCGGGGATGAGTGCCATCCTGAAAGCCTCAACGGTTAAATATTGATCGCAATTGTTGGTTGAGGACATCTCCACATTGAATCGCAAAACAAAACTTTTTAAGGATTCACCTTTCTCTTGGATCATAGTGAACATGCTATAGATTTTCTTTTTCTGTCTCTTGTTGCCAAAGTACTGGGTGATGAATAACTCGCAAAGTTTGAGCCAGATTCCTATGGATCGGGTGGCTGCTTTCGAAACCAAATCAGGGTTGTTTTGGTTAGGCTGGTTGAGAATTCCTTGCAGAGTAAGGCTTCGTTTTCATTGTAGATGTTCATCTTTGTGTGGACATGGTAGATGTGCTCTGTTGGGTCTTTCGTGTCATTGAACATAATGAATTTTGGTAGTCTGAACCTCTCCGGGTATGGCACGCTGGTTATCGCCAGTGTGAATGGTGATTGTACCGCATCCAAGGAGGATTTTGTGGCCAGATCGTTGGGGGTCTGTGCCTTCAGATCTTTGAGCACCTCCCTTTGGAATCTGACCATTATTTCTTCTAGCTTTTTCATGGTAAGTGTCTCGTCCGAGTTGTGCACCCCGATCACCTGCAGGGATGATTCACCCTGATCTTCCAGGGTGCGGTTGGACAGGGTAGGATGGCTATTCTTCTCCATCTGGTGGCTTACTGACCGGTCCTCATAGTTTGATGGATCGGCATGTTGTCCCGCCTGAGAATTATGTTGGCCCGCAGGAGGGATCAATAGTTGTGTCATGGGCGGTAGTAATGCTAGTCTTGCAGTCATTTCGGTATTCTGCCTTTCTAGTTCGGCGTTTCTCTCCTCCAGGGCTCGTCGGATCTGGTCATCGGTTTGGGAGGCTTCACCTCCTCAAGGGGGTAAGTCAAACTACTGTGACCGGGTAACCATCATAGATGCTTTGAGCCTAAGCTCGGTAGAGAGTGGAAAGCTTTGAAGATGAGAGAACTTCAAAAGGAGTTTCCCACAGACGGCGTCAATTGTGTAAATGCAAAAAAATACACAATCAATGAATGAATTTTATTGAGAATTGACCCAGTATATATACCCATGAGGATGGGTCTCGACCCACCATTCAAATCAATTATGATCCCTAATTTTAAAGGATTTATAATTATCTTCTCATATGCAAATCAATTCCTTACTTGTAGGGATTAGTTTTTGAATGTATTGCTTGCAGCCCACTCAGATTCTAGAACCTCCCATGGGTTTAGCCCATCGGGTCCTCTCATGGCCCAATCTATTTGGGCTCCATATTTTTCACTATTATAGGTCTATTATGTAATTTTTAAAGTGAGAATTAAGGGCATTTTGGACTTTTCATATAAAGATTGGTTCAAGCTTTGCTTTAAATAATATGAGGATTTTCATTTATATACTATGACCCTGTTTTTTTTTTTTTTTTGATAACTTCTGCTTCTATTTTTACACAGAAGAAAAAGATAAACAAAAGCCATTTTGAGAAGCTAGTACCACCAACTTCTTCAAAACACTCTTTCAGAGTTCAAAATCTCTTCTAAAAATATTGTCAAATACCGTTAAAAATAGCGTTTCCCTCTAAAAAATCAAAAGCCTTTTGAAAAGCCAATCCAAATAGGGTCTAACTAGCATTGGTGTTTTTGTACATTTTATACATTTTTTTTATATAGAAATTAGGATAAATTATAATTTAACCCCTCGAGATATGAAATATTACACTCGCCTCCTGCTATTTGGTAAATTACAGTTTGATCCCCTCTAGTTTGTAAGTAGTAACAAAAACCCCCTTCGGCGAATCTCTGGCATGATTAACGCTTACGTCAGTAGTTGACCAGGGATAAATTGACTATAATACCCTCACTTATTTGTAAAGACATCTTTTAAATGAAATATATATATATGTATATAAGTATTTTCACAGCTGCCTATCAACTAGAGGAGGTCAACTTATAATTTACTAAACGACAAGGGGTACGGGTGTAATATATCATATCTTAAGGGGTTCAATTATAATTTGTCCTAAAAATTATTAAGATCACATTGACTTACTATTGTTATTTGTAAGGAAGATAGTCAAATAATTAAGCCAATATGAGAGCAAGAGATATATACATATATATAATGCACTATATATCTTTTGGTAAGAAGTAAGTCCTAAAAACAAATGTAGTAAAGAAAATCTCTGCATAATAGAAAATCAATCTTGCAAATTGTGTTTTCGTGTCCATGTGTGATCAACATAATCCAATTGGAGAGTTGGATGGATAAAAAATATTTTCGTCTTTTGTCTGTTTGAAAAAAAGACTATTCTCAATCCAAACACTAATTAATTATTCAATCTAATATGGGGTTAAAAATAGTTAGAAGAAGCATCAGAAAAGTATAACTCATCTACATACATTGTACATTGCATAGAGCTCGAAAAAAAGATTCTGAAAAAAAAATGAGAAAACAAGATAACAAAACAAATTTCATATAATATTTATAAAATTTTGTTCATGATATGTAATGGTTTTATATAATGGGAATTTTTTTTTCACTCTATATTTATAATAATGAATGTAACAGTTCAAACTTACACACATCCGTAATAAGATCTTTGGAAATAACATGGAAAATTTGTAAAATTTGTGGGATTAATTACTCATCCCAAAACTAATCTATCACTAGGACATACCAAAAAAAGGGCCAATAGCAACCCGACCATATTAAAAATTCAAATTAAACTTAAAAACCAAAAACCGGGCAATAACAAACCCGCCCAGATTTGAGAAATTTTAAACAAATTTTTACTGGGATTTTAGCCCATGATCTCTCAAGCCTATCCAATATCAACCCTCAATTGCATTATAGTTTGTATTTAATATATTGGGAAAATTACACTAACTCCCTTGAACTATAGCAATATTGCATGCGGTACCCCTAATATTTTAATAATATCAAAAACCTCCCTTATTTAATCAAGAAAAACATATAGAGGACCAAACTTCCTATTTTACCCTTGCTAGCCATGCAATTACCCTTTAATCCTTACTTTTACATTCAAAATTACTACAATATCCCAAAGTATTTGACCAAATATATATTTATATATACGCATATATGTCCTTTTGTCTTCTCTCTTCGTCTTCTTCCTCCACCACCGTCTTCAACCTCACCCCGCCCCCGCTACCATAACCACCTTCTTTAACATCACCCCGCCACCAGCACACCCACCACCACTGTCGCGACTACCACCCATCACCTTCTTCAACCTCACCCCGCCACCACGACCACCATGACTTGCATCAAAATCTCACCCTTTTCTCTCTCTACTTTCTCTCTCTAAAAAACACTAGCTACAAGACAAGCCTATCCTTTGATTTCCTCATCACGTCTTCGAAAGACTCGTTCACGGCGACTACAGTGGGGACGATAAAACACGGCTCGACATTTCCAGCAAAACCCATTTTAGTATACTTGCAATTGCCATTGAGAAATTGAACAAAACCCTTTTCAGTGCGCAATTCAATGAGGCATTTTTTCAAACACTTGGTGGCCATTGCGTGTGTGAGATAAGAGAGAAATAGAGTGTATGAGCAATTGCATTGAGAAAGTGAATTGAACCCATTTTCCTGCATAATTCATTTTGGCATTTTGTCAAATGGTTGGTGGATATTATACATAGTTGTGTATATATCAAATGTATATACCCGGTGCCATTGTCGATGACTACAGTAGGGCGAGAGGTGGCGACGCCCATGAGAGATAGACAAAGGGTACACCAGTAAATTCATGTGGCTCCAAAAGAATCTAAAAATATCTCCACTTATATGGGGGTATATTAGTCATTTCTCTACTAGTATTGACAGGATTGACCAAAATAGTAGGGATGGCAAAATGGTCCGACCCGCCGAGTTCCGACCCGTCCCAACCCGATTGGGGCGGGTTTGGGACGGGTTTGGTATCCAAAATTAAAACCCGAAGCGGGTCGGGTCGGGTTTGGGTTTTTTGGAAAACCCGTTGGTAACCTGATTCCGACCCGTTTACAATTTTAATTTTATATATATATATATACGTACATATTTGTCTATATATAATTCATTAATCTGATTCTTGGTGTTGATATCTATATATATATAGTTTTTGGAAGAATTTCAGTCAATATGCATATATATACATTTGTTTGTTTAAATATGTGGGATATTTGGTTTATAACATAAAACAAAATATATGCTTAGAATAAGAGATAGATACTTGGTTTATAACTTCATTTGTTATCAAATGCATTATAACTTAATTTGTCATCAAATAATTTAGTAAATCAACTGTGTTTCTAATTTATTAGAAATAATTTAGTACAACCGATGGTAACCCGATGGAACCCGTTTATACCGACGTGGTGATAATGGTATTACCGATTACAACCCGTCGCGGGTTTGGGACGGATTTGGTATTAGTAATTTTTAAATGGGGTGGTAATGGTATTAGGCAAACCCGTCCCAAACCCGACTCGTTACCATCCCTAAAAATAAGGGAGGTTTCTGATATTATTAAAATATTAGGGGTACCGCGTGCAATATTGCTATAGTTCAGGGAAGGTTAGTGTAATTTTTCCTAATATATTTATAGACGGGTTGATCTCCCACTATTCAAAATCTAAACGGGGCAAACAACAAAACTTCTTTGTAAACATTCATAGATTTGCTTTTTTATTTTTTATTTTTTTTTCTCAACCCTTCGAAATTTTATTCCATATTCAACCAATACAATCCGAACAATCATAAATTAAAGCTGAGATAAGCCACGAAAGCCATATGTCTTCTACTACATCCATTTGTTTAACTCTAACAACCCATTTGCTGAGCTTGTGAACTACTGTGTTACAAGTCATGGGACACCACTGTAAACTCCATAGAGGACATGATTGAATGATATGACAGATATCATTACAAATAATATCAGCTAAATAATCATTTGGCTTCAGTTCCATCACCTTCTTGCAGTCTCCTTCAATGAGAACTCTTCCATTATAGCCCCATTGCAACAAATACTTTAAGCTCTCCTTCAAAACTTTGGACTCAGGAACTTCGGCATTAGCAACATTCTGAAAATAAAGAAAAACAACTTGCAACACTCTACCTTCATGATTTCTAAGTACCGAACCACCTCCGCAACTACTGTCACTTGAATTAAAAGAAGAATCCACGTTCATTTTCAGAACACCATGTAGAGGTGGAGTCCATGTAAATGGTGAGGATAAGATAGGAGGATTATGATATGCTTCCATAGCTTCATTTTTAGAAGAGTAACTTAAAAAATCCTCAAAAAATCCCAAGGCTTTCTCCATCGCTCTACCTGGATCCCATTTTATCATATTGAAGTTCCAATCATTTCTACACTTGCAGATCTGCCAACAAATAAAAGATCACATACTCAAATGCTCTGCATATTTCTCATTCTTGGACCAAATATCATTAAAAAAATAACCACATCCTTTTCCAAGAGAATTGTTGCTCATCTCCAAACTCCATTGACAATGGACTAGCCTTCCAAACCATTCTAGCAAACTGATAATATCATAACAAATGGGCAATTGACTCCTCTCTCATTCCACACCTCTTGCACACAGCATTATCAATTACTCCTCTTGGTTGTAAATTAGAAAGGACAGGAAGCCTTTCATGATAGCATTGCCAAATGAAAAATTGAATTTTTCTCGGCACTTTAATCTTCCATATTTGCTTCCATAATGGGCTGAACTCTTTCTCAACACTACTACCCCCTGTATCAGTATTCAAAGAGCTATTCTCCATAAATTCATGATAGTTTATAAGCACTTTTAACTGATAAAATACCTATTGAAGTAGGACCCCACATCTTCTTGTATGTCCACTATTTTCACAAATTGGAATTTGAAGGATCAATTGAGCATCTCTGGTGTTAAATTTTTTTGTAATTAAATCAACTTTCCAAGCTCTAGTAACAGAGTCCAATAAGTTCGCCACCGTATTGATTTCGGTTCAAGGTTGTACTTTAATATTTTTTGTATCCGGCAACCAATTATCCTTCCAACAATTCACATCTTTCCCAACAGCAATTCTCCATCTCATACATGTGGATATGATTTTTTTCACTCTGTAGACTTTTCCAAACCCAAGAAGCTGTAGAATTATATGGAGCCTCCAAATAACTCACTGAAGGGAAGTACTTTAGTTTTAAAATTTTCACCAATAGAGAGTTCTCCCCAACTTCAAGTCTCCAAGCCACTTTTGAAAGCAAAGCTATATTAAAAGCCTTCAAATTCTCAAAACCCAAACCCCCTGCAGCCAAGTTTGTACACAATTGATCCCAACTAATTCAACAGATTTAACTTCAGCCTCTGTACCACTCCACCAAAATTTAATAAATTGACTTCTAATTTGATTGCAGAGACTGATTGGCAGTTTAAAACATTAAGCATCATAAACAGGAAGAGAAGCCAACACTGATTTGATCAATGCCTCTCTGCCCGCTCTTGACAGCATGTTCCCCTTAAAAGCTTGTACTTTTGCTTCAATCTTTTGGATTAAAAATTTGAGAGATGCAAACTTTGATCTTTCAAACACAGCAAAATATTTATTGACCCACCCCGTCTCTTGAATGTTGAGGAGATTCTCAAATTAAAAGTAGAAACCACACAATCGACTGACCAAGGTCAATCTTCGATTCAGAGGAAGTCGCATGCCATATTGGAATGAAAGGAACTGAATTTATATAGTATTAAATGGTGACATGGTCACTTGAAATTTTATATTATTTTAAGTGGCATAATGCCAAAAACAAACAAATCAGACTGGAAGGAAATAAGAAACATCCTTTTGTGTTTCACTTAAACGCCATACGGCTTCTTGTTCAGCATTGAACGTCGTCTCACAGCTCTATATATGAGCTCAACCATTTGGAAGTAGAATACCGACGCAAATTCTGGATAAATTTCTATCAATTCTTTACGAAAAACCAACACTGTCAGGTTATAGACAAGTAGACAACAAGAGAACGTAGCAAATCAAACATTATACATTTAGAGAGAGAACCAAAACAAAAATTAATTATCTATATACTTTGGGTACGTTTGGATACCAGTGTTTTTATTTTTATTTTTTTCCTCCTGAAAATCAAAACTCTTTTTGTTTTTGTATTTAGGATAGTCCGGATACAAAAACATATTTGGTTCAAAATTTTATTCGAATTTTTTTTAGAAAAAAATAAAATAAAAACACTTTTGGCAGACTTTGATTTTTCAGAAATTCTGAGAACAGAAACAGAAAAACATTTGGCAGCATCTGTGTTTTCTGAATTTTTGAGAACAGAAATAAAAAGTTTACTAAAAAATTAATTATTAATAATTTTTATTATTATTATAGAATTATGTTTAGATATTGATTTTGATAAAATTAATAGCAATAAATATATGATGACATAAAAAATGTTGACACGCTTATACATATAAATGCCCAACATATTCTACATATATATATTACCCCATAAATGTCAACAATATTTTACAACATCATCTCATACGACTAGGTTCTCTTCATTTCAGTACAATAACAAAAAATACAATTAAAATGAGAATGCACATAAGAACCAACAACGAACTGAGGCAGATACAACTAGCATATAGCATGTACTTTTGCCGATTTTGTTCATGTTGTATATCAGCAACAACATTGCCCAAATCATTGTTACTATCCTCTGGTTCATGATTGATTTGTTATTTGACATTTAGTCTATCCAGCCATATAAAACAATCACGGTGATCCTACAATTGCACATGAAAGGAGACTAATTATAAACTTCAAAATATATAATTGAAATTTTGAGATATATGGTAACCTTAAATCATACCTCCCAATCTGGACATCGGTAGAAGTATCGTCCATAATTCGCCTTTGTGTGGGCCTGATAAAGAATCATCGGCCCCTTGCCACAGCAACAAGGTGACCCATGGCCATGAACTCCGTACATGTCTATTTATTTATTTTTTCACAATCCATCAGAAATTATATTAGAGTCATCCAGTACTAGTAAAGTAAGAAAAATAAATGGATCGCATATAAATATGGAATACGAAGAGTCATACAAAATAACATATCCTAAGCGCGTCGATTAGCCCAAACGGCTTCAGCTATCTTATTGAGAAACGCCTGCATATATTGGGTGCCGAGTTGACCTTGTAATACCTCGACATCATCATCATTTTCATCGGCCCCATCCCCTTCACCCGAACTCTCGAATTCTCTCCCATCAAATATGTTATCCGATTGTCCAAATATCCTTATGTAGTTGTGCAGAGCACAACAAGACATGACAATTTGAACTTGAGTGGGGAAGTTGTACGAACCCATTAGCCTAAGCATTGGAAACTGTTGCTTAAGCATGCCAAAGCACCTCTCAATTACATCATTCCGCAGTGAGGAATGTATGTAATTGAACATTTCTTCTTTAATTGTCTGAAATTCGGGCAAGTGATATCGATGTCCTCGATATGGGGCTAGAAATCCCGATTCATTGGCATAACCGGAATCGACCAAATAATATTTTCCTATTTACAGAATAAAATTCAATAGATTAGAATAGGATACTAAATTATCATTTGAAATAAACACACCATATATTTTTTGAACATATGTATTTACCTGCTGGCGGTTTAGGAAATTTGATCTAGACATAAATTGTAGGTAAATAGGACATGAATTTGACTATGAAGGAGAACTTGAGTACATATCATAACTAAGATTTTTATAAAAGAAGATTCAAGATGCATAATAGTAATAGGAGAAGTTGAGTACATATCATAATAGTAAGTTGATTGAGCACCATTTTTGTACCCTAAACACAGCTACTTTGTTGCCTTAAGCATGGGAAAATTTTACGTGGCAACGGTGGCATGCATCAATGACATTCTGGCCAGGACTAGGTCTATGTCATCACAGAGAGAGATTGAACCTTGAACGCTTGTCGTAAAGCGAAGGTGAGTGTGGAGAGTGAGGGTTCCTCTACTTGTACGAGCAAACGAGTGGAATCGTTCCTTTGTGGAGCATAGACGAGTGGAATGGACTTCGATTCGTGGAGAGAGGCGACGAGTGGAATCGAGCTAGGGTTTGTGGAGAGGCGACGAGAGAAAAGAGAATAAGAGTTTTTGAGATGAGTTTTCTATTTTTGGGAAATGATTTTCAGATACGTTTTTTTGCTTTGTGTATTGTACAGTTAAAAAACACCAAAAATAATAAAAAGTTGTACTTGAAATTAGGTCAATTTTGGGGGTAATTTTTTTACTGTGCCAGAAAATGAAAATGCCTTATTTCTTTGCCAAACAGGTTTTTGTTCTTAAATAACAGTAAAAAAACAATACAGAAAATAAGCTATCCAAACGCACCCTTTACATCCTTGTAGGTCTTGCACGTTGGGAGAATATTGGAAATCATCTCCCAGGAAAGCTTTAGAGACAGACTCCACCTTTCTTTCAATCTAATCAATTCGCGATATTCTTTTTTTAGACCTTTCTTTCAATCTAATCACTTCGCGATATTCTTTTTTTAGAGCTTTTGATATAGTTGTACCAACTAATTTTCGGAGATTGAAAATATCCTCCTTAAGCCCATCTGTACATAGTCAAAATATAAACATTTTGTTAATTATGTTATAGTCAAAAGTGATCAACATAAAATGTTTTGTTAATTATGTTAACTTCTAACTAACTTGTGTGCAAACACCTAAACCTTCTATATAATTTAATTATTTGTAGATACCTCGTTTAATTATTTGGGACCTACGATAGTCTCACCCTCCTCGACTTCCCAGAGCTTGAGATCGGATTTATAAAACCAACACTTAAAATCCACACCTAGCCTATCTACGACAATGGTCACTTCCTCACTTTCAGTTATGCACTGTTTTATTTCAGGAATATATTTAGAAGTATATTGAGATACTCTTTCAAACATCCTTTCCCCTTCTTTTTGATATTTCATAACAGAAATATCAACAGTTTTGCCTCCCTATTCCATTTTTATATTCATGAGGCCCACCATCTTTAGGACAGTCTTCTCGTGTATCCCACCATGGACAGTTTTTAACATGTAAAATGGTAAAACTTGTAAGTTCATGCTTCAATAGTCTTCTTACTAGACTTCTTTATATGTTAGGGTCATCCAATTTTTCTGCTTAACTTGATTCATTCTTATATGTATGTAGTTTGTTCTTGTTAACAAACTACTATTCTAAAACCTTAAGGTGCTAGAGAGGGCGCAACTAGGGATAAAAATAAAACCCGCCCTGCCCCGTTTATCCCAGGTTTGGGGCCCCGATTAAGTTTATCGGGGCCGGGAAAAAATCCCCGATTATATTCGGGGCGGGTATGGGGAACCCCTGCCCCGCTACGCCTCATTTAAGTTATTTACTAAAATACCATTATATATATTAAATATTACAAATATACCCATATATATTATATCTATTACAAAGATACCCATATATATATGTATATTTTAACATTATTTTTATGTTTTAAGATTTTTTTAAATATATATTTTAAATTTTTTTAAAAAAATAAAAATAGTAACCGGGGTGGGGGGAATTCGGGGCGAGGCGGGGCAAAAAAATAATAATAATAAACGGGGCGGGTATGGGGCGGGGAAAAATAAAAATAACCGGATTCGGGGATGAGGAAGGTGATCCTAGCCCTGCCCCATTATTCACACACTGCAATTACTTGGTCAACATATATATATACACACACACTAGTAAGGTAAACATATAGAATGAACTGAAAATTATCATCATGTGTGTTAATAATATTGAAATAGAAGGTGTATATACAGTGGAGAACACTTATATTATTTACAAAAAAAGTAGTCTCAAAACTTACCTTTTTTTTCCTATTCCACCCATACCAATTTGAAGATCTTACAAGTATCCTGTTTTGACAAAAAAGAAAAAGAAGAAAAAAATTGAAAACCACCATTTTTAAGATTTGTAGTAATAAGGAAATGGAGGCATGTTAACACTAACATAAATATTGTAATTCCATAAATCATAAGAATGTTACCATAATATGAAAATTGGACAAAGCAAATAATAACATGCTTAGGTGTAATTAAAATAAAGAGATGAAAAGATGAATTACCAGAAGATTGTGGTGGCATTGCTTTACATCAAAAATACTGTATAACAAGCAAGGTGAAGTTATATGTATGAAATGATTTTGATTAACAAAAGGCCAAATTCGGTAAATAAAAGGTAAACACTGACAAATATTGAGGCATTTAGAGTGAAAAAACCATCAGATATGTACATGCCTATACATATACATATATATATACATGTTTCTGTATGCAATCAACTAACATATCTATAAAAACCCTAGAAGAGAGAGATGACCTTGTCAGATAAAAATACACACAGGTAATCTTGCCAAAGCTGAGGAGAGAGTGGGTTTGTAGGGCGAGAGAGAGAGAGAAAGTGAATATATATATATAAAATAAGGGAGCTTGTAGGGTTTTTTTCTAGCTGTTGGATGCAGTGATCAGGACGGTGTGGAGTGAGTGAGGTAAGTACCGTAAGTTATCTCTGCCGTGGATTCTGTCGGTCAATAAACAGATATTTTCAAATTGTTTATCCACGTTGGATAAGTCAAGGATTTATCAAGATTGAAAGAAAAAGGTTATCTCTATTTCATAAGAGGCCCAACAAGAAAAACGAAAAAGAAATCCGGTAAGTTAAATAAAGGGTTAATTTAACTAAACCGACTTGCTTTGTAACATGTTTGTAAACGAGGACGTGAATGTGTTTTGGAAGTAGAAGAAATGACATGAAATTAATCGTTTAATTGCTGGACTTGTATGCATAATGTTTTACTGCACTTAATCAATGTTCTGCTCACTTCATTAAACATTCTGTGCACAATACCTCACTTCCATATGTACAAAAATAATGACATTCAAACTTCAAGCAAGAATAAATTCAAAAACACATTCAAACTTCAAGCCAATATGATAATATACATGGAACACCACAAAACAAACACAATGACCCACCACGAATAACTTACCGAAAAAAGAACTTTTTTTTCATAACTGACAAAACACTAACTTTTTTTTTGTTGACAAGTATAACTGACAAAACCCTAACTTTTCGGTGATAACTGACAAAACCGTAATATCTATATCAACATGGATCCTCTTTGTTCGTATTATACCCAACACAATGACCCACATAGAATAAATCTTGTATATACTACCAAAACATTAAGATTTCAAAATGAATATATACAGAATGAAGCAGATTTCGAAATTAAAAATATGAAGATTTCGAAATTAAAAATGAAGCACATCAAACTACACAAATTAGATCTAAATTAAGATGAAATTAAAAATATGGAGTGCTTTGCACAAAGATCAAGCCAAAATCTGGAGTTCTCTCAAATATTATACAAAGATTTAAGGATTTTGGGATTAGTTTCAAGATTTGAGAAAGCTGTTGTCCAGAACAAAACAATAAAAAAGGGATTTGAATGGCTATCCAGCGATAAAACAACTAATTGGACAGAACAAAACAACATATATATGTTGCCCTAGATTTTATCATGACGAAAGTAAGAGATAGAGAGAGAGAGAGAGAGCAGACCTTGGTAGATGAAGAGAGAGAGAGAGAGCAGAGAGAGCGGAAAGTGACTCTGAGAGGCGCAAAAAAAGCCTCTTGGGTTTATAAGGAGGATCCTTTTAGGGTTTTCTTCTAACCGTTAGATGAAGAGAGTAGACGGCTGTGATGTTATTTCACTTACCCTATCCTATTTCACATTTATTTCAAGATAGAAATTAATATAATTAATCTTTAATTACATTATAATTAATTACAAACTTAATAATCATTAAATTTTAATTACATGTTTAATATTTGAAAAAGATGATAAATGGATAAAAATACTAAATTGACTATATAATAAGAATAAATGCATGGAGAGAATAAAATACAGATAATAAACATTATTAACTTTTATGAAATTGATAATACTTATAACGATTAATTATAGTTTGTTTATGAAATTGATAATACTTATGAATATGTCAATACTTGTAAAAATGTTATTTTCCTTATTTATGAATGTTTGAAAGTTCATGAGATCAAATTACATATTAATTATAGCTTGCCTATGATTATACTTGTACATGTATTATTATGTTTTATTGAAAATTGAGAAACAAAAAAGATATATAAAGTAACTATCTTATAGTACAATTATGGTTATCATTTTATAATTAGATCATAATAAGAGAATGGAATAAAAATAAAGGATTGTTTAAAATCCTAATATTTTATTACAATTAGTGTTTTATTTTATATTTAGTATAATTCAATATAATCAAAATTATATCGGATTTTTTTTATGGAATTTATTACGATTTGTGTTATACCGTTGAAGTGTTGTTATAGAGTTCAACTACAATTGTGTTTGAATTTAAACACAATTTATAAATTGAGTTTTTGTGATAGAATTTGAATTAATTAAGTTTATTACTATTGAATGGTAATTAAAATTGAATTTGTACTTAAAATCTATTTATATATTTAAGGATAGTGTATAAATTGAAAGTATAAATACTAAAACACTAAAATTATTCATCCAAGTAGTAGTATAGATGATCAATCATTATTAATAAATAATTAATAATTAACATTTATATATAGATATAGTACCAAATATATACACATAAAATATTAAAAATATATTAACACACAAACACAAACACACACACACACACACATATATATATATATATATATATATATATATATATATATCAGATTGGATTATTATCGGATCGGATTAGGCTAATTCAAATCCAATTTGTTAAGAAATCGAATTATCTAATTCGGATAGTATTCGGATTATCGAATTTTATTTTCAATCTATATCCGGCTAATCGGATCGGATTTGGATCAAAATCCAATCCATTGACAAGTCTATTTGTGTGACACTAAAATGACGTCGTTTTGGAGTTCTGCATAGGTTAAATATATATATATATATAAAACGCCATCGTTTAGAGATAAAAGTGGGATTTTTTACAAGATTTTTTCACTAATTTAAACGGCGTCATTTTCATTAAGGGTGTTTTGGTCTTTTTACTTTTATGTTAAGCTTTTCGCTGGAAATGTGAGGGGGAGGGGGCATCGTGATTAAATTGAATAGTATATGGGGCAAAGTAGACACAGGAAGGGTTAATTGATTTAATTCAATAATATAGGGGGGTTTAGTGAAATTAACCCTTAAATAAAAGGATAATTTTCATAAAACTCCTGATTTGCATTCCGGTTACAATTATTCCCCTCTCCAAAAAAAATCCAATTTTCCGATATAAAACTGTAACGTGTGTTGTCATGTGGCTTGTGAATTCCCTATTTTTCCCCAGAATCACCTTAGGCTTATTTAATACCCAATATGGCCTTTAGGACCTGTTTGGAAACCCATTTATTCTCTATACATATATATATAAACCTAAGTGAATTATAAAATATATATATATATTTCGGACTTAATTTTTTTATATTTTACCGTAAAATTTAGACTCTGAACTATAAATGAAAAAAATATATTTTGGACTTATTTTTTATATATATTTTACCCTAAACATAAATGTTTTAATAATTTATTTTTTCCAAACCAAGACATCAAATATTATTTTCAAAAAAATATATATTTCGTAAATATATATATTAATTTTTTTGTAAATTTATATATATTTTGAAATATATATATTGGAAAAAATAAATATATTTTGGAAAAATATATATTTAAGAAAAAGTATATATATTTCAAAAAATATATAAATATTTCTCAGAATAATGTATTTTTTCTGAAATATTTATAGAATTTTTGAAATATAATATATATTTTGAAATATATTTTCTTCCAAAATATATATATATATGAAATATATATTTTTTTCATAAGTATATATATATTTTTCTGAAATATATTTATTTTGATTAAATCATGAAATTATAGGGGGTTGTATGAAAATTACACTTGAAATATATCCACTTAAGCTAATGGGCATTTACATCTTTTCACATTTCTGGTACTCTGACGTTTAAAATACTTGATCCACTCGCGCTCTACGAAGCTCTCGCTTCAATTTTCGTACTCTGACGGCTCCGCTTTTCAACGGATCAATGAACCACGAAGCTTCCTGCTGCGATCTCCTTACTCTGACGTTCCGTTTCTCAACGGATCGATGCAACCATGTTACAATAGGTGGTGTGTTGATTTTTCGGCAACGGATCATCCAATTGTGCATAAAGATCTCACGTGTTTAATCACAATTGGATAATCACCAAAAACTAGAGAAACTCTCGATATAGAATGATCAAACGATCTCTTTTTCTCTCACTCTACAGACGGATCTGATCTATGAAAGTATTGGAGAGCTCTCACAAAAGCCACATCCAAATATGTAGAGACTCCTCTTATTTATAGAGAGGGGAATCATATTTTGAGTAAACTTGTATCCCTTTTGGACTAGGATTCCTTCCTTTTATAATCCTCTTATATTTTGGAGTAAATTTAGCCAATCTTGGTGTAATTATCCTTTATACGCGTGCTAGGATGTCACGTCCCGAATTTCCTAGGACTCCGAAACATGAGCCTAAGAGTTAAGGGAGTGACGCAGAAGTGAAAAGAAATGAAAAATATAACATATAGTCGTCAAACACCCGCACAAGGGTAAAATAGTCATTTCATGCCTAAAAGATATCAAACAGATCACTTGGGATTGAAAAGAAGATTAAACGAATCAATCGACACCTTAAACAAATCATTTAAACCCTTCATGTTTACCCAAGGGTAAAATGATCATTTCGGGGGTAAAATAGTACTTTCAAGTTTCAACTACAAATTTTGGACCTAACACAAGCCGTAGGAACAAACGGGACCTAATTCGGAGTAAGGCACAAAATATAGAAGTTATAAAATGGTGTCAGACAATGACGACCAAAACAAAAAGTTGAAGTGTCTCACTTTCATCAAGGGTAAACCATTTATTTTAAGGGCAAAATAGTAATTTCAAAGTGCAAGTGCTTAGTTTGGACTTAGGACAAGCCATATGAACAAACGGAACTCAATTTGAAGGTGCGAGGTGAGAGATGATTTTTTGAAAATCGGGCGTCAGACGACACCATGGTAGGCCATGGCATGCCGCGTGTGGCATGTGCAGCACATGGCCGATGTGATGCCTTGGAGCGTCATGACATTCCTAGGCACCCTTTTGCCTCTTTAAGGTTGAAAATATAACAATTTTGCATACGGACTTCATTTTTCGCACCATCGGTCCCGAAAAATCACAAATATTTGAAAATTGAGTTTTTCATTTGCGGATTTCAAAAATAGTCGTTGAGGTCTTGGGTTTGAGCCCTATAGGACTCATGTGGGGGTGTGAGTGTGTGGGTGTGTGAATTCCTTAACATTCAAAAAAAAAAAATGATTCGTCTTGCCCCCGGTCTCCGTTTTAACTACCATCGGCTTCTAAAAGTCAATTTTTTCATAAAAATGAGTTTAAAATCATTTCTAAAATAAGGAATTTTGTCGAGGCTACAGGGGTGAGCAAAAACGGATTTTTCTTTAAAAGTCGAAAAGTTTCGTTTATAAATTTCGAAAAACGCCATTTTCGAGCAACCATTTAATATCAACAATAGTATTTAAAACACTACCAATAAAGCCAAAAGGAAGTAATTCCATAAGATTTAACACTTAAAATGCCTCGTGGCGATACAAATCATCGTTTCACACAACAAAGTGTACATTAGCATTTCCGGCACCGAAGTGCACCAAAAGAATAAAATCCCCGCGCGTATCACTCAAAGGGACGTACATCAAAGATAAACTACCCGGATAACATGCTAACTAGCAAAAGAAAGTGTTTAAATATTTGATTACAAGTTTACAAGAAAGGGAGCATGTGTACACAAGTCTATCACACTAATACTCTACAAAAATAATATGGTCAGCCACTTGTGCACAAAAGGGCGGACAAGACGCCACACATCCATGGAGAGACTATGGACCTCCCCCAACGGGATCATCACCTGAAAAATATAATAAGTCGTGGGGTGAACTCACTAGCCCAATAAAGGAAGTGTCATTGTCTCAATCTTGATAGTCTGAGTGGTAATACCCACCCAAGGCCCATGCTACTAATCCTAGGTCGGTCTCTTATCCCACATGGCTTTCACGTCAATCCGAGACCCCATTTAACCCAACAAGCAATTCCCCCAACATGCTCACATTATAGTCATTCAAATATAGCATGCTTCAACATCAAAATGATAATCACGTATATAGCCATTGAAATGCAATGTGACACAACACCACCCATGGTACAGACACGACCACATACCCTAACTCTAAGGGTCAACGGATACACGCTCTAATCATTCACCTTTGAGGATACAAGCTCATGAGGGAAGGTAAAGTGTTGCACCAATCATTCACTCGATATAAATGTAGTGGATCTTTTCCCTCAGATAAAATGCAAACCAATACGATCCAATGACAAGCCAAGCATTTCTTCTTGAAAGAGGACCTTATGTATCGCCTCTCGCTGGGAAGGACTCCATTGTGATGTTTAAAACAACAAGAAAGTACTTTGGTCATTCGAGAAGCGCATCAATTCAAACATCAAGGGGGAAAAAACTTTTTGCACAACTTGTTCATCTAGGATACTATTGGCCAATGATGGAGCATGATGCCTGTATGTATTTCTAACGTTACCAAGCTTGTCAGAAGCACGACCATGTTATATATGCGCAAGCATCGTCACTTCAGCCGATTGTCACTCCATTGCCCTTTCATACTTGGGGACTCAATCTTATAGGCCCCATTTGACCAGCTGTCATGGGTCACATTTGGATTCTTACTGCAACCGATCTCTCCACTAAATAGATTGAATTTATTCCCCTCAAGAAAGCACTCGCTTCAGTAATCGCCAATTTTATTCGAGAATCCATCATTTGTTGCTTTGGAATTCCCATGGTAATTTTGTCAGACAATGGCAAGCCATTTGTTAAACAACACGTGGGACGACTTCTCAACAGGTACAACGTCAAACATCATCGATCGATGAAATACTACCCTCAAGGAAATGGACAGGTTAAGGCTTCCGACAAAAATATAATTCGAATCCTTAGTAGAATGATATATGAGAGCGGCAGTACATGGGTAGACTACCTTCCCATAACATTATGGGCCTATCGCACTTCCCCAAAGCGATCGACAGGTTAGACACCTTTCCAGTTAGTCTATGTATTTGAGGTTGTCCTACAAGTAGAAATCAAGGTCCCATCGGCTAGCTTGGCACAACGCAGTAATCTCGAAGAGGATCGGCTAATAGCACTAGAAGCATTGAATGAACGTCGTGCAAATGCTCAAACTTACCATCAACATTATTTAAGCCTCATTACACGAGCTTATAACAAGAATATCCAATCTCGCCAATTTCAGGCAGGCGATTTAGTATGGCGAACGCAACTACATGTTATGCGCAAACTCGCTGCACTAAAGTTCACACAAAAGTGGAAAGGTCCCTTTTCTCGTAAAATCTAGCTTCAATAACGGTAGTTATATCCTCGCTGGCGACATCGAAATCCCGGGATCGATAAATGATATATGGTTAAAGCCCTATTATCCTTAAAAGTACCATGTATTATTGACATGATATTGCTTTTGTTAAGACAATGCTCATAAATATCCTTGACAAACAATCAATACATGATAGTACCCCTTTTGAACTAATTGTAGCATTTCATGAACAACTTGAGTTCTCTTGTAAAAACCAGCAATTTATGCAAACTATTGAAGTACTAACTCGAGTTTCAAACATAACAAACTCTTGAAGTGTTAACTCGAGTTTCAAACATAACAAACTCTCGAAGTACTAACTCGAGTTTCAAACATAGCAAACTCTCGAAGTACTAACTCGGGTTTCAAACATAACAAACTCTTGCAGTACTAACTCGAGTTTCAAACATAGCAAATTCTCAAAGTATTAACTCCAGTTTCAAACATAACAGACTCTTGAAGTACTAACTCGACTTCCAAACAATAACAAACTCTTGAAGTACTAACTCGAGTTTCAAACATAACAAACTCTAGAACTGCTAACTCGAGTTTCAAACATAACAAACTCTTGAAGTACTAACTCGAGTTTCAAACATAGCAAACTCTTGAAGTGCTAACTCGAGTTTCAAACATAACATACTCTTGAAGTACTAACTCGAGTTCCAAACAATAACAAACTCTTGAAGTACTAACTCGAGTTTCAAACATAACAAACTATTGAAGTGCTAACTCGAGTTTCAAACATAACAAACTCTTGAAGTGCTAACTCGAGTTTCAAACATAACAAACTCTTGAAGTACTAACTCGAGTTTCAAACATAACAAACTTTTGAAGTACTAGCTCGAGTTCCAAACAATAACAAACTCTTGAAGTACTAACCCGAATTTCAAACATAACAAACTCTCGAAGTACTAACTCGAGTTTCAAACATAACAAACTCTTGAAGTACTAATTCGAGTTTCAAACATAACAAACTTTTGAAGTACTAGCTTGAGTTTCAAACATAACAAACTCTTAAAGTACTTACTCAAATTTCAAACATAATCAAATTCTCGAAGTCCTAGCTCGATTTTCAAAGGAGACACCTTCAAAAACTACATTTTATAACTAAGTTCATTAATGAATCATACTTTATAAACTACAAATGTAATAACATCTTCAAAACAACAAAAACAAAGTCATTATATTAAACAAAATTACTATAACAGACTCCCATATTGTCTTGAAAACAAATAGCAAAAACATGAGTACCTGTGTTAATGTTTACAACCATAACATAACAAAAAATAAACAACCACTAAATTATAACAGACCATCCACAAACGAGTATAACCGTCTCATTTATGCTTCAGACACATAAGAAAGGCGAGCCAACTTGCTCTTCTTAAACTTCAGCACATAAAGTTGTTCTTTCAATGCTGCAATCTCCGCATCAACAGTAGCCATCTGAGCTGTAACATTATCCTTATCAAGGCAACAACCCATGATCTGTACTCAGATCTGTTAACCAACCAACATCAACACCTATATTAGTTAAATACTCCAACAATTAAGAAGCCTCTGTCAAGCATTCTTGATCCCTTATTCCACCTGCAAATAGGCGAATCATATGCAAGAGACACCTTAAGGCTTCTTAGGCTCCACTACAGATAATCGCATGCTTTATCGATAAAAATTGGCTTATCAATGGATGATGTAACACAACCTTCTCTAATAATGGAACATACGATCTTGGAACCCGAGAGCCCATCCACCTTACGAACAACACATCACCACTTTTCACATCACTTTCAAGTGTCAAAGACACTGGATCTAGGGGTGCACACAGTTCGGTTCGGTTTCGACCGAAACCATAATTGAACCGTTATTTTCGATTTCTTAAAAATAAAAAACGTAACCAAACCGTTAGTAAAAGAAACCGAACCAAACCAAACCTTTTTTTCGGTTCGTTTCGATTTTTATAATTGCCTTTCAAACAAATAACAACGACATAACTCAAAAGATAATATAACTAAAAACATAAACTAAATTACATAGAATAGTTCATGTTTCAACTATTACAAACACAAAATCAAATCCATAATTAATGGAATGAAAATATGCCGTTCAAAATTACATCTCACACTAGTTATCTAAGATATGATAATACACTTAAGATAATACTATTTTATTAATACACATATAATATAAAATATTATAATATATTTAAAACTGATTTGGTTTAGTTTTTGACCAACCAAAACCGTAATAGAACCAAAAAAATCAGTTTTTCAATTTTGAAAACTGTAACCGAACCGAATCAACTTAAAACCAAACCGAACCGCCAGTTTCGGTTCGGTCCGGTTTAGTTTTTCAATTTTTCCAACTTTGTGTGCAGCCATAACTGGATCTGTCTGTGTCCCAACGCCTTGAGTAATCATTGTTGTCTCTTCACTCTTACCTGACTGTCTGCCCACATTACTTGTACTAGTCATATTTTTCGGTTGCACTATAGCATTATCATCTTCTGATTCTTCCTCGTTGCCTCTTTGTGAGAAATCGATCGATTTATTACCAGTGGTCAAACCGTCGTTGAAGTCAACCACTCGATCTATAGTTGGCTCGTTCTCTAGCTCATTGCTCTGAGTAATGTCATCAACAATCGGTTTTTCTTGGACTTTCACTCCATCGATCTCAACAGACGTTTGAGCATCAATAGTTGTATCACCAACACTTGTTCTCTCGGGTGATTCCAAAACTCCTTCGTTTTAAGGGCAAATACACATTACTTTTAACTAAATCAACAATAAAATGATCCTTACTCAAAAGATCAATATCCATCTCATGTGTATAATTTAGCGAGTAGAATAAATAGGATATTGTAACAGATGAAAGTTGTCAGAAAAACACACCTTGTTTATCAGGGGTACCAAAAACACTTGTCATCAAACCATACTATCCAATTTGGGGTAACACTGTTTCTTCTTCCAGCACCATATCATTGCGAACCTCCAATTCACGAACCATTTGATCACGAGCCCCAGCTTTAAGAACCTCCTCTTTTTGAACTACATTACCACGAGCCCTCTCTTCGAGGACCTCATCTTCTTGAACTACATTGTCATGAGTTTCTTCTTCACGAACCTCGTCAACTTGAACCACATTATCACGAGTTTCTCCTTCACGAACCTCGTCAACCTGAACCACATTATCACGAGTTCCCTCTTCAGAAGCCTCGTCAACTAAAATCACTTTATCAAGAGTTTTATCCCTTTGAATCTCATGTCCTTGATCCTCTTCACGGATAACAGATTGCTCTAATGTCAGTTGCTTCAAGCACTTGGATGTTCGAGTACTCGCAACACCTTCCCTTGCATTGGTAGAATGTTTCTTTGTTTTCGCCTTAGACCTTTCTCTCTTTGGTTTTTAAGGCAAGACAATGATATGTGTCTCTTCATCATCTGTGTCCAACGCCGCCAGAACACCACCTTCTGGTCGAGATGACTCGCCTTCTGCACTTGCCTTCTCTGGTTCCTTAGCTATGGTACTTCTGTATCCTCTGAAAACACAAGTCACAGACAGTAATCGCAGCGACTCATCCTTCCTCCCAATGACGACATTCGATCTTTTATCCGCTTTTTGCTTCACAAAAATTTTCAACCCAACAAGCCGAGTCTTCCAATATCTTTTATACCTCGGTGAGAGGCGTCCCACACGACATTGACCCGGAAACCCAAATTCACCTAAATCATCAACCAAACTCCGCACATGCGATTCCAAAAAATGATTGTAACTATCTACCAAAGTTGTGGTTGTCTCCACGAATATGTAATCTCGAGGAACACCTTGATCGTACCCGAATTGACGAGCCAATCGACGAGGATTGTAGGTCTTGCACAAATCATCGCCCTCCTTTATCATAGGCACAAAGCCAGGAGTAATAGCTATTAAAGTTAACACCATAACAATTGAATAGGTCTTACGCCCACGAGGAACCACAATATCATTATCCAAATACATCACCCCATTCAACGCACCACGAACAGGGGCGACATAGGGGCTTGCAATATAAACAAGGCCATTGTCAATACATTTTTGCAACGGCGAGGACGGTGCAAGACCAAACCAACGACTAGAACGAATCACCCTCTCATCTGTTGTCAATGACTTAGGAGTGGGTTGATAACTTTTAAAACATTTAAAAAGAAAAAGCTGCAAAAACGAAGCTGCAACATGGGAGTTTATTAGATATCAACCGATATTACACGCATTATCATCCAACAACATATCCAAACGATGAAACAAGGTCCCTAAAAAAGGCACCGTGAGAGGCAAAGTAATGCCTCGAGACAATTTTACAGCAATTCCGGCCAAGTAAATATGTACGGTATCTTCTGGCGAGCTCTCAATAATGAACATCGCCAGCCAACACAACAGGTACGTTGCCAAATTAGAATCTCACCCAAAATATGGCCCATTGTTTTCCAATAGCTCAGTACTCCCCTTCACTAGTTTTTGGATATCCTTAAAGTTATAATGACTCTATGAGCCAAAAGTGCATTTTTTCCCTCCATCGGACCGCGTCGATTTCACAACGCCCGCTGCACCATACAAAGTACCATATGTCTTAGATAACGAACGAGTTGTCTTTAGTTGCTTGATGTAGCCTTCCTCATCCTTAGAAAAACCCAAGTTAGAAGGATTATATTGCCCTTGCACTGGCAATCCATGTATATGAACGACATCTTCAATCGTAGGCCCAAACTCACCCCACAAACACAATAAAGTATGCGTCGACACAATAAAAGAGTATGGAAAGGACCCATGTTTGATATTAAATCGAATGGTCTCTCCAGCAGGAATCGGAGGCGCTTCATCCAAATTGACCTCCTCTTCCATCATCATCATTCTATCTTGCAAACACTCATCTTCCATGGTAGGTATATCACTATATTGGCTTGCCCTAGCCCAAAATAACCATTCTGACTTTGGTGGCCTCGGTACAACCGCATCATGTTTCAACAATTCATTTTTCAACATGTCTTGTTACTCAAATCAAACACAATACCTCTATTTGAATAAAGATTTGCACAAGCTACACACAGAATGTCAAGACCTTTTATTCTACACTCTATTTTTCTCCCCAAATAATTCTCACTTAGGCAAATTTACAAACAATTAAAGCACAATGACAAAACTGCAGTATATATAGGCTATACATATACGTCTATACATGTACACGTTCCCCCCCCCCCCCCCCCATGCAACGAAAAGACAAGGCATCATGTAAATAACTGTTAAACATAAGACTCAAACGTCACCTCATTATACCCACACAGCCATCACAGTAATAACTCTTTTTGGAAATAGTTGACATTATCATTACATCTATTCAACCAACCACCACAGCGAATCACAAAATGCCTTTTCATATATGTCGTCTTTTAAGTTACAACTCCCAATAAATGCAAATAATAAAATTAACAAAATGGCATCGTTTCTTAAGAGTGCCTCTTTATTTGACCAAATGTATGAGTCATTTCGTTTCTATCTCTTCTCTCAAAATATTTCAAAAATATGTATTTTTCGAGGAAAGATCCAGTACAAAACACTTATACAGGGGGACTAAATGTAGGAGTCTCTTGTACATATGTCATCTTATCTAATTTAAACACGTTTATCGCTCGAGAAGCTTAAGTAGGAAGAGCTTCCCCGATGCCACCGCTCAATAAGGGATGTCTCACGAATGATTGGATTGGAGGATCAAGTTTAGAATCTAGCCTCCTCGAGGCCTAGATGGGAAAGTAAAGATCGACTAAGACATTTAATATAGACAAAACATGCATTTATTATTTGATCAGATATCTCTGATCGAGGTTACCTACCACCGCCTAAGACAGACGCATATTCATCCACACGACAACGACAGGTCCACTATCCCATGAAGCAACGATCGCTTCAGACTAGTTCAAGCCTTTAACTGGTTAAGGGAATGGAGCTCGAGTTTACACGATAGGTAAAGACCTACCTCGCTGGAGCCTATAAATAATCTCGTCTTGGAGCCTTAAATACTAATCATTCCTGCCTTTACTACCACCTAGTTTCATTATTTCCCTCTCCACACCAATCATTTGGTGAGCCTTCTCTTTAATGAAGTGATTAATACCTCACCTTTATTTTGATTAACGACCCTAAAGAAAGAACCCCTACAGAGGTTATATGTAATTGGCCTAAAAATATAATAATCATAAAAATTATAATAACCATGAATGACCAAAGTTCCTTATTTAATAATTAAAAGTGTATAAATATTAAGGTCTATTTTGTAATTTTAAAGTGAGAGTTAAGGGCATTTTGGATTTTTCATATAAAAATTGGTTCAAGTTTTGCTTTAAACAATATGAGGATTTTCATTTATATACTAGGATCCTGTTTGACATAACTTTTGTTTCTACTTTTACATAGAATGAAAAGATAAACAAAAGCCATTTTGAGAAGCTGGTACCACCGATTTCTTCAAAACGCTCTTCCAGTGTCCAAAAGTTCTTCTAAAAATATTGTCAAATACCATTAAAAATAACGTTTCCCTCTAAAATACCAAAAGTCTTTTGAAAAGCCAATCCAAATAGGGCCTAACTAGCATCGGTGTTTTTGTACATTTTATACATTTTTTTTATATTAGAAATTAGGATAAATTATAATTTAACGCTCTCGAGATATGATATATTACACTCGCCTCCTGCCATTTGGTAAATTACAGGTTGACCCCCTCTAGTTTGTAAGTAGTAACAAAAACCCCCCTTCGGCGAATCTCTAGCATGACCAACGCTTACGTTAGTAGTTGATCAGGGATGAATTGACTATAATACCTCACTTATTTGTAAAAACATCTTTTAAATGAAAATTAGACATAGGTATATAAGTATTTTCAGAGCTACCTATTAACTAGAGAAGGTCAACTTATAATTCACTAAACGATAAAGAGTGCGAGTGTAATATATCATATCTTGAAGGGTCAAACTTCAATTTATCCTAAAAATTATTAAGATCATACTTAGCACAGTGATTGACTTAGTATTTTTATTTGTAAGGAAGTAAGTGAAATAATTAAGCCAATATGATGAGCAAGAGATATATACATATATATAATGCACTATATATCTTTTGGTAAGAAGTAAGACCTAAAAACAAATGTAGTAAAGAAAATCTCCGCATAACAGAAAATCAATCTTGCAAATTTTGTTCTCGTGTCCATGTGTGATCAACGTAATCCAATTGGAGAGTTGGATGGATAAAAAATATTTTCGTGTTTTGTCTGTTTGAAAAAAAAGACTATCCTCAATCCAAGCTGTATGGGGTTAAAAATGGTTAGAAGAAGCATTAGAAAAGTATAACTCATCTTACATACATTGTACATTGCATGGAGCTTAAAAAAGAGATTCTGAAAAAAAAAAAATGAGAAAACAAGATAACAAAACAAATTTCATATAACAATTATATAAACCTGCTTTTTGTTGTACATTTCGTAAAATTTTGTTCGTGATATGTAACGGTTTTATACAATGGGAGATTATTATTATTATTATTATTTTCACTCTATATTTATAATAATGAATGTATCAGTTCAAACTTGCACACATCAGTAATAAGATCTTTGGAAATAACATGGAAAATTTATAAAATTTGTGGGATTGATTGCTCATCTCAAAACTAATCAATCACTGGGACATTCGAAAAGCAAACCGACCATATTAAAAAATCAAATTAAACTAAAAGACTAAAAACCGGCCAATAGCAAACCCGCCCAAATTTGAGAAAATTTAAACAAATTTTTACTGGGGTTTTGGCCCATGATCTCTCAAGCCTATCCTTAGCGATCATGCCATGGTAGCTTCGCTAGTAGCTCACAGATTTTGGGAGTTTATTGAAACTCAAACACAAGTGGAGCATGTTAGGGGTGTTTCCCAAATTAAAGAGCTTTGTCAAGTTTGGAAGCCTCCTCAAACTGGAACAATTAAATGTAATGTTGATGCATGGTTTCGGAACCAAAATCTTCTGGGAGGTGGTGGGGCGGTGTTTAGAGATTTTAAGGGTAATGTTGTTCACTTGATTGTGTTCCTGCCTTTTCCTTCTTTATCCGCCACCCAAGCTGAGGTATGGTGTCTCCTCAAAGCTGTTTTTTGGGCGAAATGGTTACTTTATGATTATATATGGTTTGAAAGTGATTCAAAAGAAGTAATTGATGCATTAAATGGAGTTGCGCCTCCAGCTGAGATATCTTCGATTTTATTTGATAGACAAAAGTGCACAATACCCCTTAAGCTTTGCAGTAGTTACAAAATACCCTAGACTTTTTTTTTACCCCCAATTCACTACCCTATACTTTTCAAAGGTTGCAAAATACCCCTATGTGTTTTGCTTAGCTCTAAATTACTACCATGTGCTTTTCAAAAGTTGTGAAATACCCCCCTTGGATATGTTTTACACAAAAAAATTGACCATTTTACCCCCTTGTCTTCTAATAACCCGATTTTAGTATTTTTTTTTTAAAAAAAATCTCTCTTTCAATAATATAATTAACAATTCAAAACTTCACACACAGATATTTATTTATAGGGGTGTCCAAAACCGGTTTGGTTTCTTAAAAATAGGAACCGGAACAAAAAAAAAACTACCAAAAATATAAGTAAAAAAACTACCAAAACAATTTTGTGAAAAGCTACCAAAAAATAAAAATAATTCGTGAAAAAAATATAAATTTGTATATTTTTTTATAAGAAAAAATTAAAAATAAAATAGAATAAGGGGTATTATGCATTTTTCACGAATTAAAATTTTTTTTTTCCATAAAAATGCATAATACTCCCCATTCACACTTTATTATTAAATTTTTATTATAAAAAAAATACAAATTTATATATATGTTTTCACGAATTAAATATTTTTTCATGAAAAAAATGCATAATATCCGCTATTATCACTTTATTATTAATTTTTTCTTATAACAAATATATATATATTTTTTTCTGCCAATTAAATTTTTTTCGTGAAAAAATGCATAATACCCCCTATTATTAATTTTTTCTTATTAAAAAAATATAGAAATTTATATATATTTTTCCACGAATTAAAAAAAAATTCGTGAAAAAATGCATAATACCCCCTATTATTAATTTTTTCTTATTAAAAAAATATACAAATTTATATATATTTTTCCGCAAATTAAATTTTTTTCGTGAAAAAATGCATAATACCCCCTATTATCACTTTATTATTAATTTTTTCTTATAAAAAATATATAAATTTATATATATTCTTTTTTTTAGAGCTTTTGATATAGTTACACCTACTACCTAATAGAGGGGAGGGTTCTTTTGCCAATTACCTCTCATTGTCTCCTGCCTGCATCAAAAGCATTTTTCCAACTCAAAGACGGATAGCGATTTTGATATGTTATCCCATCACTTGCAGCTACTCGAAAAAAAAATGTGCTCGAATGCTTGATTTTGAGCCTGACATTTTTATTCCAAGTTGTATGCGTGTGAAAAGGATGAAGAGCCCAATATTTAAATTTTGGGACGCCAAACAACATATATGTGACATATACATATTTGTAACTTGAAGCCAAACAAAGCCAAATGACATGTTTTGTTCCTCACCCACATTTATTATTCGTCTTCATTTGAACCATATTCCAACATATATGTGACATATTTGTAATTCTAGGCAATTATACGTTTCAATAATATTGCCTTAATAATTTTTGGAATTAGATTGGATCTTCAATTGGATGTTGACAACAAGTCGAGCAGAAAAAAAAAAAAAGTACTAAGACCATTAGAACATAATGATGGCTTCGCTGATAATGCAGGAAGCTTAGTTAGAAAATAGGAATATTTATCATGTCTAATAATGTGTACTGTCAACAAGGCACTGGGATAACGAAAAACCAAAATCAGCTGCATCTGCTTCGTGAGTCCCCCCATGATTCAGTCTCAAGTTTGTAGCATGAGAAATCAAACTAGAAAATACACAATTGCTTTCATATTCTGCAACGATTGGTGCCAATGACGACCAAACACTTTACTATGCTCTGCTAGGCGACAATGTGTTGAAAGCCTAAAAGAAATGTATAGAAAAGAGAACGACGGTTACTTAGATGCTGTGAAATTATAATTATTAGAATGAGAAGGAATGCAAGTATAATTTTATAATTCTCGAGAGGGTAAAAGTATAATTATTTTTTTAAAAAAACAATTACATGTCCTACAATTTTAAAAACATTGCCATAATTATTTGTGTTTTTATTTATTTATTTATTTGAGAATCTCCTCAACATCCAAGATCAAAGTCTTCATCTCTCAATTTTTTAACTGAGAAGATTTAAGCAAAAGTACAAGCTTTTAAGGGGAACATGCTGTCAAGAGCGGGCAGAGATGTATTGATCATATCAGCGTTGGCATCTCTTCCGGTTTATGCTGCTTAATGTTTTGAACTGCCAATCAGTCTCTGCAATCAAATTAGAAGTCAATTTATTAAATTTTGGTGGCGTGGTACAGAGGCTGAAGGTAAAATCTGTTGAATTAGTTGGGATCAATTGTGTACAAACTTGGCTGCAGGGTGGGGGTTTGGGTTTTAAGAATTTGAAGGCTTTTAATATGGCCTTGCTTTCAAAAGTGACTTGGAGACATGAAGTTGGAGAAAACTCTCTATTGGTGAAAATTTTAAAACAAAAGTACATCCCTTCAGTGAGTTATTTGGAGGCTCCATGTAATTCTACAATAAAAAATACTGTTCCCTTCAGTGACCCCCTAAAACACTAAAATACTGTTCCCTTCAGTGACCCCCTAAAACACTGTTCCGTTAACTTTTTTTTCCCAGGATTCTGTCACGTGGTATCCATATACTATATTTTTCTCTAAATGCCCAAAAGACCCTTACTAACTTACCAAACTACCTTTCTTCTAAATATTGATATATATGAGTATATGTATATATATATATAAGAATCCATTTGCACCTGAATAACTTTCAGTTCTTCCCACAAATTAATTACATTTGCACCCGAATAACTTTGTTATATTGCCTACCCCTCCCACTCATCTCAATCCATCTTCTGCAACAGATCACTCTCGAACTCTCTCTCTGATCCAACCCTCCTCAAATCCATGGTTGAAGCACCACTCCAAGTTCATGCCCAATAATAACCTATGTTACATGGACTCTTCCAAAGTATGTGAAGTACCCGTGTCCGACACATATTAGTCGGACATGGGTATGGGACACTTCTCCGATACTTTTGGTAGGACGTTTATCTAAATTTTGATCCAAATGATTTCATGTTGCTATATCATTACTTCAAATGACTGAAATAACTAGTTTGAACACTATATTTGATAAAAACATTGTTATATGCCAAAAAATATAATAAAAACATTAAATAAAATAAATATTTAGCCGTGTCCATGTATTCTTCTATTAGATATTTGAAAAGTCCGACACTAGGATATATACCCGTGTCTCGTAGCCGAGTCCATGTAACATAGCTAATATTTAAATCCTCAACATGTTTTTCACAGAGTGGCCAAATGAGGAGAATCTTAAAAAGAAATGTCAAATGTTGGCATATTTCATGACCAAAAGTTGTGTCAAAGACTAACATTGTCACCACTTCCTATTATCCTCCACTATCAACTCCTACCCCAATCATCCCCTTCTCATGTCTTCAAATCCATTTTTTCCCCTCAAAACACAATTCCCCTTGTTCAAATTTCACAAAAGAAAGAATGCATGTATAATACACACATGTATATATAAATATACACTCACATGCACACATAAAAACATAGAAATGGAGGTGATGGGGGTGTTTGGAAGTGGTGGTCAAGGCAGTTGAGAGGAGAGAGACAGATTGGAGTGGGTGGTTGAATTTGTTGGGTGTGGTGGATGATTTGGGTAAGGAGAGAGAAGGTCAATTCAGTTTATTAGGGTTCCAAAGCAATTATGCTCAAAAGAAACACTAATAACCCTAAGGGTAGTAAGGTAAAATAATAATAAAAATTAGTTACTCTGACCAGGGGTGTGAGAGTTTTTTGAGAACTTTCATCTGACAAGGGTGAACCTCAGGGGAGGTCAGCGTAATTTACTCTATTATGATTGTATTCAACAAAAACTCTTATAAGTCAATAAATAGATATATTCATTTTCCTTGTTTTAAATTGGTTAATTTCTCCAATATGGATTCACATCCCATGTAAAAAGTACGTGCAATGCACGTAATAAAAGGTACCTTTGTTGGCTTACTATGTGAAAAACATCCATAGGGTTTTTGATTATGTTTCTTTTGTTGAAGATCTTATTTGTTAAGGAAATAAGCTTGTTGTTGGACCCTCTAAAATAATATGATTAAATTTAACGATTCATAACAAGAGAAGATCAAGAGACCAACACAACATCAAAGAAAAGGAACTTTTGTTGGCTTACTATGCGAAAAACGTCCATAGGGTTTTGCTAACCTACTTTTATATAAGTATAACTTTGAATTTGCAACTACGATAGCATATATGCAAGAAGGGGTCACATATTTAAAAATGAAAATTAACAATAATGGTGAAAACCTTGATTGTGATTGGCTCAGCGGGTCCACCGCAAGTGTCTTCCTTTGACCGTACACTATTGTAATGTTCGCCAGTGTGATATGATCTGCAAAATGATTAACATGTTGGATTGCCGATGTTTTTTTGTCATAAAACACAAACACAGAACAAATAGAGAATAAAAAATAACTCGTATCTTAAACAAAGTTCTGGGCAACAGGGCTGAAGCACTACTAAATACTTCTAACCAAGTTCTTGTTGAGGTTTATGTGGCTATAATATTTTAGGAGTTGCATCTTGATGTGACTATAATGAATTCCGGCGTTGTACAGCTACCTGTCTTAAAAGGCACCTAGGCAAGCATCGCGATTGTTGGTAATCAATTTAATATAGAGCCGTGTTCCATGAACCAAACCCAAAAGCATTTAAATATAGAGCCGTGTAACAAATTTAATTCCTTATTCTGTTAATTTTTTAATCAAAATGAAGCAGGTAAATTAAATCATTTCAGAAGGGCTAATCTTAAGACTCGTTACGAATTTAGGATTACTACTCTATTTTAATCTTCAATGAATCAACTGTTCCACGTCATTGCCACGAAAATTTCATATCAATGTTTGAGGATAGGTCTTGGTGCAATGGTAAGGTTGCTCCATTGTGTCTTGGACGTCATAGGTTCTCTCCGCCTACATATTTACATCTGACTCTCCCAGACCCAACTGTGACGGGAGCCTCGTGCACTGGGCCAACTAGCCCTTTTTGTATCTTTTTACCAAGAGTTGCAACCTTAACATAGATGGAAAGTTGCTGATAGACTTCGTAAAAATAATAAGCATTCTTCACATGTAACTGCTATGTGAAGTGCACCGCTTTCTGTAAATAAAGCTAAAGGTAACATCGATACCCTATATGTCCCTTCCAGCATTCTTGATTAACAGTTTTTAAAGAGCACTAACATGGAAAATGGGTTTATTTAAGAGCAGCTTCAAAGAAACCATAACAGATACAAAGACAATTTCAGACTGCCATACTGACCTTATTGTTGCTTTCTTCTACTGGAAGGTGATCAGTAAGAGAAGATTGACAATGAATCATTTGATTGGTATAAAATTTCCCTGTAACTTCTACTTAGGACCCAATCATCAATACAAGTATTTAATAGTGGCCGTTGTTTTTGAACATATAATTATCAATTACACATTAAAATTGGTGAAACTTTCTGTTTAACGTTTTTTTTATCTTTTGAAATGTAAGCTTTTTCCCTAGTTAACTTGTACCATTTTTCTTTTTCCTTATTTCTCACAAATTTTCCTCTCCCAGTACATGGTCTGCCTTTGTCTCCTTGAAACTTTTTTTTTTTTTTGCTTCTTCACTCAAAACTCTTTAATAATTATCAACAACCATCTGAAGATGTTAAATGCACTTTTATTCTATTGAATAACCATCTGAAGATGTTGAATGCACTTTTATTCTATTGAATATTATATTGGAGCATTGGACAAAGTTTTCAAAAAAAAAATCTATTTTTTAAATTAAAATTTTGAACTTCAATGAAATTTCTTATGGTAAATTGTATATTTGGGTTTTGATTTGTGACCATTTGAATTATAGGTGAATATGTCTGCCAAAAAGTATGATTTCAGATATGAAAACTTGAGAAAAATGTAAGAATACATAAACTAATCCAACTTTAAAAGGGAGCTATGGATAAAGTCGCTATAACTAGTAGCCAGAATATGAAAAAAACAATTAGGTAAACTTCAACAAATTTAGACCACAAGTCAAAGTGTATTAAGTTGCCCCTGGAGTCAACCACATAGATTTTATTTTCCCATTTTTTCCCGATTGTACAGTATGCCTTCTATTAGATTTATGTTTCTAAAACCCTGTTAATTACTTCACCAGCTTGTATACTAGGGGGGCTAAAAAGAGGGGGCCATTTGTGTGAGTCCCATATCTCCCGCCCAATCCAGCAGCCAAGGAGGTTTACCTCCTTATCATTTAGTGAACGAGACGTACGTAAGCCTTCTCTTTCGACTCAGCATGAGGGGAGGGACCAGGAAGATGAAGTCGACATCATTCATCATCAGTGCAATGTGCGATGACACCCACCACCTGGGGTGGACCCCAGCCAAAAAAGACGTGATTTTTTTCATTAGCTTCTTTGTTATATCTTTTTTTGTAGCTTTGTTATGCCCAACCACACAATTAAGCTACGAAATCTCTTTATAGCTGTTGTTAGAGCTTTCTCCCCCATCAAATCTGAATGGGAAGTATAATGCGTATCTATGGCTAATTGGGACGGAATGTGAAACACCTGACATGTAACAGTTATTATAAGAGCTTAACCAATCCTTGATCAGATGTCACATCAGAGGTTTTTTCCACATTCGATCCTAAAGGGAATTAAAATGAGTATGTATGGTTTAAGTGTTAGCCCCGCCTAATTGCTTAAGCTTTAGAGTCAGATCGTGAAGCACCTGACTTATTACACCTATTCACTTCATTACAACCACTTCATGATAAAAAGGACTCCTTTAAGGAAGATAGAATTGCATGGCACAAAAAAATTCACAAGTCCAAACTCTTTTCCGCAACTAACATTTTCCTTGAAATAAATATTGAATATGGCTCTAATCATGCTAGGAAAATGAACAGTATCACAGTTTGAATATGCTATACTTACAAGTGGATCATTCTAGCTTCGTCTCCGAAATTCCGTATTTACAAACGAGTTGACTCATTCTGTAAAGTGGATGCCAATGTGTAATAAATTTAGACAACAGTTATGGCACTTCAAGGCACCTTTAACTCAATATATAGAAACAAATGTTCTCAAGGATTTCGACTATGTGCTCTAACAAATAACATAAGCCTGCATATTTCTAGGACTGTCATAGCAAAGCTAAAGAGAGTATAAAATAGGGTAGAAATATCAAAAACCATATAAGGATATGAGAGAGAGAGAGAGAGAGAGAGAGAGGCACTTCTGAAAGGAGTAAATAAGATCTTACTCCATTCAAAAAAATAAGATCTTACTTGGTGAATGCATATATTGGTACAAGTCGCAACAGAGGCCGCTTGCAGTTCCAATTGTCCAGCCCATTTGCCATCCTTCATTGACTCACAGTACTTGTCAAATGGTACATCACATTCAATAAAGGGCTCATACCGCTCCCGTCCTTCTGTTAAAATTACTTCCAATATCAGATTTTTTCTAATTGGTTGGATTATCAATTAAAAGAAACTAATTATAGTAGCATCAAGATATTTTTCAGTCGCAACTCATTAATCAAAAAGTGACCGAATGCTTCCAAGATAGCAATGAGTGGAATTGCAAAGATTAAAATATGCGTTAAACTAAATTTTCAATTACATATTCGAGATTAATTGGGAGGCATAAATTGCAGGTTAGATAGAAAACTAAAATAACCTAACACAAGACTTGAGGGGAGAAAGAAAAATGCAATTCAAAAGAAGCAATACAAATCGCCAATCACCATATTATAGGGAGAAATCACAAACACAGTAATATGTTTACACACATCTAATGCCTTTTAATGCAAGAACAACTTCTACTTTATGCATAAGAAAAATAAAAGGAGTTAGAAAATATACCAACATCCGTTGAACCACCATAGTCCTGTACTTTTCATGATGCTCCTCCTTCTCTTCTATCTGATCAGCTAATGCTCTGTGTATAAATAGGAAAAATTATACTTGAGATCCAAGATGACACTTCGGAAAAACATTGATGGTACATATTATTCAGCAAGCAAAATGAGGTTATCAACCAATCACATACCTGAAGAAAGAGTTATTATCTGCTGTCACTTGGATAATCTTTAACCCCAATGCGTCAAGCTGAGCACAAAATTTGGAAATGTCAGACATGCTTTCCATGCTTTTTTATCTTTCTAGCATTCAAGAAATTCAGTTTTGGTTTAAGAATCAACTAACAATGGAAGATTCAGTACTGGATTTCAGTAGAGAAATATACAGATTGGAGTGGGGTGGTTGAATTTGTTGGGTGTGGATGATGGTTTGGGTGAAGGAGGGAGAAGGTCACTTCAGTTTATTAGGGTCTATGTTACCCGGACTCAGTACAGGTGTCGGACACGAGTGTGTGTCCAGGAGTCGGATTCATCTAAATATTAAATTATAGGACATGGGGATACGAATTAAAAGTGTCCAAAAATCAGACATGGATACGTGGACACGGCGTATAAATATAAATAATATTTGAATGGAGAACTTGAAGACCAAATCCTAACAGCAGGCCTAATCCCAATTGTAACATCTGGCCCAGTCCAATGTTGGTTGAAAGAGCCCACACTTGATGAAGAATCATATGCATTGGGTTTGAATTTGAACTAGAAGCCCAAAGGCTTGACCATGGAGGCTCCACCTTCCACCAAACCTATTCTAATATCTCAATAGGAATGACCCACGTGTCCAACACTTAAACTTATTTATCACCACCCGTCTCATCCCACTAAAGCTTGTCCACCACTCATCATACTATGGGTCCTACTACTAGCGGTAAAGACCCTCAGACTTTGACCCAAAGCTCTCCTTTTTGACCTATCCTCTGCAACCAACCCCTGCAGGCGAGCGATGCACCGAAGAAAGCCCCAACCACTACATGAATCGCCGAACGATCCTCTCCGGCCATCCACAAGCATCGTCTGCAACTCATCCTTATGGGTTAACAAGGAACCAAAACCCCCTTCCAATTACGGTCCTCTCCGGCTTTGTTCTTATCTTCTTCCTATCCACAACCGTGTCCAATTCGAAAGTGGAGGGTTACATCACAACCTTAAGTAAAGTAAGGTAAAATAATAATAAAAAATAAAAAATCTATTTATTCTGACAAGGTAGTGATTTTGGAAAACTTTCATAATAAGTAATCATCTTATAAAATTCACTTAATTTATAATGATTATGTCAACCTTTTTTTTGACACAATTTATTAACAATAAGACGACAATATAGCCATACTTCCATTTTTTTCCTTGGCCGGTCAATAAGAGTCCCCAATAAGAGTCCCCGTCTGTTGATGCAAAAGCGGATAACAAATTTTAGAAGCAAATGCAAGGTACCAATCACGCAAATGCTAAACATACTTCCCAATCAAGTAAGTTTTTTACCGAATCAACCCCATCACAAAAGACTTGCAGCCAGTTGAGATATTCATGAAATATTGGTCAATCTTAAAGGAAAAAACAAAAAAACAAAAACAAAAACAAAACAACACCAATGAATTGATATGATAATTTTTATCTAGTTCATGCTTTCCATGTGAGCACGAAATTCAGAAATGTCAGACATGCTTTCCATGCTTTTTGATCTTTCAAGCATTCAAGAAATTCAGTCCACAATTTTTGGTTTAAGAATCAAATAACAATGGAAGATTCAGTAGAGACATATACATTGTAGAGAACTGCAATTATTTTGTATATCAAAAGTCAAAACACCAGCTTAACTACCTTATATTGTCTATATCAAGCCTGAAATACAAGTGATTACATCAACGGTTGCAGGACACTCCCGAAGGTCATTCAGTGCCTTCATTGGAAGACGAAGGGAAACTCCAAGGTCCTGTCTGGTGGGTCGTTTTAACAAGGATGAGGGTAGTGTAACAGTGATTTCTGATTGGGCAAGAATGGTTTGGAATATTTCTTGCGGGCTCTCTGTCTCACTCATGGCTAAGGATTGTTTTCTCTTTCGGTTCCTGTCGCCGGCGGTGGCGGAGGATGTTTTGAGAAGAGGACGGCGAAGCTGGGACATGACAACTTTGATGTTGGATGTTTGGGATGTTCGTGTGGGTTGTTTGGGGTATATGAAGAAATGGGAATTGAGAGTGATATGCTTGTACGGACTTCCCCTCAACCTCTGGCGTCATGAATTGTTTGTCGCCATTGGTGATCTATGAGGAGGTTTTTGAGGTGTGAATGTTGATGATGAGAGACAACCAGATTTGGTTCATGTGGTGAAAGTCCCTCTGTTGTTTTCATCCATGATGAAGGCCTTTGTTATAAGGTTGCCATTATTGATGCATGCCCTCCTATGTTGGTGCCAACCACGGAAAGCCCTTGAGGGAGGAGAAATCAGAAGAGTAACAACGCGGGGGAAAAGAGGACAAGGAACGAGATTCACTGTTCAGGAATCAAGCGTTGCCAGACACCTAGTTTTTTCGGCATCCGGAGGTAGAAGAAGATCTAGCCCACATGACCGTACGAGTAGGAATGGCAATGGGGCAGGGATCGCCTCCCCCATCCCCCACCCCGATTTAATTTTTGCCCCCTACAACCGCCCGCCCCCGTTTATTTTTTTTCTCTTCGCCCCACCCCGTCCCCGTCCCCGGCCCCAGTTTCGGCCCCGGTTTCCTCTGCCCCGCCCCGCCCCCGCCCGCGAACCGATTTCACTTCTTCAATCCCTCGATTCAACCTTCTCAATCTGACCCAGGCCCAAATTTCAAGGAAGATCTTCAAACTGACTCTTGCACTAGGACAATGATGCCTTAGATTTTATTTAAGCGCTAATAAATTGTGTATAAATTGAAGATCTTTATATTTGTGTGTCCTTGTAGAGAGGGAGAGTGTGTTTAAACTAGATCTCAGGCGGCGGTGAGCTGCGATGGGGCGCGGTGGCGAGTGAAGATGTGTGTGGTCGTGTGTGTGCCTGCGCGAGTGGGGAATGTGAAGACTGAAGATTGAGGGTGAGTTAGCATATTAAGGTTCCTATATTTGTATTTATATATGGATTATCTTGTAATATATACTATATACAACGTTAATTAAGTAAATTGTTATGATATATATATATATGTGAAAAAGTTGGTCAGGACTCGTTAATAATAAAATAGAGAATAAAAACATTTTAATATGTGAATGGTTCTTGGATGATGTATCAAATGCAATTAATATGTCATTCCTGAATAATTACTATGTTCCCTTTAAGTTGCTATGTCACTATCACGTTATACACATTATAGATGGATTAGAAAAAGTCGGGGCTGGGGTAGTTAACCAGGGCGGGGGAGAGGTCCCCTACCCGCCCTCATTTATTTAATCGGTCCCCCAACCACTTAAATCGGGGCGTGGCGGTTCCCCGAGACGGAGTGGGTATTTTTGCCATCCCTACATACGGGTGGGCAAAGGATTGCGACACGTGGCAGCCCCCCACCACCACTCGTGTACCTGTATGAAAGGATAAGATGGGTTCAAATTTGAATCCCTCTAGGGCACGTCATCTATCACGTGATGAGTATGTGTGGGTGGAGATGGTGTTAGGGGACAGGTGGCTGACCATGGTATAGTTTATTTTAGACCTGTCAATGGATTGGATTTTGATCTGAATCCGATCCGATTAGTCGGATTTGGATTACAAAAAAAATCCGATAACCCGAATATGATCCGAATCCGATAATCCGATTCCTTAACAAATTGGATTTGGATTAGCCTAATCCGATCCGATAATAATCCGATCCGATAAAATATAAATATATATGTGTATATATTTAATATTGTACATGTATATAAATGTTAGTTGTTAATTATTTTATTATTTATTAATAATGATTGATCATAAATACAATTATTAAAAGTGTGAATAATTTTAGTGTTTCAGTATTTATTGATTTTTGTATTTTTTTAATTAAATATTCGGATCAGATATTCTATAATGAAGAAATTCGGATATGAATTAATTAAGTGAAAATCTGTCGAATTATCGGATTCGGATCGCGGATCGGGAGTTTTTGTCATCCTTATCAATAGACTTATCAATAATCCGATTATGATCCGAATCCGATATTAACCGGATATGGATTGAAAATAAAATCTGATAATCCGATTAGGACCTGAATCCGATAATCCGATTTCTTAACAAATTGGATTTGGATTTAACTGATCCGATTCGAATCCGATCCATTGACAGGTCTAGTTTATTTGCACAAGGAAAGAACACGTGGGCAATATCCAGTGGGTGCCTTCAAAGGTAGGTGGAGTGTGCCCCCCCCTTGGTTAGATGTAAGAGAAGGAATGTTCTTGAAACACACTTACTCCTTACGTGCTAGACCCATGAAGGCTCTTCCTTAGGCTGGGCCGCGGTCATTGGACCGCTCTTTTGGTTGGAATTTTGGACCAAGCATGTTTGGTGGTGGTTTAAGAGGAACAAGGCCAAACCTATTACTAATGGGTCTTATCAAAGAAGGACGAGTAAGAGTTTTAATGTCAGCACACCCAACAGACCTCCTTCCACCTAAAGGAAGTGACCCGGGTAATGTAGGAAAGGGGCCTGGTAAGGGGATCCGACATGAAAAGAGTAGAGGTGATAACATCTATGACCACGAAAAAGGCCGTTTCTTGGCAAGCATCGCGATGGGAGGCGGATTCGATGGCCTCCAGAGAGACCTTGGTCGACGACCCTCAAGGTCAGAAAAAGTCAAGGCAACAGAAGATAGAAGTTCGTTAGGCTTAGGGAAGCTTTTTTGTCTCGGGAAGGGGGTACTAGCATAGGATAAGGTTCCAGTGATGATTGAAGGGACTGAAACTCAGCTTCGGTCTGTTTAATTGCCGGAAGAGGTGTGGTCCGATGAATCAGATTGCTCGTCATTGGAGGCCTATGACATGGGAGGAGGATAGATTCAAAGGCTTCATTCATTGGCCTAGGATTGGGAGGGAGTCCAAGGATTTGGGGGTTGGGAGGGAGTCCAAGGATTGTGGGGAAAAGGCAGGTTCTTCGGTATGGGCAATGGCATTGGATTTGGGAAGGCTGGAGAGCATGGAAGTCATGGAGGATGCTTGTCCTATTGCTATGGATAATTAGGGCAGTGACTCTTTCAAATGGGTCCAGGATCATATGGGGGATGTTGCGGGTGTTTTGGGGATTTCTTTTGGCGATTGCCCGGAGAGAGGATTGGTTTTGCTTCAAGCTCAGCGGAAGGACACGAGTATGGAGAGTTGGGTTCTTTGGAGGAGGCTCTTCTTTCTCAACCCCTTCCTTTCTCAACCCCTTGGAAGGGTGAGAGGGAGCTTCGCAACCTTATCTCCAATGTCAATTATGAACGGAGAAAATGTGGTGCAAGGAGTAGGGAAGGTGATGTAGGACAGAAGAGGACAAAAAAAGGACGACTTCTTCAATAGAGATTTTTAGTTTCCATTTACTTTTCCTACTCCTACTCCTACTCCTATTTGTTCTAGGATTATGTTTTAGGAAGTTTTTGGGTGCGTTTGGAAACTAATATTTTCGTTTTCGTTTTTTATCTATTGAAAACAAAAAAAATCTTGTTCTTGTCCTAAGGGTAATCCGGAAACAAAAACATATTTGGTTGGAAATTTTGTCCAAAAAATTTTTGGGAACAAAAAAAAAATTAATTTTTTGGAGGTTAGGGTTTGGAAGTTGAAGATGGAGGTTAGAGTTTGGAGGTTGAATATAGAGATTAGGGAATCTGCAACAATTAAATTTTTTTTTTTACTGAGAACAAACAGTACCGAAAACAAAAAAACACCATTTTGGTGTTCTCAAATTTTGAACTAAGGGTGAGAAAACGTTTTTTTACTATTCACGAAAACAAAAACCATCAAAGGCTCCCAAACGTGTTTTTGTTCCCTTGAACAGTGGAAAAAACAAGAACAAAAACGAAAACACCCCTATCCAAACGCACCCTTAATTTACTTTTCTCATTCCTCTTTAGTTTAGGATTCAGAGTTTTTATTTATTTATTCCTATTCTCGGTTGATTTAGCATTGGGTGAATGACGCAAACCCCCCTATGGTTTGAAAAAGGTGCAGAACCCCCCCCCCCCCCCCCCCCTCCCTCAATGTGCAGATAAGCTCCACTAGTTTTTCAAAAGTGTGCACTTTGACCCCCTAAAACACTGTTCCATTTTATTTATTTTTGGCCAGAATTCTATCACGTGGTATCCATATGCTATATTTTTCTCTAAATACCCAAAAGACCCTTACTCACTTACCAAACTACCTTTCTTCTAAATATTGATATATATGAGTATATGTGTATATGTATATATATATATAAGAATCCATTTGCACCCGTATAACTTTCAGTTCTTCCCACAAATTAATTACATTTGCACCCGAATAACTTTGTTATATTGCCTACCCCTCCCACTCATCTCAATCCATCTTCTGCAACAAATCACTCTCAAACTCTCTCTTTGATCCAACCCTCCTCAAATCCACAGTTGAAGCACCACTCCAAGTTCATGCCCACTAATAAGTAATAACAACAAAGTTACTTCTGTTTCTCAAACCATAACTACTACTCCATCAAAAGTTTATGAATCTATAAATATTACTGTTTGTGAAAATTTGGAGTGTACCAGTGAAATTTTGCTCAATTTGGTTTCATATTTCAATGGATTTAACCCCCCTTAATGTTGACTATAATGTTCTCTATGAAGATTAATCAATAATTGTACCCCAAACATGATCAGATCTCAATCTTCTTTTACAAATTTAATTTAGTTCTTCCCTCCTCTCACCGTTTATCCACTTTCAGGCACAAACCCTAGTTATAAACTTCCTTGTTGGATCTAAATCACTATTGATTTCATTTTCAAAACAATATATTTTCACTGAATTAGAGCTCTCAATTTTTTTAAATGTTGACTTTTGCCTTCAATTTGAAGATAAACTTCACAAGAAGAGGGTTTGTGTCATAGAAACCGTTGTCCTCTGGAATTTTCATTAACCAAAAAATAAATAAACTGATTTATGCATCAAAACCAAACAAAACCCTAGGTATATAGAGAGAGAGATGGTTACATCTTGCTTAGAGAGAAAACCCTAGAAACGACGACTGGTATAGAGAGAGGGAGGGAAGTGTTTGCTTGGAAATGGGTTCTTTCATTTCAAAAAAATATGAAATAAAAAGTTAAGGGTAAGCTAGTAATTTTCCGTCTCAATAACTTGAAACAAGGGGCTATTTGCAAAGTATAGGGGTGTTTAGAAACCATGAGGAATGTTTTTTGCACTTTTTTCAAACCAAAGGGGGGGGGGGGGGGGGGGGGGGACCATTCACCCATTTAGATTTTCTATTTTTAGTATTTGCTTATAAATGCTATTATAATAGTTTAGGATTCATTCTTTACTTTAATTAAATCAGAAAATAGAGAGTTTCTCTCAATGTCTTCCCGTGGACTCGAGTGTTTTAAAGAATATGGTGTTATTCTTATTTATCATCCTTGATTTCATTGATCCGTTGCATCAAGTTGGTTCCAGAGTCATTCTCCATGGACAATGATGCGGGAGAGCGTATGGTAACCGTGAAAGAATTCCAGCAACTACGTCAAGAGATTCAAACGGCACATGGTGTGCAGGTTTATTAGAAGCATGATCAAGATCAACCTGGTTATGTGAATCTGTCACAACAAGGATGAGGATATCAATGTGATAATCCTCGAAGTTCTATGTGAAAAGAGGATGATATCAATGTGATGATCCATGAAATGCTAGAGTTGTCCGCAACCAACAAAACATGGGTCGTGGCCTCCAATTTATGGGGATTATTCCGGTGATGGGGTAAGTGATGAGTTTCAAAGAAAACTTTATCTTCACAATTTTGATAGTTTTATTATTGAAGATGTGTTGGATTGGCTTGAGGAAGTTGAAGAATTTTTCAAGTATTATGCAATACCCGAAAACAAACAAGTTTTGCTTGTAGCCTGGAAGCTTAAAGGATGAATTTTCGAATGGTGGGAACAACTACAAAATAATCGGAGGCGGCCTGGAAAAAAAGTCTTGAATTTCATCTATTGAAGGCTAAATTTCTTCCCTGAATTGTGAACAGATTATTATAAAAAACATAAAACTTACAACATAAAAGTTACAGACAAAAGGACTCGTCTTTCAATGAGTCTACAAAAGAAAATAATAGTTTAGAAGTAGAACCCAAAGATGCTTTCTGTTGTTTCACCTATGGAATGTGCCAAGGAATCCATCATTGAAATAGAACAACATGGATCGATTGCAGACCAGTCCAAGTTTAATATTCAAAACAATGTGGAAGAGCTTAAGCTTCAAAATTGTGAGGTAAAGAAAGAAGTTTCAATGGTTATGGAAGAAATTGATGCTTGTAAGAATTTGGTTTTTGATGAAGTTGTCATCGTGGATCGTGGCCCCAGACGATGAGGAAAAAATAGTTGATATAGAGAAACATAAATTAGAAGAAATAATGGACGACTCTAATCAGACAAGTAACTATGTGGATCCATATTTGAATGATGATGAGATCAGAAATTGTCAAAAGTTTCAAACACTTAATATCTCAAATAATTTCTTTCTTTTTGAGACGGGATTGCAAATTTGTTACAGTTGGTGTTAGTTGGTGTTGGTTTGGAATTGGACAATGCAAAGGCAAATATACGAAAAATTACGACCAAATTCCCATTGGTATGAATTATTATTCATACACTAGTATGATCAACCGTAAACTTGAGGACGAGTTTTTCAAAGAAGGGGAGCATGATGAAGGGCAGAAGAGAAGAAAAGAAGGGCGACTTCGTCAATAAGATTATTAGTTTCCATTTACTTAACCTACTCCTATTTGTTTTAGGATTATGTTTTAGGAAGTTTTTACTTACTTTTCTTATTCCTCTTTAGCTTAGGATTCTGTTTTAGAAAGTTTCTCTTAACGTCTTCTTGTGGACTCGAGTGTTTTAAAGAATACGGTGCTATTCTTATTTATCATCCTTGAAAGCATTGATCCGCTGTGTTAGAAGGAGGCGAGTATTTGTAGGGCAAAAAGGAAGCAGGGATGGAGAGTTGCAATGATTCATAGTATTTGTAACCAATCAGCGCGTCCTGTCGAACAGTCGCCTCCTTTCAAATCCATTTCCTCTCTGGTAACACAAACCTGACGCATTAAATGCCCTGTCGTGTCCCACCACGTCACCACATTTTACTACCAACTTGAATGCACACGTTCATTACCTTTCTCTACACACATGTGCGCACGCGGACTAACTATAGGGGATGCCTCCCTCGAGGTAATCACTAGGTCAAGGCTATCTTCTCAAGATCAAGGTAGGTCGATCTCGAGACCCCAACAATTGAGCGGGCAAAGGGAACCATTAAGGTCTAGTGGCAGAAAGACGTATTTAGCCCACGAACTAAGGGTTGAGTCAGAGAAATGATGTGGGCTGATCTCGAAGATTTTTTCCGTAGGCTGCATTTAATACACGTTAAATGTAGCCATCTACCGTCGCACGACATCCACTAATGTGCATTAATTGCCCTTACGGTTAAGCAGCGGCGACATGCTGCCCTTCCCCCAGAAAAGGTAACAATTACTCTCAAAGCCTGCCTCGTCCTGGAAGGAAGCTCGAAGGGGATCGAACCACATAAGATTTTGGTCTCGAGCTATCCTTATATATATGTGTATATGAGCACCAAAGAAAAAACAAGAAGAAAGGATCAGCACCTAACAGAAAGATGACCTACCAAATCAACAAGTAAACTAGGACTCGTCCCCCTTCTCCCTCAATATTGCTTGATCTCTAAATGTATCATTCCCAATCTGATGGATGATGTCTCCTATGTTTCATAATTTATAATAAAGGACCCCAACAGTTATTAGGGCTCATTAATCAGGGTAGAAGAAGATACCAACCCTATAAATAAATCATAAACAATGCATACATGTATAATTAACCCATTTTAGTTAAAATGTGGCACAAGCAATAAATTATAAAAAAAAAAACAGAACTTTTAAGAAAAATTAGGATCTTACAAAATCCAATGCATAATTACTGGTGGTTTCCCTCATTCGGTTCTTCCCCATTTGTCACACTACACAAGAAGTACACATGAGTGACATATTGGATGAAACATCTAAAAGTATAAGTAAGTTATCAGTTAGGATTCTTTAAAAAGAAAATAAATAAAAAATAGAAAGAAAAAAAACTTAATTCACTTTTTGGAAAGTACATAACGGTTTCCTTTGAAAAAAAGTACAAAATTCAATAAATTAAAAAATAAAAATAAAAATGTTCAAACACACACAAATGCAGACATATGTAAAACTCTATAAATTAACAGATAATTATCATTCTCTATGTAACACACACAAACACGTACTAAACCAAGTAGTTTCGATTTAGAAAAACTTGCTAACTGAAATTCATATTCGTCCTGGAAAACATGAAGAACAAAAGTATAGATGATATATAATACAATTTCTGAAGGGGAAAAGCAAATCCTAATACGAATTTCCAGTGGCTCGTTGTTATACAACAGACCAATGTAGTTCTAACCATAAACCCTAAGCAAACTCAATAACCCCTGATTAGCTATATGTGCTTTTAATCTCACTTCAATAACTCATACACTCAATAACCTAACTGTTGTTGGTACAAACATGAAGATGATATATATATATTACTACTATGCTTATACAAATTTTAAGGTGGCTCGTTAATGCCTAATGAGAACAAATGTAGGACAACTGACCTCAGGCGAAGGCACGGTTTCAGGCGAAGGCGATGAAGATTGTCTCACGTTGCAAAAGGTATGGAGAGAGGGTCCTGTAGAGAGAGAAAGAGGGCGTGGGATCGTTATAGCGAGGGTTAGGGTCCGTTTGGCAACCGGTTTTGGTCTTGGTCTTTGATTTCAAGACCAAGACCATGTTTGGTTGGCCGGTTTTGAACTTGGTTTTGGACACCCTAAAACCAACCACTAAAACCTGGTTTTGGGCCACCATTTTTGACTTTTCTCTCTCTATATATATATATATATATGGCCAAAAATATGAATTATTTTGAAATTTTTCGGAAAAAAATTAATTTCCGGGAAAAAAAAAAAAATTTCGGGAAAAAAAAAAATTTCGGAAAAAAAATATTTTTTGGGAAAAAATCATATTTTTGGACAAAAATTAATTTTTCGAAAATATTTATTTTTTTCAGAAAAAAATTAATTTTTCGGAAAATAATTAATTTTTGGAAAAAAATCATATTTTCGGAAAAAAAAGTATTTTTTCGAAAATAATTATTTTCCGGAAAATATTTATTTTTTCGTCAAAAAATAAATTTTTGGAAAAAAATCATATTTTTGGGAAAAAATTAATTTTCGGAAAAAATTTATTTTTTCGTCAAAAAAAAATTTTTGGAAAAAAAATATTTTTTCGACAAAAATTATTTTTTCGAAAATAATTATTTTCGGGAAAATATTTATTTTTTCGTAAAAAATAAATTTTTGGAAAAAAAATCATATTTTTTCGAGAAAAAAATATTTTTTCGACAAAAATTATTTTTGTAGAAAAAATTAATTTTTGGAAAAAAATCATATTTTCGGAAAAAAAAAAAATTTTGACAAAAATTATTTTTTCGGAAAAATTTAATTATTATTTTTTTCCGAAAATTAATTATTTTCCAAAAAATTATTTTTTATATTTTTCGGAAAAATATTTTTTTCCTGAAAATTACTTTTTTTCCAATTTTATATATATATATTTTTCATATTTATATATTTTAAATACATATTAGTATATATATATATAATTATACCAAGACCAATACCAAAACCAACTCCTTACCAAACACTATATATTGGTTTTAGATTTACCTAAAACCACCCAAGACCAAAACCAAGACCAAAACCAAAACCAAAACCAAAACCAAGTTCCCAAACGGGCCCTTAGGGTTTACAGGTTTATTCATTTAATGATTTACACATAAAAAATCAAAATAATAAAAATAGATAATAACTAAAATAGTATTAATAATAAAAATATAAATAGTGGGTAGAAATAATTCAAGTAGTCCTGATTAATTAAGTAATTCATTTCTTATATTAAAAGTTTAAAATATTAATTAACAAAATAAAAATAATTAAAGCAAAATGAATACGAAAGCGATATAATTTAAAAAAAATTTAAAAAATGATAACATTTGGTGTCTATACTACAAAAAATACAATTTTTAAAAAATAATTTAAAAAAATGGTCAATGAATAAAAATAATTACAGCAAAGACAACTTTAAAATAATTTAAAATTTAACAAGTTAGTAGTATAAAGATAGGACTGAAATGCCCCAAAATTGTAAAAGTTCCACATGATGAAATAATAATTTTACCAGATGAAATAAAAAAATTACGAGGTGAAATAATAATTTTACATTTCAAATTCAAACCTTTCACATCATGCATCAAAAAGTTTTACTTAGTAAAAATATAAATCTTACACAAAAATCATGTTTTAAAGGGTTTTACGGATCAAAACTGTATTTTTTCCTCTCTTGTAATTATTTTTGTTCATTGATTTTTTCTTCAAATTACTTTATCGCTTTTGTAATATAGACTCCAAAAATTGTCCATTTTAAAATTTTCTCTCTAATTTATACTACTAATCTTATGAAAGAAATAATTTATTATTGAAAGAAAGAAAAATGATGCGTTTGGATAGGGGTGTTTTCGTTTTTATTTTATTTTTTCACTGTTCACGGGAACAAAAACGCGTTTGGGAGCCTTTGATGGTTTTTGTTTTCGTGAACAGTAAAAAAAAACATTTTCTCACCCTTAGTTCAAAATTTGAGAACACCAAAATGGTGTTTTTTTGTTTTCGGCACTGTTTGTTCTTAGTAAAAAAAAAAATTAATTGTTGCAGATTCCCTAACCTTTATCTTCAACTTCCAAACCCTAACTTCCATCTTCAACCTCCAAACCCTAACCTCCAAAAAAAAAAAAAATTGTTCCCGAAAATTTTTTAGACAAAATTTTCAATCAAACATGTTTTTGTTTTCAAATTACCCTTAAGACAAGAACAAGAAAACTTTTTGTTATCAAGAGATAAAAAAACAAAAACGAAAACATTAGTTTCCAAACCCACCCAAAGAATTTATTCACTGTTCTCTCTTCTACTTCCATGGCTACTAACTCTAGACTGGCCATTTTCTCTACCTAAAACTAGCTTTATTTAAAGATTTGTCCCCCCTTTTTAAGTCAACAATCAATCACGCAATAGTTTTACAATTTTGTCTCAAAATTAGTATATAATCTATATCTACATTTATATCTACCTATCTATAAATAAACTTTTATTTATTATTATTATTTCAATACATTTTTGGGGTTAACTTCATTTACATTCCCTAAAGTTTATTTTTATTTCAATTACACCCCCATAAGTTTGAATATCTTCAATTACACCATCTACTATTCAATATTCTCATCAGTTAAACCCCCTAAACGATGACATCATCTTGAATTTTTTGAAAATCCCTAAACTACCCCCAATATATTATCCTTGTTTTGTTTGGAAACAAGGATAGTGTTTTTATCAATTAGACCCCCTCCCATAATTTTATTACTTTTTTTAATTTTAAAAAAAAATAAAAAAAAAAACATATTAAATTCAAGACAAATATATAAAATTAAAAAAAACCATATAAAATTCAAATAATATATATTAAATTTCGAAAATAAATATAAAATTCGCAAAAAACATATAAAAAAATTGAAACAAATATATAAAATTAAAAATAAAACATATAAATTTCAAAAATATATATATTAAATTTTGAAAATAATTATAAAATTTGAAAATAAATATAAAATTCAAAAATATATATATTAAATTTTGAAAAAAAATTATAAAATTCAAAAAAATATATATTAAATTTTGAAAAAAATTATAAAATTTGAAAATAAATAAAAATTCAAAAAATATATATTAAATTTCGAAAATAATTATTAAATTCGAAAATAATTTTGTTGCATTGTGCAGCGTTGTGCCGAATACCACATTACGAGAGAATTTGGAACAAAAATGTAAAATACGGGTTTTTGCCAATAGTTTAAGTTAAAAAACCTAACAGATTATATGGGGGTGTATGTATATTTATATATATATGGCTGTTTACTCAACAATGAAACCCTAATACACCCGTACCCATCAGCAATTTCTTAAACTCAATTTCATTCTTTGATCTCAAATCGAAATTTAATTTAGCACCACAACAATCAAACCCTAACACACACATACCCATCAGCAATTTCTCAAACCCAATTTCATCATTCAATCTCAAATTAAAATCCAAATCAGCAACATATACATATATCCATATATATATAACTGTTTACAATTATAAACAAGAAAACCCTAATATAGGCCCATACCCATCACCTCATCTTCGTCTCCTTCCTCCCCGATCGCCGTCACAGTCACCCGCTCATCGGTGACCTTGAAAGAAACGAATCGACGGTGAACTTGGCCGACATGTGCTTGGTGTGCCCGGTGTCGATCTTGTCGGCGGGAATGAAGGCAAAGCTGACCTCGGTGCTAGAGTAGATGATCTGGAGCGAGTTGTCATGGTTTGGGTTTCAGATGGTGATATTAGCTTGGGTTTGGAGAAGAATGAGAAGAGAAGACGAGGGTGTGCAATTTAAGGAATTTGGATTAGGGTTTATTCCTTTCATAGAGATCCATCTAAGTAAAGATCCTAATCTCTTTTATTTTTCTTTAACTATTTTCAAATATATAAATTAAACAAATTATTAATTTTTAAAAAAAATTAAAAATGAAGAAATAAAGTAATATGTGGATGAAGAGAGAAATATGGTGTTTGGATACAAAGTTATCCCTATCCGGTTTATATCAGATTTAAATGGTTTAAAATTCAAGGGTAATTTGGACATTTTACTGAAATTTTGATCAAAGTCAAACAAAAATTATTGAAAGGGGTGTAATTGAAGATATTCAAACCTGAGGGGGTGTGATTGAAGTTAAAACAAACCTCAGGGGATGTAAATTAAGTTAACCTACATTTTTTTAACTTCTTATTTAAACTTATTATAGTCAATGTCTATTTCTATACAATGCTGAAATCTTTTAGATAAAATATATATGTATACCTATATATTTTTTAGTGCAATTTTCCTCAAAATATCTCCATCCATCAAACTACACAAGTACACATCACTGACATATTCGATGTAACAGTCTAGAAGTTGAAAATGACTTGGAAATGGGAATAGTCTCAAGTGTGATCCTAATTCATGATATTATTTTAGTGTAATTTTCCTTCAGAGCAATCCGTGTTCTCCCACACTGTATATATATATATATATATATATATATGCGATTCTTTGTCGAATCATATGCTTATTTACTAAAATGCCAGACATTCGGCAAGAGAAAGCAATATATAGGGTGTAGAGTGCCTTATTATCAGGTAATCTCCGATTGTTCATGATCTTCCACAATCAGTGCTGTGCTTAAGATATAAGCTCTGATTGTCCAGAAGCGCATTTTGTTTCTTTGGTGTATGTTTCTAGGTTTGAACCAAGTTAGATATAGATTGATTCAAAAGTAGAAAAATCTTAACAAATAATATCAAATTGGGAAAAGTGCATTAAACCCGGACTATTTTTTCACTTTAAACTAACATTCCTGAACTACACTTTTTACACAAAACTTTCTAAATTATTACAATTTTTATAATTCACTTCATTCCGTTATAATACCGTTAGTTAAATTAAGATAATTTGGACTCAGATCTCCTGAGGTTTTGGTTAATTGCACTCGTCCCCTGAGATTTCATTTTTCTTGCAATGACATTCCCTGAAGGGGAGAAATGATCGGAATGCCCTTGTATTGTTTGCCTTATTTCATGAGATAAATATTTAGGTGATGAAATTACCTCCATGCCCCAAGATGAAAACCCTATAATGTATATATATATCTATAACAACTATTCTAAAATGTGAGTGGTTGATAATATTTTCAAATATTTTCTTCAAAATAAAAATTAATGAATTAATATGTATTAGTTGGAGTGCAACACTATGGAGTATGTCAAAACGATATAGAGTAAAAGAAAATGGGTTGAAAATATTTCAATACTTTTAAATAATTATAATAATTAATTAATATGCATTACTTGAAGTGTAACTCTAATGAATATTTTAAAAAATATAGATTACTAAAGATATAAGACAAGGGGTTATAAATATTTTAATATTTTTTTAATATATATTATATAATTAATATACATTAATTAAAATATAATTAATGGATATTTCATAAGATATAGAGTAAAGATATAAGACAAATATATTTCAGCAAAGAAAAATAATATAACTTAAAATACAAAAATTTGTATATATTTATCTATCTATCTATATACTACTAATAAAAACACAAAAACTCTCTAATATTTCGATTAATTATCACATTTTATAATATAAAAAATTATAATAAGTAAACATTGTCATTATTTAAAGTGTAAGGACTTAAATTAACTTTACAAAAAAATAATAATAAACCATTTGTCATATTTTTATAAAAATATAAAAAATTACAAAAATAAAGTTTGTTATTATTTTACAGTGTAAGGGCTTAAATTAATTTTACATAAAGAATAATAATAAATATTAAATTAATTTTATCCATGTATCACCTTCTAAAATACAAAAAAAAAAATTATCATAAATAAAATGTATTATTATTATTTAATTTAAAAGGTCACAGTATTAGTTTTAGGGAAAAATTAAAAAACGATAACTTTTGGGGCCTATATTACAAAAATAACAATTTAAGAAAAATAATTTAAAGAAAGGTGATAATATTTAAAAAATCATTGTATCCAAAGTACTTGAAAAGTTTTTCAAATTGAGCTTAAGACACAAGGGTTGTTTGGTCTATTAATTTAGCCAACTTATCTTTTACACTAAAGCAAGAGTAAAAGAGTCATTTAATGAGGTCTTTACCCCTTCAGGGGATAGGGGGTGTTATTGTAAGAAAAATAAAATCTTAGGGGGTGAGTGTAATTGACTAAAATTTTAGGGAATCTGAGTGCAAATTATCCTAATTTTAACTAACGGTGTTATGACGGAATGGGGTTAAATGCAACGCTTAAATAGTTTTGGGGGGCAATGCTTAGTTCAGGGAGGTTAGTTAAAAAAAGAGAAGAAAAAATAAGGGGGTTTAATGCACTTAACCCTATCAAATTAATCAAGAAGACTCGTAGATCAATTGTAGAAAGTTTTAACAAATACTATTAAACACCAATAATGTTTAACAAATATTGCTAACCGAAAATAACAAACCAATAGATGATAGAATGGCTTCTTAATACTAAATGAGAACAAGTACCTAGGATTAAGACAAGGATAATATCGGGTGTGGTTCTAGGCGGGTGTATCCTCTTCCGCTCCCGCAATTGTTAAGAAATATTCACCTCATCCCCGCCCAAAATCGGCTAAACAGGGTGGGAGGTCACCTTGTCTCCGTTGGATTTTTTAAAATCATTGGGTGACCGCGGGTACCCGTTAAAAGTTTAAATTTTTAAATATATTATTTTAAAATTAAACAACTCCACAAAATTATGTACTTAAAACACGAAATTTAACATTATAAAAAGTAGATAAACTTTCAAACTATCCAACAATCCAAATGACAATACATTTTGCCGAAAATAACAACAAAAAAAGAAGATTGTTCAATATTATGTTCACTTCAATTTAGACAATGACACAAATAGAGTTCAGAATTAGTGGATTATACTTATTTTCTATTTACTATATACATTATGATATGTTTAAACGGGGCGGGGCGGGGACACCTAAAACCGTCCCCGCCCCGTTTATATGCGGAGTTTTTTTCCTATTCCATCCCCATCCATATAGTATAAATGGAGCACCCAAAATTATTATAAACTGGCAAAGGTGAGCCGAGTACAAGGCGTGGCAGGGCAAATTGTCATCCCTAATTTAAGAGGTATTTATTGGCATACAAAATAAATTTAATAGGTCATAATAATTACCAGCTTTATTTTGGACATTTGTCCCCCCATTTTTTTAGGTAATAAATAAAAGTTTTAAAGACCTTTTTTTTTCATTTGTATACGTGTAAGGGCAAAAAATATTAGGCTCACTTGAACCTATAACATGTCAAGCCTAGCCCATAAGCGAAATATTCTAAGAATAATTTTGGCTTAAAGTCAAAGCCCACTATTTTAAGAAGTGGGAGGTTGAGAAAGACATGTAGATCACGTCCCATAAAATTAGAGACATGATTATAGAGAGTGGAGAGATTGGTGGGCCAAAAAATACACCATATTCGTGTATATAAATGAAATCAAAATCATCAATAAAGCAATTATGAGTGTATGCAAAAAATCGCATCTACAATACATCTTTTAACTCTTTGTTTTTTTTAATGTAATATGTAACTGTATAAATCGATGTACAAAAAAGTATACTCCGTGCAATATTTCTATACAATTTTGAAATCTTTTAAAATCAACAAATCTATACTTATTTATTTTAACATTTATTCAGATATTTATGTATTTAAGCCTTTGAGCTTCCTCTTAAATGTAATTATTACGGTTATTATTACATTTATCCATACAAAAGGACTTGTCATATTTGTCTATATTTTAAGTATGTTAAATAAACAAAATATATAAAAATTTATCTTTGCAACCTTTAAATAAAGTAGGCGTTTTCGAATATTTTAAATCTTAAAATCTATAATCAGATATTCTAGCATTTACTCTTATATTTATGTGTTAAACCTTGAGCTTTCCATTAAATGTAATTATTATCACTGCTATTATTGTTTCAAATGCACACAAACTTGTAATATTTGTAAAATACTTTCAAATGTTAAATTAAAAAAAAAAAAGTAAAAACCAATTATCTTTGTAAACTTTGATGAAGCGTAGAATGGTCGGGTAGAAAACGATGTCGTTCCTATCAAAAAGAACAAACAGTGACCGGAAGAGGTACCGGCCAAATAGGCTCCGACGGTCAAGTTAGAATTTGGATCGTTCAGAGAAATATAGCAGGAGTAATGTTGAGTGATTATTGCGTACCTCTTTAGGTTGACCTCAACCCTATATTTATAAGGTCTTTCATGCGGTGGTCTTGATTGAGTTGTAACGTGTCGAATATATCTTGACAGCTACTCATATGTATCTTGATAGGATTTTGATAACTACCTGTAGGTATTATATTGAGATGGGTAGAGTCCTGGTAGTAGGTAGCCGGTTGACAAATCCTTATCTTGCACGTGTCGTACAAGTTATACCTATCAACTGTCCCCCGTTCCCAAATTCGCTTGTCGTGTTTAGGGAACGAAATATTTTTCTGTCGTGTTTTATTTATATATATATATATATATATATGTATATATATACACATGTGTATGATTTAAGTCAACAATGATAGGTTACCTATACGAATTCACACATATTGCATATGTATATACACACGTGTCCGTGTGAAATTGATCTATTGGAAAGTAACCTGATGGGGCATGGCAGCAAAAGGACGAGCGTGGTTGACACTCCTGCTCGTGACCAAGTCTTGCGCAACTGCTTTCGAATTCAAATGCTCAACGGTCATAAATTTAAATGAGGGAGCTGCAATACAACGACCCTCATTTAGTGCTCTATAAATTCATCATCAACTCTCAATGCTCAACAACTCCCATCCTTGCCCCCGTATTTTTCTGTAATTTAGGCTTTTACCAACTTGTTACTCTCCTTTATATCTTGTTTCTCCCTCTTTCTTTCTTTTTTTTTTATATTTTTGCCCAAATATTTTTATAAAAATATTCTATGGCACCAAAAAACGTAGGGGACGTAATTTCCACTGTCCATCCGACTGTGCTTAATAAGTTGAAGACGGAATTTGTATTTCCGTACGAGGTTGAACTAAATTGTCCGGGTCTAAATCAAAGAGCGCACCACTCCCTTCCACATCGGATGTTTCTCTACACCTCATATTTTGATGTTGGGTTGCGCTTACTGCTTCCCTGACTGTCGAGAGAGATCTTGGACCATTTTGGTCTCATCTCTTCCCAACTATATCTAATGTCTGGAAGGCTATTCTAGGGGCTCCTCTTCTATGATGCCTGTGCGGGAATGAATCCATGTTTCTTCAAGAGTTTCTTTCTTGCTATTACATCCAGTGCAATGGTACCTAGGCCAATTTTTTAACTGCAGCAAAAGGCTTCCCACAGGAGATTGGTGACAATCCAAAGCTTTGGTGGAGTCATTTCTTTCACACTAAAGGCAACGGATTGGAGTTCCTGGACACGATCGAAGGCGAGGACAATGGTCCGTCTGTTCTAAAGGAAGCGGGTGATCTTAATGAAGCAGGTAAATTTTTTTATTTTTTATTTTTATATTTTTTTAACACATATTTTCTTCTCTTCTGTAGTGAAAAAGAAGTTATCCATTCTTTCACTAGAAGAGAAAAAACATATGAAGAAGAGACTGAAGATGGCAAAAGTTTTCGTGGCCCAGCATAAGGAAGAGTCTTTTTTTTTTTCAAGCGCTTTGTCGAGATATTGTTTTGGCCTTCATGGAAGCCCTAATATCCTACCCGTACCTCCTTTCCCTGCTCTCCGAGTGGGAGTTCGTCAGCTTCACCATCACATCCGAAGCTCCATTCTCCGGCATCTGGAGGATGTCGGGAAACTGTTGACTCTGGTCAGACCTCCCCCGCTCCTCCGACGACCGACAGTCAGTCATTCTCCAGTCCTCCCCCAATTTCTAATGGGAGTCATGCACTTTCTACTCCTGGAGATCTTAGTTCATCCCTGATAGTTGGCGAGAGTCAAACGTCTTCCACACCTGGATATCTTGGCGTACCCCCGACAGTTGGCGGGAGTCGAGCGACTGAAGATCTTGACTCACCCCCGACAGTTGGCGAGAGTCGGGCACCTTCCACCAATTCCAGTGCATGTATCATCATTTGTTTTTTTTAGCGTTGCTTATTTGTTTTGTCTCAAATACCAATATTTTATTGTGTACACAGGGGGATCTCAGTGGTTTCCCCAGGATGTGCTTGATAACTTTTTAAATAAAAAGCACAAGACAGGTTTGTCGCCACCCATTCCCCGCTTCTCCTCCTCCCTGTCTGGCCAAGGTTCTTCTCCCTCTCCCCAGATGATGGCGAGAGCATCCTCTGGTCCGTTAGGACCTTGGATCTTGATTCAAATACTAGGAACAAGAGGCCTGCTATTCAGACTGGGTTCAGCCAGTTCTCTGGACCGCCTACTTTCGGCCAGTCTTCGCGGCCTGGGCCCATTTTCGAGATGTTTGCCCTTTCATTCGTTCCTGAGTCCACGTCTTTATCAGGTGATACCGTGATGTCAAGTGTGCAGGTAGCGACTGAAAAGCTCATGGGCGCTTTGATGGATGAGGATCTTCAGTCATTGGAGAATGAGAATGGCTCTATTGTAGAGGCTTACCGGAGATCTCTCCTTGATGCAGGATGGGTTAATATATCTGCATTATTCATGGTCCGCTTTTTATATTTTATATGTTGACCCATTTTTCTTTTTGTAGAATTTGACCCGAGGCAAATACATAGCTCATAGATGCATACGAGTTGAGTCCGAGAAAGATCAAATGGTTGTCAATCATTAATCGGAGATCGATGAACTTCAGGGCCATTATGAGCGTCGGCACCAACAGCTTAAGACTGCCCGACTGGAGGAGATCAATAAGCTAAAGGGGACTTATGAGTCTGACCTCAAGAGAGCAGAAGAGGAACATGCCTCTCTTTTGGCCCAACAGTTGGGCGAAACAAGGATTGCTGCAGTTAAGGAATTCAGACACTCTCCTGAGCTCCAGGAGCAACAACTGGTATATTACCTTGGTGGTTTTGAGGATCTCTGCGAGCAGGCGACTGTTTTTCATCCAGCAAAGGATTCAATCCTAGTGGAGGTCGTAGGCAGTAATTGTTTATTTTTCTTTTTCTATGTTGAAATATTGTAGTGTCGCTGTGATATTTCATTTTCTTTCATTTTCATTTGATGTACTTTGAAAGTTTATGAATGAAATGATGTTTATGGACCTTGATCCTTGATTTATGTAGGAAAAACTTGACATTTCATATTAATGCAGTTTTTGTGAGAAGGTGAGTAGTAATTTTACTCTTTTTTATTTATAGGATTTGGGCGTCACTCAGCCATATCCTTTCAATAATAAGATTATAACCCCGAGCTTTACTCAGCCCCCCCTTTCTGTTAGGGGACCAATTTTTTGGGTGAAAGAATATGTTTATGATAACACAGTAAGTGCTCAAGAATTATAGAAAAATAATTCTCTTTATTGATAATTGGCGGGATAACAGCTCTAACAATTAATGTAAATTAAATAACTTCTACTGTAGAATGCTCAATGGCTTATTGCAAACTAAATCTAAGTAAATGAAATTACTCAAAATGATGCTAAAGAAAAAAAAATAGAGGGTAGCCTAAACTGACCCTGATACTACATTTCCACTTTTACTAGTGATACTTCCTTAAGTGTTGCGCATTCCAAAGACGGGGTAGCTGCTTTCCCTGGAGGGTCTCTAGCCAGTATGCCCCCTGCTAGTATGTGCGGGTTACCCTGTAGGGGCCTTCCCAGTTAGGGGTCAGTTTTTCTATCTTCACAATTTCACGGTTGCTGGTGAGTGGGGCGACTTCCCGTATGACAAGGTCTCCTGGTTGAAATCTTCTCTGTTTTACCCGCGCATTGTAATATCTTGACATTGCCTGTTGGTAGACAGAAACCCTCATCTGGGCTTGCTCCCTCCTTTCCTCAATCAGATCTAAGATAACTGCGAATTCTTTTTCATTATGTTCTGGATTGTAGTGACTTGTCCTGTAACTTTCCAATCCGATTTCAACTGGGGTCACAACCTCACTACCGAAAGCAAGGAGAAAAGGGGTCTCACTCGTGGGTGTTTTGGCCGTAGTCCTGTAAGCCCATAGTATAATGGGCAACTGTTTAGGCCATGACCCATTGGCCTTCTCCAGATCCTTTTTGATCATCCCAAGAATCGTTCTGTTGGCAACCTCTGCCTGCCCGCTAGCTTGCGGGTGTCCAGGAAAAGAGTAGTGGTTTTTTATTCCCAGACCCGAATAAAACTCTCGGAATACACTTCCTTCAAACTGTTTTCCATTGTCAGACACCATGACCACGGGGACGCCGAATCTGCAAATGATTGACTTCCAAGTGAAGTCTTTGACATTCTTGGCAGTGATTTGGGCTAGTGGTTGTGCTTCCACCCATTTAGTAAAGTAGTCAATCCCTACTATTGCAAATTTGGTTTGACCCTTACCCCGAAGCAATGGGCCAACCAAGTCGATTCCCCACTGAGCGAATGGCCATGGTCCAGTCATGGGTGTTAATTCTTCCGCTGGCAGTCTGGGGACATTAGCAAATCGCTGGCACTTGTCACATTTCTTCACGTACTGTAATGTATCATTTTGTATTGTCGGCCAGTAGTACCCTTGTCTTATAGCCTTATGGGCTAGAGACCTGCCCTTTACATGGTTTCCACATAAACCCTCTTGAATCTCTTTGAGGATGTAGTTTGCCTCCGTAGTAGAGACACAACGTAAATATGGAAGAAAAAGACTCCTTTTATAAAGAACTCCGTTGATGAGAGCATATCTGGTGGCACGAAGCCTTATCTTTTGGGCTTCCATTCGGTCTTCTGGTAATTCCCCATCTTGGATATACTTAATGATAGGTTATGCCCATTCCATACCTTGTTCTACTTACATGATCATTGTAGTCTCCTCCTGGTGAATACTTGGTTGATGTAAATGTTCCAAGGGAAATATATCATCCTCTGGCTCAATAGCCGTAGCTAAACGAGCAAGGGCATCTGCATGACCATTCTCTTCTCTTGGTATTGGGCAGATTACGCATTTTCTGAATTGACCGATCAATTCCTTTACCTTCAGTAGGTAAGCCTTTATTTTTTCTCCTGTCGCCTCATACTCCCCATTGACCTGGCCTACAACCAGTCGGGAGTCGGTGTTGACCTTCAGGTAGGGCACCTACAAGGTTTGCGCTATTCGAAGTTCTGCTATCAAAGCTTCATACTCTGCTTCGTTATTGGTAGCTTTAAACTTGAACCGGAGGGCGTAAGGGAATCTTTCTCCCTTATGAGTGATTAAGAACAAACCTGCCCCGCTCGCCTGCGAGTTGGATGAACCATCCACATATAATGTCCAGAGCACTTCCGGGTCTATTGGTCCTTCTGCCTCAGGAATGAGTATTTCTTCAGTAACTTCAGGGGCTTCTTTTAGAGGATAGGTGAACTCCGCCACGAAATCTGAAAGTGTCTGTCCCTTAATCGCTGCTCTGGGCTTGTAGCGGATGTCGAACTCTCCTAACTCAATCGACCATTTCACCAGGCGACCGGATGTTTCCGGCTTGTGGAACACCTGTGTGAGTGGTTGATCAGTAAGGACTGTTATCGTATGAGCCTAAAAGTATCTCCTAGCAGAAATAACCAGGGCAAATGCCAACTTCTCCATTACTGGGTACTTTTCTTCTGCTCCTCGTAGGGCTCGACTTGTGTAGTAGATTGGTCTCTGAATAGACCCATCATCTCTCATCAGGGCAGAACTCACTGCCGTTAGGGAGACAGCTAAGTAAAATAGAAGTTGTTCCCCTGGTATTGGCCGGGCCAACAGGGGTGGAAAGGCGAGATAATTCTTCAAATCCACAAATGCTTATTCGCACTCAGGGGTCCACTCAAATGCCTTTTTAAGCACCTTGAAGAAGGGAAGACATCTTTCAGTAGCTCTAGAAATTAGCCTGTTGAGGGCAACCACATTTCCCGTCAATCGCTACACATCTTTGGTTGACTGGGGTGACTTCATGTCTAGGATGGCCCGAATATTTTCCGGATTGGCCTCAATGCCTCTTCTACTGACCATAAACCCCAAGAACTTTCCTGATGATACAGCAAAAACGCACTTGGTTGGGTTAAGGCGCATTTGGTGTTTTCGAAGCATATAAAAAACTTCTTCGAGGTCTGCCAGATGATTCTCCTTCTTGACACTTTTAACTAACATGTCATCTACGTAGACCTCCATGTTCCTTCCAATTTGATCTTTGAACATGTTGTTGACCAATCTCTGGTAGGTAGCTCCATCGTTCTTTAACCCGAAGGGCATGACTTTATAGCAGTAAATGCCTCGGTCGGTGATGAAAGATGTTTTCTCACAGTCAAGAGGGTGCATGGGGATCTGATTGTAACCTGAATATACATCCATAAAGCTAAACAGTTCATTCCCTGAAGTAGATTCTACCAGCATGTCAATTCTTGGTAACGGAAAACTATCCTTTGGACATGCTTTATACAAATCTGTGAAGTCGACACAGAGCCTCCATTTTCCATTTGCCTTCTTTACTAGGACCACATTCGATAACCAGTCGGAGTAGTGGACCTCTCGAATGAAGTCCACCTTTAGAAGCTTGTCAACCTCCGACATTATAGTTGTATTCCTCTCTGGGGCAAATGTTCTTTTCTTCTGCTTTATAGGCTTGGCAGTAGAATCCACATTTAGGCGATGTTGCATAACTTAAGGATCAATGCTCGACATATCTTCATGTGTCTAGGCAAACATATCTTGATTCTGTTTTAAGAATCGAATAAGTTGATCCTTAACATCATCGGGGAGTAAAGACCCAATGCTTACTGTTTTTCAGTTCTTGCCCTCTTCCAGGCTTACCTCTATGAGGTCCTCTACTGGCTCTGGTCGGGGAGTATTTTGACTTGAGACTGATTTGAGACCTTCGATAGTAAGTGATTCCCGTGACCTTCTATCTCTTAGAGCGACTGCATATCATTCTCGTGCCATAACTTGGTCTCCTCTTACCTCTCCTAGACCATGATCAGTTGGGAACTTCATTAACAGGTGGTAGGTTGAAGTTATTACTTTCAATGCATTGAGAGTTGCTATTCCGAGGATGATATTGTAGGTGGAAGGGCAATCTACTACAAAAAAATCTACCATGATGGTAAACTGTCTTGGAGCCACCCCTACAATGAGAGGAAGGGTCACTATCCCCAGTGGAGAAACCTTCGCTCCAGAGAAATCGACTAGAGGCGATTTGGATGGCTTTAACTGGTCTCTTCCTATACCCATCTTGTTGAAAGCTTCAGAGAATAGCAAATCCACAGAACTTCCATTGTTGATCAGCACCTATCGGATAGTAAAATTGACCACTGCTATGGTAATTACCAGTGGGTCATCATGGGGATGTTGTACTCCCTGTGCATCATCGTCGGTGAAGGTAATGACCTGCCCTTCTAGTCGTGGTGATTTGGAAGGTGGAACAGAGGTATCCACCCCTTGAACCTCCATCATATTTCTGGCCCTTCTCACATGACCTTTTCAGGATGAGCTTGTTTCCCCACCTCTAGCAAACCCTCCAGAAATCACATTGATTTCCCGAACCGGCTGTTTATCTGGTGTGCGACTTCTTCGGGGAGCATCCTGTCGACCTTTTCCTTTATCACCATTGGTCGTAAACCGGCTCAAACGCCCTCTCTAGATCAGACTCTAAATCTGATTTTTGAGGTCGATGCATTCATCTGTCGTATGCCATGGTCGCGATGAAAACGACAAAATCTATCGCGTGCCCTTTTTGATGGATCCGACTTTAGCCTGGGTGGCCAGGATAATGAATGATCGTCTTGTATCTGAAAAAGGATCTCGCCTATCGGCTTGTTCAACGGAGTGAAGCTAGTGAACTTATCCTGACTCTTTGCAGGTCGAGATGACCTATCAATAGTCGGTTGGGTTCTCCGGCCTTTAGCTTCTCTCTTGTCCCTGGTAGTTATTGCTGGTTTTTTTTCTCCACCTTCTTTTCTTCAGTTCCTTTTCCTTTTAGGGCATTCATGGCATCCTTCGCATTCATGTGCCTCTGGGCTTTAACAAGTAGTTCTGCCATCGTCTCGGGCGGTTCTTTTGATAAGGAGAAAAGAAACCTAGAAGACTGTAATCCTCCCATGAAGGCTGTCACTGCCATGTTATCATTAACCTCATCAACCTGTAGCATCTCATTACTGAACCGGCTTATATAATCTCGAAACGATTCTCCTTTATCCTGTTTGACGTTTAGCAGGTAGGTGGCGGGTTTCATGTGTCTCTGCTGGGTAATAAAGTGCCCGATAAATTTCCTGCTTAACTCGTCGAAGTCACGAATAGAACTGAGCCTTAGCTTGTTGAACTAGACCCGGGCTGACCCCTTTAGGGTGATGGGAAAAGCTCGACACATGATAACATCTGGGACAGCCTGTAGATGCATGAGTGCCTTAAAAGTTTTCAGGTGGTCAAGAGGGTCCTTGGACCCATCAAAGTTTTCCAACTGTGGCATCTTGAACTTGTTAGGTAGGGGAACACTCATCATCAAAGCATCAAAGGGGGAATTAGTCTTCTGTAGGAGTTCATCCACAATAGCCGGGTTTTTGCCCTTCATTGTCTGTGCCATATCTTTCATCTATGCTTTCAAATCTTGGATCTGTTGATCCACACCCATGGCTTCTGTAAGATCATCGGGAGTCTTGCCTCGTTGGGTGCTCCGGATCACTGTCTTCCGTTGATCCTGGTTGTGGCTATGCTCTGCCCCCTCTTCCAAATTATTCTGTCCTATCGCATCTAGGGCAGGAGGAATGGGACCAGCCAGTCGTTGAAGAAGCAAAGCGTTCTGTTGGGTCTGCTGGATCACTTGGTCCATCCCTTGGGCTAGGGTTAGAACCTGTCGTTCTAATACCACCACACGTTCTGTAGGATCGCCTTGTCTGGCTGGATCTGAATTTTGGGGATTTTCAGAGTCATGTGCTGACCTGTCATCACCAACTTCTTGCTCTCCCAGAGAAACACGTGTCTCCTCTTGGCCATCAGGTCGGGGAGGATGCACTGGAGGTAGACCGGTATGGGTCGGTGGTACTCCTTGGTTGGTTGGGAGCAAGGGATCATTGGGTTGAAGGAGAAGATCTTTGGGTTGTCCAGAAGCATCACCCACCTTACTTTTGCTTCGTAGTTGGACCATTCTAATGCTTTCTGGAAGTAAGAAGCTGTCGTTTTCCACAGACGACGCCAACTAATGAAGCGTAGAATGGTCGGGTAGAAAACGATGCCGTTCCTATAAAAAAGAACAAACAATGACCGGAAGAGGTACCGGTGGGGTACCGGCCAAATAGGCTCTGACGGTCAAGTTAGAACTTGGATCGTTCAGAGAAATATAGCAGGAGTAATGGTGGGTGATTATTGCGTACCTCTTTAGGTTGACCCCAACCCTATATTTATAAGGTCTTTCATGCGGTGGTCCTGATTGAGTTGTAGCATGTCGTATATATCTTGACAGCTACCCATATGTATCCTGATAGGATTTTGATAACTACCTGTAGGTATTTTATTGAGATGTGTAGAATCCTAATAGTAGGTAGCCGGTTGACAAATCTTTATCTTGCACGTGCTGTATAAGTTATACCTATCAAACTTTATAACCTAAAAATAAATATAAATATGTATTTTGGTATATTGAAGCCTCTAAACTGCCATTTTTTAATTATAAATATATTTTATAATATTTTTAAATGAGAATATTATAGACATTTCACCAAATAAAAACTCCTCAGGGTGCATGTCATTGACTATGGCGGAAAAGTGTCTCTAGGGTGCATTTCATTGAAAAATCTTAAATGATATTTGTTTATCCAAGAGAAGTCTCTATAGTATACATACTTGAAAATTCAAATGTTTAAGCCTTCTTCTTTTCTATACATTTCTTTTAGGCTTTCGACACATTGTCGCCTACCAGAGCATAGTAGAGTGTTTGGGGGACTCACGAAGCAGATGCAGCTGATTTTGGTTTTTTTGTTATCCTAGTGCCTTGTTGAAAGTACACATTAATAGACATGATAAATGTTCTTATTTTCTAACTAACCTTCCTGCATTATCAGCGAAGCCATCATTATGTTCTAATGGTCTTATTCTTTTTTTTTTTTTTTTTTCTTCTCGACTTGTTGTCAACAACCAATTGAAGATCCAATCTATCCTTACGATAATTACAGTTTCACCTCTTATCATTATTATTATTATTAGGATTTACTTCAAGAAACCCTATATGCTATTCAATTTAATTAACTAACCAATTTGCCCCCTATACTATCCAATTTTATCACTATGCTTCATCCTCCTCACATTTTGAATTAAAATATCTAAACTACCCTTCCTTAATAGTATAAGGGGGTTTAGTGAAGTCAACCCTTAAAAAAATTATTTTTTGTAAAAACTATAAATTTCAATATATATATATATATATATATATATATATATATATTTAAGAAAATATGATTTTTTCGGAAAAATATGTTTTTTGCGAAAAATATATATTATGTTCCAAAATATGATTTTTATATGATTTTTTTCTAAAATATTGCGAAAAAGTATTTATTATGTTCCAAATTTTGAATTTTTTTCCGAAAAATATTTTTTTTGTGAAAAATATATATTATTATGTTCCAAAATATGATCTTTTCCGAAAAATAATTTTTTTGCGAAAAAAATAAACTATTATATTCCAAAATATGATTTTTTTCCGAATTTTTTTTTGCAAAAAATATATATTATTTTTTCTAAAATAATATACTCCTTTCGAAAAATATATATATATTTTTGAATTTATAATTTTTGCGAAAAATATAATAGATTTTCGAAAAATAATTTTTTTAAATGGTTAATTTCACTAAAACCCCTTATACTATTGAATGTAATTTAGGCATTTTGACTCAAAATGTGAGGTGAGGGGGCATAATGATAAAATTGAATAGTATAGGAGGCAAATTGGACACAATGGAGGTTAGTTGATTAAACTGGATAGTATAAGTTTTTTTTTTTAAATTAACCCTTATTATTATTATGGTAAATTATAATTACACCCCCTAAAGATATGATTTATTATGCTTGCATCCTCTATCCTTAGGATAATCACAATTTCACCCCCTAAAGTTTATAAATTATAACAAATACTCCCTAGGATGAACTTATGGCGTGGTTAAACCCGATCAATGCTAGGTGAATATCTAAAATACACCCAAATTTATTGTTATGAACATTTTTGCTTCAATCTATTAGATTAATGCATTCATTTTGCCTCAATTTTTACACCCTAATTGGATAATTATTGACAAATCAGATAAAAAATATAATTTTTTACACGCTAATTGAAAAATATCTAGGGGTATATATGTTATTTCACTTTTTTGGTCATCTGAATTGGGCTTTGATGAACTAAATGAGGTGAAATTGTAATTAATATAAAAATAAAAAGTATAAGTGTAATAAATTATATCTCATGGGGATGCAAATATAATTTATCCTTATTATTATTATTTTCTGATAATAAGTATAACTTAAATTAAGACTTTCTTTAAAAAAAAGTTACACACGTTAAGACTTTTGAAATGGATCTCATTTCAATCCAAATCAACATCTACACAAATATTATTTTACTATAGGCAAAAGTGCATAATACCCCCTTAGGCTTGGGCTTTGTAGAAGTTGCAAAATAAACTCGTGTGCTTTTTTTAACTCCAAATTACTATCACGTGCTTTTCAAAAATTGTACAACACCCCCTTATGCTTCGCTTAGTTCCAAATTACTATCATGTGATTTTCAAAAGTTGCAAAATACTCTCCTTGGATATGTTTTACACAAAAATATTGACCATTTTGTCCCCCTTATCTTGTAATAACCCATTTTTAGTATTTTTTTTACTTTTTTTTTTCTTTTTCAATAATATAATTAATAATTCAAAACTTTACACATATATTTTTTTTTCTAGGGGTATTCAAAACCGATTCGGTTCCTTAAAAGTAAGAACCGGAATCGAACCAAACCAAACTGGAACAAAATAAAAAAGCTACCAATTTTTTTTTTTCAATTCATGAAAAAATATAGATAAATTTGTATATTTACGAATTTTTTTTGTAAGTTATAATTTAACGAAAAAAGTAATATATAAATTTGTATATTTTTTTGTAAGTTATAATTTAACCCAAAAAAATGGCAAATAGATAAATTTATATATATATTTCCACGAATTAAATTTATTTTTTGGGTAGCTTTTCACGAAATTTTTTTTGTAGCTTTTTTACTTATATTTTTGGTAACCTTTTTTTTATCCATGCACGATAACATTCATAGGTGGGAGGAGCAAATTTCCCTAACACCATAACAAAATAATTACATCCATACAAGTTAGTTCGTATGGATGATCGAGTTCTCATACGCTATAACTTTCATAGGTGGGAGGAGCAAATTGGCCTTACATCATAGGTAGACCTGTCAATGGATTGGATTTTGACCCGAATCCGATCCGATTAGTCGGATTTGGATTAGAAAAAAAATCCGATAATCCGAATACGATCCGAATCCGATAATCCGATTCCTTAACAAATTAGATTTGGATTTGCCTAATCCGATTCGATAATAACCCGATCCGATTAATTTTATATATACACATATATATTATGTTATTAATATGTAAATATTAAATAGTATACTAAATTATGTTTCAATTTTTTTTTTCGCTTTTTCATTTTTATGTTTTTATAGTCATGTATTATAAGTATTGATTGTAATATATATAATTTAGTGTTTAATATTATTAAAAAATAACATAAAAATAAAAAAAAAATTAATAATTTTTTGTAATTTTTTTTACCTAATCGGATCGGGTTATCGGATCAGATATCCGAAAATAAACAAATTCGGATTTGGATCAATTAAGTGAAAATTCATCGGGTTATCGGGTCGGATCGGATCGGATATATGCTAATCGGATTCGGATCGGATCAGGACAGATCCGATCCGAATCCGACCCGTTTACAGGTCTAATCATAGGTGAGGATGGCTTGAAAACTCGAGGGATTCACTTGCCCCCTTGAAGAAGACAGTTAATCCCATAACGTCCTCTTGGGTTATTAACTGCATATTCAATCAAAAAGTACCTCTTCACAGAGTTAACTTTCATTATTCAATTTTGGAACTTCTTAAATCTTTATGTTGGCATTTATTAACCTAGTTGATTTTGGACCTTATTCTTAAATCTTTTATGTAACCTTGTTGATGATCAACTGATTGTTGATTTCACTGCCTTATGGTCCGCAACATTGCTCCCTTCCTCGCTGACTTGTTTATGAAATTTCCACCTTATTCTTAAATGTATCTGAAATTTCCCATCTTATCTTCATTAAGATTGATGCGGATGAACTCAAGGTAAAAAAATATCTATAACAACTAAAGTAAATAAAGTCGTCCCCTTTCCAACTATAAAATCATTGTTAAAATTGTGTTTGGATCCCAAAATCAAACAAGTCTGTAAGGAAATAAGAAACATTTTTTTGTGTTTCACTTAAACACATACGGCTTCTTGTTCAGCTGACCAATCAATTCACTCACGTTACCTGAATTCATTGAACGCAGCTCTATATATGAGCTCGACCATTCGGAAGTAGAATACCGGCGCAAATTCTAGATAAATTTCTATCAATTCTTTAGCAATTTATTTGTGAAAGATCCACTGGCCTTCCTCTTTCTATAAAAACAAAAATAATCTCAAACATATGACGGGAAAAATACAAAAAAAAAAGACAACATTTTACCAACCGCGTGCTCATGTAAGTTTTTAGAAAATCTACCAATCTGCATTGATTCATACTCCTCCTTCATCTTCAAAACATGATGCATCAGAGAACTAAAAAGCGGGTAATTCTTTACGAAAAACCAACACGTCATGTTATAGACAAGTAGACAACAAGAGAAAATCAAACATTATACATTTAGAGAGAGAGAACCAAAGCAAAAAATAATTATCTACATACTTTACATCCTGGTAGGTCTTGCACGTTGGGAGAATATTGGAAATCATCTCCCAGAAAAGCTTTAGAGAAAGACTCCACCTTTCTTTCAATCTAATCACTTTGTGATGTTCTTTTTTTTAGAGCTTTTGATATAGTTACACCAACTAATTTTCGGAAATTGAAAATATCCTCCTTAAGCCCAGTGATAGGATCTGTACATAGTCAAAATATAAAGGTTTAGTTAATTAAGTTATAGTCACAAGTTATCAACATAAAATGTTTTGTTAATTATGTTATAGTCACAAGTGACTAACTTATAACTAACTTGTGTGCAAACACCTAAAATTCTATATAATTTAATTATTTGTAGGTACCTTGTTCAATTGGTTTCGACCAGAATACTCTGGCTGTTGGAGAACCGTTGGTTGCTTCTATAATGGTTACTCTTGCAGGCATTCAATGCCTTCAATTCTTCCTCTCAACAGTCCTACACTCAAAGATTATCGGATTCTCATCAATTATCTCCGGTGCACCAAACCATTTCAAATGCGATAGAAATAATTCTATTTTAAGTTTTTTTATTTTGTTTCTTTTTCCTCCATATGCATTTAACCTTGATAATATCTATCCAGTTCATGCTACTTACACATGCACATCTCAGCAATAACAATTGATACTTCCTGTTGCCTCAAGTTTCTATTCAATAAGGCATAGAGTACCCTATTCTCGCATCTTTCAAATGACAACAAATTTTTTTAAGATCACTCTTTTCTCTATCTACTACGGACCAACAGTCTTCTTACTAGACTTCTTTATATGTTAGGGTCATACAATTTTTCTGGTTGACTTGATTCATTCTTATATCTATGTAGTTTGTTCTTGTTAACAACCTACTATTCTAATATTTAAATCCTTCAAACACACCCTCACGAGTGGCTTTTTTTGGTCCAATACGTGTAACCATTTTTTATGTGGGTGATGGTGAGGTTTGAACACAGGACATTTGACTCTTATATCATGTTACCAACACAACTACTGAAAGCTTTAATTGGTATCGAGGGTGTAGTTTTGATATTTAAATCCTCAACATGTTTTCCAGAGAGTTGCCAAAGGAGGAGAGTCTTGAAAAGAAATGTCAAATGTTGGCATATTTCATGACCAAAAGTTGTGTCTAAGACTAACATTGTCACCACTTCCTATTATCCTCCACTATCAACTCCTACCCCAATCATCCCCTTCTCATGTCTTCAAATCCTTTTTTATTTTTCTCAAAACTCAATTCCCCCCTTATTCAAATTTCAAAAAAGAAACAATACATGTATAATACACACATGTATATATAAATATACATTCACATGCACACATAAAAACAGAGAAATCGAGGTGATGGGGGTGTTTGGAAGTGGTGGTTAAGGCAGTTGAGAGGAGAGACAGATTGGAGTGGGGTGGTTGAATTTGTTGGGTGTGGTGGATTATTTAGGTAAGGAGAGAGAAGGTCAATTCAGTTTATTAGGGTTCCAAAACAATTATGCTCAAAAGAAACACTAATAAACCTAAGGGTAGTAAGGTAAAATAAATAAATAAATTAGTTACTCAGACCGGGGGTGTGAGAGTTTTTTGAGAACTTTCATCTGACAAGGGTAAACCTCAGGGGAGGTCAGCGTAATTTACCCTATTACGATTGTAGTCAACAAAAACCCTTATAAGTCAATAAATAGATATATTCGTTTTCCTTGTTTTAAATTGGTTAATTTTTCCAATATGGGTTCACATGCCTGGTAAAAAGTAAGGTACCTTTGTTGGCTTACTATGTGAAAATCGTCCATAGGGTTTTTGATTATGTTTCATTTGTTGAAGATCTTATTTGTCAAGGAAAAAAGCTTGTTGTTGGACCCTCCAAAATAAAATGATTAAATTTAACAATTCATAACAAGAGAAGATCAAGAGACCAGCACAACATCAAAGAAAAGGTACTTTTGTTGGCTTACTATGCGAAAAACGTCCATAGGGTTTTGCTAACCTACTTTTATATAAGTATAACTTTGAATTTGCAACTACGATAGCATATCTGCGAGAAGGGGTCACATATTTAATATGAAAATTAACAATAATGGTGAAAACCTTGATTGTGATTGGCTCAGCGGGTCCACCGCAAGTGTCTTCCTTTGACCGTACACTATTGTAATGTTCGCCAGTGTGATATGATCTGCAAAATGATTAACATGTTGGATTGCCGATGTTTTTTGTCATAAAACACAAACACAGAACCAATAGAGAATAAAAATAACTCGTATCTTAAACAAAGTTCTGGGCAACAGGGCTGAAGCACTACTAAATACTTCTAACCAAGTTCTTGCTGAGGTTTATGTGGCTATAATATTTTAGGAGTTGCATCTTGATGTGACTATAATGAATTCCGGCGTTGTACAACTACCTGTCTTAAAAGGCACCTAGGCAAGCATCGCGATTGTTGGTAATCAATTTAATATAGAGCCGTGTTCCACGAACCAAACCCAAAAGCATTTAAATATAGAGCCGTGTAACAAATTTAATTCCTTATTCTGTTAATTTTTTAATCAAAATGAAGCAGGTAAATTAAATCATTTCAGAAGGGCTAAACTTAAGACTCGTTACGAATTTAGGATTACTACTCTATTTTAATCTTCAATGAATCAACTGTTCCACGTCATTGCCACGAAAATTTTATATCAATGTTTGAGGATAGGTCTTGGTGCAATGGTAAGGTTGCTCCATTGTGTCTTGGACGTCATAGGTTCTCTCCGCCTACATAATTACATCTGACTCTCCCAGACCCAACAGTGACGGGAGCCTCGTGCACTGGGCCAACTAGCCCTTTTTGTATCTTTTTACCAAGAGTTGCAACCTTAACATAGATGGAAAGTTGGTGATAGACTTCGTAAAAATAATTAGCATTCTTCACATGTAACTGCTATGTGAAGTGCACCGCATTCTGTAAATAAAGCTAAAGGTAACGTCGATACCCTATCTGTCCCTTCCAGCATTCTTGATTAACAGTTTTTAATGAGCACTAACATGGAAAATGGGTTTATTTAAGAGCAGCTTCAAAGAAACCATAATAGATACAAAGACAATTTCAGACTGCCATACTGACCTTATTGTTGCTTTCTTCTACTGGAAGGTGATCAGTAAGAGAAGATTGACAATGAATCATTTGATTGGTATAAAATTGCCTTGAATTATTTCCTTGAATACCTGATCGAAAAATTCTATGCGACCTACGATAGTCTCACTCTCCTTAACTTCCCAAAGCATGAGATCTAAACCCAGCACTTAAAATCCACACCCAGCCTATCTACAACCATAGTCACTTCCTCACTTTCAGTTTTGCGCTGTTTTATTTCAGGAATATATTCGGAATTGCACTCAGATACCCTTCTTCTTTTCAGAAAAGAAATATCAACAGTTTTGCCTCTGTTCACGAACTTACCAATTCCATTTTTATATTCATGAGGCCCACCATCTTTAGGAGGGTCTTCTCGTGCATCCCACCATGGGCACCTTTTATCCTGGAAAACGGTAAAACTTGTAAGTCAACAAGAAGTAGGACCATGGTATGGAATTTTGGGGGAAGAATTTTAAGAAGCTAAATATTTTAAGTGAGAGAACTTGTACTAAGAAGTGAAAAAAGAAAGTTCATGGAGCAAACTTATTTGTACAAGATTAAGCCAACAGAGGACAACGACAGACATGCTTTCCATGCCTTTTGATCTTTTCCAGCATACAAAAAATTCAGTCACACAATGTTTTTGGTTTTAAGAATCAACTAACAATGGAAGATTCAGCACTGAATTTCAGTAGAGAAATATACAAGTACAGCTAAAACCAGATTGCAGAGAATTGCAATTATTTTGTAACTTCAAGAGTTAAAACACCAGCTTAACTACATTATATTGTCTATATCAATCCCGAAATACCACTGATTACATCAATGGTTACTCCTGCAGGTCATTCAGTGCCTTCAATTCTTCCTCTCAACAGTCCTACACTCTTAAGATTATCGGATTCTCATCAATTATCTCCAGTGCACCAAACCATTTCAAATGCGATAGAAATAATTCTATCGACTCGTTTTTTTATTTTGTTTCTTTGTCCCCCATATGCATTTAACCTTTGATAATATCTATCCAGTTCATGCTACTTACACATGCACATCTCAGCAATAACAATTGGTACTTCCTGTTGCCTCAAGTTTCTATTCAATAAGGAATAGAGTACCCTATTCTCGCATCTTTCAAATGACAACAAATTTTTTTAAGATCACTCTTTTCTCTATCTACTACGGACCAACAGTCTTCTTAGGTCATACAATTTTTCGGGTTGACTTGATTCATTCTTATATGTATGTAGTTTGTTCTTGTTAACAACCTACTATTCTAATATTTAAATCCTTCAAACACACCCTCACGAGTGGCTTTTTTTGGTCCAATACGTGTAACCATTTTTTATGTGGGTGATGGTGAGGTTTGAACACAGGACATTTGACTCTCATATCATGTTACCAATACAACTACTGAAAGCTTTAATTGGTATCGAGGGTGTAGTTTTAATATTTAAAACCTCAACATGTTTGTCACAGAGTTGCCAAAGGAGGAGAGTCTTAAAAAGAAATGTCAAATGTTGGCATATTTCATGACCAAAAGTTGTGTCTAAGACTAACAGTGTCACCACTTCCTATTATCCTCCACTATCAACTCCTACCCCAATCATCCCCTTCTCACGTCTTCAAATCCTTTTTTTTTCTCAAAACTCAATTCCCCCCTTATTCAAATTTCAAAAAAGAAACAATACATGTATAATACACACATGTATATATAAATATACACTCACATGCACACATAAAAACAGAGAAATGGAGGTGATGGGGGTGTTTGGAAGTGGTGGTCATGGCTGTTGAGAGGAGAGACAGATTGGAGTGGGGTGGTTGAATTTGTTGGGTGTGGTGGATGATTTGGGTAAGGAGAGAGAAGGTCAATTCAGTTTATTAGGGTTCCAAAACAATAATGCTCAAAAGAAACACTAATAACCCTAAGGGTAGTAAGGTAAAATAATAAAAAAAATTAGTTACTCTGACTAGGGATGTGAGAGTTTTTTGAGACTTTCCATCTGACAAGACCTCGGGGGAGGTCAGCGTAATTTACCCTATTACGATTGTAGTCAACAAAAACTCTTATAAGTCAATAAATAGATATATTCATTTTCCTTGTTTTAAATTGGTTAATTTTTACAACATGGATTCACATGCCTTGTAAGAAGTATGTGCAATGCACGTAAAAAAGGTACCTTTGTTCGCTTACTATGTGAAAACCGTCCATAGGATTTTTTATTATGTTTCATTTGTTGAAGATCTTATTTGTTAAGGAAATAAGCTTGTTGTTGGACCCTCCAAAATAATATGATTAAATTTAACAATTCATAACAAGAGAAGATCAAGAGACCAGCACAACATCAAAGAAAAGGTACTTTTGTTGGCTTACTAAGCGAAAAATGTCCATAGGGTTTTGCTAACCTACTTTTATATAAGTATAACTTTGAATTTGCAACTACGATAGCATATCTGCGAGAAGGTGTCACATATTTAAAAATGAAAATTAACAATAATGGTGAAAACCTAGATTGTGATTGGCCCAGCGAGTCCACCGAAAGTGTCTTCCTTTGACCGTACACTATTGTAATGTTCGCCATTGTGATATGATCTGCAAAATGATTAACATGTTGGATTGCCGATGTTTTTTGTCAAAAAACACAAACACAGAACCAATAAAGAATAAAAATAACTTGTATCTTAAACAAAGTTCTGGGCAACAGGGTTGTAGAACTACTAAGGGCTTGTTTGATTTTTAGGTTGGTTTTGTCTTGTCTTGTTTTTGCTTTCTTTTAAAGACCAAATGTTTTTCCTGGGTGGGCCCCGCATTCCACTACACATCATCTTTTCTCTCTCTTTCTATATATATATATATATATAGACCTGTCAATGGATTGGATTTTGATCCGAATCCGATCCGATTAGTCGGATTTGGATTGCAAAAAAAATCCGATAACCCGAATATGATCCGAATCCGATAATTCGATTCCTTAACAAATTGGATTTGGTTTAGCCTAATCCGATCCGATAAAATATACATATATATATATATTTATATATATGTGTATATATTTAATATTGTACATGTATATAAATGTTAGTTGTTAATTATTTTATTATTTATTAATAATGATTGATCATAAATACAATTATTAAAAGTGTGAATAATTTTAGTGTTTCAGTATTTATTGATTTTTGTACTTTTTTAATTAAAATTCGGATCAGATATTCTATAATGAAGAAATTCGAATATGAATTAATTAAGTAAAAATCTGTCGAATTATCGGATTCGGATCGCGGATTGGGAGTTTTTGTCATCCTTATCAATAGACTTATCAATAATTCGATTATGATCCGAATCCGATCCGAATCCGATAGTAACCGGATATGGATTGAAAATAAAATCCGATAACCCGATTAGGATCCGAATCCGATAATCCGATTTCTTAACAAATTGGATTTGGATTTAACTGATCCGATCTGAATCCGATCCATTGACAGGTCTATATATATATATATATAATGAAGGGTGGACCACGCTGGCCACTATTATTTACTCTCTCTTTCTATATAGGATAATTTGCACTAACACCCCCTGAGGTTTGCATGTATATATATTTTCAAAAACATATAAATTCGAAATATATATATATTTCGAAAATATATATATAAAATTTGAAAAATATATAAATTCGAATATATATATATATTTCAAAAAAAAAAATTCAAAATATATATTTTTGAATTTATATATTTTTCAAATTATATATATATATATATTTTCGAATTATATATATATATTTCAAATTTTATATATTTTTTGAAATATATATATTCGAAGTTAAATATTTTTCAATTTATATATATATTTTTGAATTTTATATATTTTTTTGATTTTATATATATTTTTTGAATTTTATATATATATTTCTAAATTTATATATTTTATTCTAATTTTATATATTTTTTGAAATTTATATATATTTTTCGAAATTTATATATTTTATTCTAATTTTATATATTTTTTCAAAATTTAAATATTATTTTTCGAATTTATATATATGTTTTTCAAAATTTTATATATTTGGGGTTGGGGCATAAAGGTCATTTCACATTATCCTTAATATTTTCGAATTTTATGAAGGGTATTTTGGTCATTTGGGGTGTCATGGCAAGCAAAACCAAACCTCAGGGGGTAATGGTGCAAATTACCCTTCTATATATATATATATAATTCATAGTGGGTCCCGCTGACCACTATTCTTTACTCTCTCTTTCTATATATATATATATATTATGGTGGGCCCCGCTGGAAACTACTCTTTACAAAACCACACAGGACCAAACAAAACCAACAAAACCAGACAAAACCAGACCATACCAGAAATCAAACGGGCCCTTAGGGCAAAGAATATACACACACATATATATAAAATCAAAAAAATATATAAAATTCGAAAATATATATATAAATTGAAAAATATTTAAATTCGAATATATATATTTCAAAAAATATATAAAATTTGAAATATATATATATAATTCAAAAATATATATATATATATAATTTGAAAAATATATAAATTCAAAAATATACATATTTTTTGAAATGATTATATGTTTTTCGAAATTATATAATTTTTTGAATTTTGTTTTTGAAAATATATATATTTTGAATTTTTTTTGTTTGAAATATATATATATTCGAATTTATATATTTTTCAAATTTTATATATAAATTTTCGAAATATATATATATTTCGAATTTATATGTTTTTGAAAATATATATAGATGCAAACCTCAGGGGGTATTGGTGCAAATTACCCTTATATATATATATATATATATATATAATTCATAGTGGGTCCCGCTGACCACTATTCTTTACTCTCTCTTTCTATATATATATATATATATATTATGGTGGGCCCCGCTGGAAACTACTCTTTACAAAACCACACAGGACCAAACAAAACCAACAAAACCAGACCATACCAGAAATCAAACGGGCCCTTAGGGCAAAGAATATACACACACATATATATAAAATCAAAAAAATATATAAAATTCGAAAATATATATATAAATTGAAAAATATTTAAATTCGAATATATATATTTCAAAAAATATATAAAATTTGAAATATATATATATAATTCGAAAATATATATATATATATAATTTGAAAAATATATAAATTCAAAAATATACATATTTTTTGAAATGATTATATGTTTTTCGAAATTATATAATTTTTTGAATTTTGTTTTTGAAAATATATATATTTTGAATTTTTTTTGTTTGAAATATATATATATTCGAATTTATATATTTTTCAAATTTTATATATATATTTTCGAAATATATATATATTTCGAATTTATATGTTTTTGAAAATATATATAGATGCAAACCTCAGGGGGTGTTAGTGCAAATTATCCTATATAGAAAGAGAGAGTAAATAATAGTGGCCAGCGGGGTCCACCCTTCATTATATATATATATATATATATATATATATATATAAAGAGAGAGAAAAAAAATGATGTGTAGTGGAATGCGGGGTCCACCTAGGAAAAACATTTGGTCTTAAATTGTAAAAATCAAAGTCTATTTGGTCTTTAAAAGAAAGCAAAAACAAGACAAGACAAAACCAACCTAAAAATCAAACAAGCCTAAATACTTTTAACCAAGTTCTTGCTGAGGTTTATGTGGCTATAATATTTTAGGAGTTGCATCTTGATGTGACTATAATGAATTCCGGCGTTATACAACTACCTGTCTTAAAAGGCACCTAGGCAAGCATCGCGATTGTTGATAATCAATTTAATATAGAGCCGTGTTCCATGAACCAAACCAAAAAACATTTAAATATAGAGCCGTGTAACATATTTAATTCCTTATTTCTGTTAATTATTTAATCAAAATGAAGCAGGGTAAATTAAATCATTTCAAAAGGGCTAAGCTTAAGACTCGTTAGGAATTTAGGATTACTACTCTATTTTAATCTTCAATGAATCAACTGTTCTACGTCATTGCCACGAAAATTTCATATCAATGTTTGAGGATAGGTCTTGGTGCAATGGTAAGGTTGCTCCATTGTGTCTTGGACGTCATAGGTTCTCTCCGCCTACATAATTACATCCGACTCTCCCAGACCCAACTGTGATGGGAGCCTTGTGCACTGGGCCAACTAGCCCTCTTTGTCTTTTTACCAAGAGTTGCAACCTTAACATAGATGGAAAGTTGGTGATAGACTTCGTAAAAATAATAAGCATTCTTCACATGTAACTGCTATGTGAAGTGCACCGCTTTCTGTAAATAAAGCTAAAGGTAACGTCGATACCCTATCTGTCCCTTCCAGCATTCTTGATTAACAGTTTTTAATGAGCACTAACATGGAAAATGGGTTTATTTAAGAGCAGCATCAAAGAAACCATAACAGATACAAAGACAATTTCAGACTGCCATACTGACCTTATTGTTGCTTTCTTCTACTGGAAGGTGATCAGTAAGAGAAGATTGACAATGAATCATTTGATTGGTATAAAATTGCCCTCTCTCTCTCTCCCCCGGGTAACTTCTACTTGGGAGCCAATCATCAATACAAGGATTTAATAGTGGGCCCCCAAGATATCTCTCTCTCTGTGTCTCTCTTCATTGCAACAGCCATTGTTTTTGAACATATAATTATCAATTACACATTAGAATTGGTGAAACTTTCTGTTTAACGTTTTTTTTTTCTTTTGAAAGGTAAGCTTTTTCCCTAGTTAACTTGTACCATTTTTCCTTTTCCTTATTTCTCACAAATTTTCCTCTGCCAATACATGGTCTGCCTTTGTCTCCTTGAACTTTTTTTTTTTTGGCTTCTTCACTCAAAACTCTTTAACAATTATCAACAACCATCTGAAGATGTTAAATGCACTTTTATTCTATTGAATAACCATCCAAGTTTAATATTCAAAACAATGTGGAAGAGCATAAGCTTCAAATTTGTGAGGTAAAGAAAGAAGTTTCAATGGTTACGGAAGAAATTGATGCTTGTAAGAATTTGGTTTTTGATGAAGTTGTCATCGTGGATCGTGGATTGTGGCCCCAGACGATGAGGAAAAAATAGTTGATATGGAGAAACATAAATTAGAAGAAATAATGGTCGACTCTAATCAGACAAGTAACTATGTGGATCCATATTTGAATGATGATGAGAACAGAAATTGTCAAAAGTTTCAAACACTTAATATCTCAAATAATTTCTTTCTTTTTGAGACGGGATTGAAAATTTGTTACAGTTGGTGTTGGTTTGGAATTGGACAATGCAAAGGCAAATATACGAAAAATTACGACCAAATTCCCATTGGTATGCTTTATTATTCATACACTAGTATGATCAACCGTAAACTCGAGGACGAGTTTTTCAAAGAAGGGGAGCACAATGAAGGACAGAAGAGAAGAAAAGAAGGGCGACTTCGTCAATAAGATTATTAGTTTCCATTTACTTAACCTACTCCTATTTGTTTTAGGATTATGTTTTAGGAAGTTTTTACTTACTTTTCTTATTCCTCTTTAGCTTAGGATTCTGTTTTAGAAGGTTTCTCTTAACGCCTTCTTGTGGACTCGAGTGTTTTAAAGAATACGATGCTATTCTTATTTATCATCCTTGAAAGCATTGATCCGCTGCGTTAGAAGGAGGCGAGTATTTGTAGGGCAAAAAGGAAGCAGGGATGGAGAGTTGCAATGATTCATAGTATTTGTAACCAATCAGCGCGTCCTGTCGAACAGTCGCCTCCTTTCAAATCCATTTCCTCTCTGGTAACATAAACCTGACGCATTAAATGCCCCGTCGTGTCCCACCACGTCACCACATTTTACTACCAACTTGAATGCACGCGTTCATTACCTTTCTCTACACACATGTGCGCACGCGGACTAACTATAGGGGATGCCTCCCTCGAGGTAATCACTAGGTCAAGGCTATCTTCTCAAGATCAAGGTAGGTCGATCTCGAGACCCCAACAATTGAGCGGGCAAAGGGAACCATTAAGGTCTAGTGGCAGAAAGATGTATTTAGCCCACGAACTAAGGGTTGAGTCAGATAAATGATGAGGGCTGATCTCGAAGATTTTTTCCTTAGACTGCATTTAATATGCGTTAAATGTAGCCATCTACCGCCGCACGACATCCACTAATGTGCATTAATTGCCCTTACTGTTAAGCGGTGGCGACATGCTGCCCTTCCCCCCAGAAAAGGTAACAATTACTCTCAAAGCCTGCCTCGTCCTGGAAGGAAGATCGAAGGGGGATCGAACCACATAAGATTTTGGTCTCGAGCTATCCTTATATATATGTGTATATGAGCACCAAAGAAAAAACAAGAAGAAAGGATCAGCACCTAACAGAAAGATGACCTACCAAATCAACAAGTAAACTAGGACTTGTCCCCCTTCTCCCTCAATATTGCTTGATATCTAAATGTATCACTCCCAATCTGATGGATGATGTGTTCTATGTTTCATAATTTAAAATAAAGGACCCCAACAGTTATTGGGGCTCATTAATCAGGGTAGAAGAAGATACCAACCCTATAAATAAATCATAAACAATGCACACATGTATAATTAACCCATTTTAGTTAGAACGTGGCACAAGCAATAAATTATAATAAAAAACAGAACTTTTAAGAAAAATTAGGATCTTACAAAATCCAATGCAGAGTTACTTGTAGTTTCCCTCTTTGGCTTCCCCATCTGTCACACCACACAAAAAGAAGTACACATCAGTGACATATTGGATGAAACATCTAAAAGTTTAAGTAAGTTATCAGTTTTAGGATTCTTTAAAAAGAAAATAAATAAAAAATAGAAAGAAAAAAAACTTAATTCACTTTTTGGAAAGTACACAACGGTTTCCTTTGAAAAAAAAGTACAAAATTCAATAAATTAAAAAAAGAAATTTGTTCAAACACACACAAATGCAGACATATGTAATACTCTATAAATTAACAGATAATTATCATTCTCTATGTAACACACACAAACATGTACTAAACCAACCAGTTTCAATTTAGAAAAACTTGCTAACTGAAATTCATATTCGTCCTGGAAAACATGAAGAACAAAAGAATAGATGATATACATTACAATTTCTGAAGGGGAGAAGCAAATCCTAATACGAATTTCCAGTGGCTCGTTGTTATACAACAGACCAATGTAGTTTTCAGCATAAACCCTAAGCAACTGACTTGTACATGGCTCCGGCTCCGGCTCCGGCCCTGATATGTGTTTTTAATCTCACTTCAATAACTCATACACTCAATAACCTAACTATTGTTGGTACAACTGACCTCAGGCGAAGGCACAGTTTCAGGCGAAGGCGATGAAGAATGTCTGACGTTGCAAAAGGTAGGGAGAGAGGGTCCTAGAGAGAGAGAAAGAGGAGATGGGATCCTTATAGCGAGAGTTAGGGTTTACCAGGTTTATTTATTTAATGATTTACACAAAAAAAAAAAATCAAAATAATAAAAATAGATAATAACTAAAATAGTATTAATAATAAAAATAAAAATAGTGGGTAGAAATAATTCAAGTAGTCCTGATTAATTAAGTAATTCATTTCTTATATTAAAAGTTTAAAATATTAATTAACAAAATAAAAATAATTAAAGCAAAATGAATACGAAAGTAATATAATTTAGGACTCGTATGGGTCGCTTCTCGGTTTCTTGTTCCTTTTTTATGGTGGATGATGGTTTCTGTTGGGTTTTCTTCGGTGTGTATGGTCCTGTTGATGACAGGATAAGGGTGGGTCTCTGGGATGAGTTAGGTGAGGTGAGGGAGGCATGGCAGCTTCCTTGGTGTGTGGGAGGTGATTTCAATATTGTTAGAGCTCTTTCGAAAAGATCTTCAGGAGGGAGTTGGACTAGGGCTATGGGGTTGTTTTCTGATTTCATTAATGGGCAGTTGTTGCATAACCTTCCGCTTGTTGGGGTTTCTTTCACTTGGTCTAGTTGTAGGGATGTTCCGACTTTCTCTCGCATCGATCGGTTCTTAGTTTCCAGTGATTGGGAGGAGCACTTTCCTGATGTTACTCAAACCATTGCTACTCGGTTCACGTCGGATCATGTTTCTCTTTTGTTGGATTGTGGGGGTATTATTGCCGGGTGGTATCCCTTTAAATTTGAGAACATGTGATTTCGAGCGGAGGATTTTTAGGCTCAGGTTGCGAGTTGGTGGTCTTGTGTGGTTAGACCGGGATCTCCTAGTTTCATTTTGGCTCTGAAGTTACGCTCTTTGAAGCATTCTCTTATTACTTGGAATAAGGAGGTCTTCGGGAATCTGACGTGGAGAAGAAATGTGCTATTAGCTGAGATTGATGACATTGGTAGAGTTGATTTGAGTTCAGGTATGGATGAGTCTATGAGAGCTCGGAGGGAGCGTTGCTTGGCTGACATCGAAAAGATTGTTGTTCGGGAGGAGATCTCTTGGAGACAGAAATCGCGTGTTATTTGGCTCAAGGATGGGGATCGGAACACGAAATTTTTTCACATATTGACAAATGCTCAAAAGAGGACCAATTTTATTGGGAGTTTATCGATTGATGGCTCGTTGTTGTCTTCGAAGGAGAAGATTCCCAGGGGGATTCCAGCTTACTACTAGAGGTTGTTTACTGAGAGTGAGAGATGGAGGCCGATTTTGGATGGGTTGGGGTTTGATTCTATTGATAAGGAGGATCGGGACAGATTGGAGATTTCGTTTATTGAAGAGGAGGTTATGCGGGCTTTGAAAGGTTGCAATGGTGACAAAGCTCTTGGCCTGATAGTTTCACTATGTGTTTTCTATTGGAGTGTTGGCCTATTGTTCGTGAAGAAGTGATGGGCACTTTTCATGCTTTCCACGAGGAGGGTTGCAATGTGAAGTCTTTCAATGCTTCTTTCATCTCCCTTGCCCCTAAAAAAGGGGATGCGAAAGACATTAAAGATTTCAAACCTATTAGCTTGTTGGGATGTATGTATAAGCTTATCACCAAAGTTTTGTCGGCTCGGTTGAGTGGTGTGCTCGATGGGGTTATTTTGGTTTCTCAAAATGCTTTTGTTGGGGGTCGGCAGATTTTGGATTCGGCTATTATTGCTAGTGAGGTTGTGGATGCCAGGCTTTTGAGTGGAATCCCAAGGATCTTGGTTAAGTTGGATGTGGAAAAGGCGTATAATCATGTGAATTGGGGCTTCCTACTTTATATGCTGGATAGATTAGGGTTTGGGGAGAGATGGCGCATGTGGATCGAGTTTTACATTTCTTCGGTTCGCTTCTCTGTTATGGTGAGCAGGTCTCCTTCTGGTTTCTTCGGGAGCTCCCGTGGGCTGAGGCAGGGTAATCCCCTATCTCCGCTTCTCTTTCTTGTGGTGATGGAGGCTTTCAGTCGGATGATGTCCCGAGCCACGGAGTTGGGGTTCCGTGTGGGGGATGTTTCCTCTCAGTTTGTTGATATCTCGCATTTGTTGTTTGCCGATGATGCCCTTGTCTTATGTGATGCGGATGTTGCTTAGCTGCGGTACCTTCGTTATATGTTGGCTTGCTTTCAGGCAGTTTCAGGCTTGAAAATTAATTCCATAAAAAGTTCGATGTTTTCGATGGGTAAGGCGGGTAATGTTTCTGCCTTGGCTGTAGGGTTGGCCAGAGCTGCCTACTGTTTATTTGGGCCTTCCTCTGGGTGTTTCTGGGCAGCAGTCGTCTTGTTGGGATTCGGTGGTGGAGCGTGTGGAGAGGCGATTGGTATGTTGGAAGCGTCAGTATCTTTCCAAAGGTGGGAGACTCACGTTGGTTAAGAGCACGTTTTCCAACCTTCCCACTTATGTGTTATCGCTGTATCGGATCCCGTGTAGTGTGGCTCAATGAATTGAGAGGCTTCGGAGGCCGTTTTTGTGTGTGTTGGGGGGGTTGTAGGGAGAGGTCTTTTATCCCTCTTGTGCGTTGGGAGGCTGTGTGCCTCCCTTTTCAAAAGGGGGGCTTGGGGATTCAGCGGTTGATTCATTTCAATAAAGCGCTCTTAAGCAAGTGGCTTTGGCGCTTCGGTACTGAGAGGAACTGTCTGTGGAGGAGGGTGATCGTCTGTCGTCATGGGGAGGATAGAGGTGGGTGGTGTTTTGGTGAGGTTCGGATTCGTAGAAGGGTAGGTGTGGAAGGATATCCGGAGGGGATGGGACCCTTTTGCTGCCTTTCTCAGATTCAGGGTGGGTGATGGTCGGTCTGTTTGCTTCTGGACTGATTGGTGGGTTGGTGAGACATCTCTCGCCACATCTTTCCCTCAGCTTTTTAGGATTGCGCATTTTCGGCATGCCTTAGTTGAGAACTGTTATCATCTTGATACCGGAAGGCTTGTGTGGGATGTTCTGTTCTCGCGCCCTTTCTAAGATTGAGAGCTTGAGGAGGTTTCGGAGTTGCTGGAGCTTTTGGATTCTCCGTCGGTGGGTACCGAGCAGGATGAGTTGTGTTGGACTCCCTCATAGTCGCAGCGTTTCTCAGTAGCTTCTTTTTTCCGTTGTCTTTCTCCTAGGGCGGTTGAGGTTTTCCCTTGGAAGGCGGTCTGGTGCTCGAAGGTCCCATTCAAGGTTGCTTTTTTTTGTTTGGTCGGCTGTTTGGGGGAGCATTCTCACCTTGGATGTGTTGCGTTAGCAGAATATTGTTGTGGTCAACCGATGTTTTCTATGCAAAAAGAATGGTGAATCCGTTGATCATCTCTTTTTGCATTATCCGGTGGCTTACGATTGTTGGTGCCTTCTTCTTGGCCTCTTCGGTGTCACATAGATAATTCTGGCTACGGTTCGTGATCTCTTAGCTTCTTGGAGAGGCATGCATGTTGGGTCTCTTGCTTGTCCTTTTTGGAGGGTGGCCCCTCTTTGCCTTTGGTGGGGCATATGGCTTGAGCTCAATAGACTGTTTCGAGGGCATCGAATCTTCTTTAGGGATCATCAAAGATTATTTTATTTTGAATTTATTTTGTTGGGTGGAGGGTCGGTTTTGTAATTCCATTGATGAGAAGTTAGTTTTTTTGGGTTCTCTGTGCCCTTAGGTAGGGATGGCAATGGGGCGGGTCGGGGCGGGTATCACCCGCCCCATCCCCGCACCCGATTATTTTTCCACGTCCCGTACCCGATTAATTTTTTATTTTCCCGACCCGTCCCGCCCCGTACCCGCCAACTCCCCGCCCCGTCCCCAACCCGCCCCGCCCCGATTACGTCTTATTTTTATTAAAAATATATTTTTTAATAATAAAAAATAATATTATTTTATTTATAATTAATATTATTATTCTAGAATTTTTTTCTAGAATAAATCTATATGAAATCAAAATCAAACAATAAATTTATATGAAATCAAAATCAAAGATTTCAAAAGCATAATAAACAACCCGTCAATACATGTTTATTCATATATATAGATAAATATATATAGCTAATCGGGGCGAGGCGGGAATGCCTCATACCCGCCCCGATTATAATCGGGGAATTTTTTTCGCCTCATACCCGCCCCGGTTAGCTAAACGGGGCGGGACGGGATGCATAAACGGGGCGGGTTCGGGGCGGGGTGGGTTTTTTTGCCATCCCTACCCTTAGGGGCTTTTGTATATGGGATGCACTCCCCGTTTGAGTGTTCTTTTTTATACATTTTCTTACTTATCAAAAAAAAAATCATCATGTGTGTTAATAATATTGGAATAGAAAGGTGTATATACAGTGGAGAACACTTGTATACACGGAAAAAAAATTATTATTTACAAAAAAAGTTGTCTCAAAACTTACCTTTTTTTTCCTATTCCACCCATACCAATTTGAAGATCTTACAAGTATCCTGTTTTGACATAAAAGAAAAAAAATGAAAACCAACATTATTAAGATTTGTAGTAATAAGGAATTGGAGGCATGTTAACACTAACATAAATATTGTAATTCCATAAATCATAAGAATGTTACCACAATATGAAAATTTGACAAAGCAAATAATAACATGCACATGTTTAATTAAAATAAAGAGATGAAAGATGAATTACCAGAAGATTGTGGTGGCATTGCTTTACATCAAAAATATTGTATAACAAGCAAGGTGAAGTTATATGTATGAAATGATTTTGATTAACAAAAGGCCAAATTCGGTAAATAAAAGGTAAACACTTACAAATATTGAGGCATTTCGAGTGAAAAACCCAATAGATCTGTACATGCCTATACATATACATATATATATATTCACACAGATAAACATATACACATGTTTTTGTATGCAATCAACTAATATATCTATAAAAACCCTAAAAGAGAGAGAAATGACCTTGTCAGATTAAAATACACACACAGGTAATCTTGCCAGAGCTGAGGAGATAGTGGGTTTGTAGGGCGAGAGAGAGAAAGTGAGATATATATAATAAGGGAGCTTGTAGGGTTTTTCTTATAGCCGTTGGATGGAGTGATTGGACAGTCTGGAGTGAGTGAGGGAAGTACTGTAAGTTATCTCCTCTGTCTGCCATAGATTCACTTTATCGATCAATAAACATATATTTTCAAATTGTTTATCCACGTTGGATAAGTTAAGGATTTATCAAGATTGAAAGAAAAAGGTTATCTCTATTTCATAAGAGGCCCGACAAAAAAAACGAAAAAGAAATCCAGTAAGTTAAATAAAGGGTTAATTTAACTAAACCCCCCTATACTATTGAATTAAATCAACTAACCCCTCATGTGTCCACTTTGCCCCCTATACTATTCAATTTAATCACGATGCCCCCTCCCTCTCACATTTTCGGCAAAAATGTCACTGTTATGGTCACATGACCATTATAATTTTATATAATGGCAAAACTACCCTGCAGATGGTTAAGGACCATTTTACCCTCAACTCATCTTCTTCCCCAAATAAATCTATAGCCCTAGCAACTCAGGCATGAACATCTTTCTTCTCTATAGCCATAGCCGACTCAGGCATGAACATCTTTCTTCTCTATAGCCCTAACCGACTCAGGCATGAACATCTTCTTCCCCAAACAAAACATGCCCTAGCCGACTAAACCCATTTGCATCTTCTTTCCCAAACAGAACCTTGCCCTAGCCAACTAAACCCATTTGCAGTGCTCACTTGTGAAGCTAAGGTGAAGACCTTGCTCTTGCCAAAACGACCCTAACCAAACGCAGCTTAAGGTATATATTATCAATTTCTAGTGTTTGATATTGTAAATTCCACAAATCCTTCATTTACAGCTATTATCATTTTTTTGTCTTTGAAAGTATAAATTTTGCAGTTAAATGTTATGAACATGCCTATAATTTTTTCTTGATTTAATTAAAAAAAAATTGTTAAGAATTCAACATCACTATGTCTAGCCGTACAGGTAGACGATTCAGGAAGCTATACTACAAATGTCGGACCAGAAACTTTGTTTTCATAACTGACAAAACCCTAACTTTTCTGTGATAACTGACAAAACCCTAATACCTATATCAACATGGATCCTCTTTGTTCGTATTATACCCAACACAATGACCCACATAGAATAAATCTTGTATATACTACCAAAACATTAAGATTTCAAAACATGAGGTTATATATACAAAATGAAACAGATTTCGAAGATTTAAGTATGAACCTGAATCCATCGTGTCCAACAAGATCGCTCAGAACTGATTTCGCATCCAGATTATATGATTTTATTGGAGTCACTGGTGTTGAGTGTGATGGAAGGACATATATATAGAGAGAAACGGCTAAGGCAAAACAAAACTAGGGCAAAGAGTGAATCGTTCACAACCCATTTATTTGCGTGACACTAAAACAACGTCGTTTTGGAGTTCTGAATAGGTTAAAAACATTTATATATATATATATATAACGCCACCGTTTAGGGGTAAAAGTGGGATTTTTACATTATTTTTTCACTAATTTAAACTGTGTCGTTTTCATGAAGGGTGTTTTGGTCTTTTTACTTTTTTGTTAAGTTTTTTGCCAGAAATGTGAGGGGGAGGGGGCATCGTGATTAAATTGAATAGTATAGGGGGCAAAGTTAACACATAAGGGGTTAGTTGATTTAATTCATATATAGGGGGCATCGTGATATATATTTCGGAAATATATTTTTTGTAAATTTATATATATTTTGTAAAATATAAATATATTTCAAAAAAATATTTATTTATTTCAGAAAAAGTATATATATTTCGAAATATATATATTTCTCAGAATAATGTATTTTTTCTTAAATATATATAGATTTTTTGAAATATAATATATATTTCGAAATATATATTTTCTTCCAAAATATATATATATGAAATATATATTTTTTCGAAGAAAAAATATATTTTTTATGAAGTATTTTCTAATATACATATATATATATATATATATATATTTCAAAAAATATATATATATTTCAATATATGTATTTTTTTATTAAATCATGAAACTGCAGGGGTTATATGAAAAATACCCTTAAAATATATCCACTTAAGCTAAAGGGCATTTACGTCTTTTCACCTTTCCGGTACCGGTAAATTGGATCTTTTTTGGAGCGAGGGTAACTATAAACGGAATGCAAATCAAAGGAATTTTTTGAACTATAGGGAATTTCTTCATTAAATATTGAAACTACAGGGGTGTTATGAAAATTACCCTAAATAAAATTATTATTACTAAACTAATTTGAGTATGTAATCATTTATTTTGTAGTTTGAAATTTTTATGTTTCTGTTTGGGAGATAGGAATAGAATATAGTCTTATCATTTCCTAATATAACCTTAATTATTCAAATATTACATTGGTATTTCCTGTCAAATGTTTATGTTGGATGTTTATAGTTAAAATGTCCCAAGTATGATTATAATTTTCTAAGAAAATATAGAAAAATAAAAAAATAAAATAAAATGATACAAAATTGAAGTGATTTAATTATTGAGTATTTTTTAATTAATATAATAGAAAACATGTTTGGAAATATTCCTAGGTCTTTTAGAATAATTATAGATTATACGTCAGTAGTTGATCAGTGATGAATTGACTATAATACCCTCACTTATTTGTAAAGCCATCTTTTAAATAAAAAATAGACATAGGTATATAAGTATTTTCAGAGCTACCTATCAACTAGAGAAGGTCAACTTATAATTTACTAAACGACAAAGAGTGCGGGTGTAATATATCATATTTTGAAGGGTCAAACTGCAATTTATCCTAAAAATTATTAAGATCATATTTAGCACATTGATTAACTTACTATTTTTATTTGTAAGGAAGTAAGTCAAATAATTAAGCCAATATGATGAGCAAGAGATATATATACATATATATAATGCACTATATATTTTTTGGTAAGAAATAAGTCCTAAAAACAAATGTAGTACAGAAAATCTCCGCATAACAGAAAATCAATCTTGCAAACTGTGTTTTCGTGTCCATGTGTGATCAACGTAATCCAATTGGAGAGTTGGATGGATAAAAAATATTTTTGTGTTTTGTCTGTTTGAAGAAAAAAAAAAGACTATTCTCAATCCAAGCACTATTTAATTATTCAATCTAATATGGGGTTAAAAATGGTTAGAAAAAGCATCAGAAAAGTATAACTCATCTACATACATTGCATAGAGCTCGAAAAACAGATTCTGAAAGAAAAAAAAAGCAAAAAAAAAGAAAACAAGATAACAAAACAAATTTCGTATAACATTTATATAAACCTGCTTTTTGTTGTACATTTCGTAAAATTTTGTTCATGATATGTAACAGTTTTATATAATAGGAGATTTTTTTTTTCACTCTATATATATAATAATGATTGTATCAGTTCAAACTTGCACATATCGGTAATAAGATCTTTGGAAATAACATAGAAAATTTATAAAATTTGTGGGATTAATTGCTCATCCCAAAACTAATCAATCACTGGGACATTCGAAAAAAGGGCCAATAGCAAACCGACCATATTAAAAAATCAAATTAAACTAAAAAACCAAAAACCAGCCAATAGCAAACCCGCCCAGATTTGAGAAATTTTAAACAAAATTTTACTGGGGTTTTGGCCCATGATATCTCAAGCCTATCCAATATCAACCCTCAATTGCATTTAATATATTAGGAAAATTACAATAACTCCCTTGAACTATAGCAATATTGCATGCGGTGCTCCTAATATTTTAATAATATCAGAAACCTCCCTTATTTAATCAAGAAAAACATATATTGGACCGAACTTCCTACTTTTACCCTTACTAGCCATGCAATTACCCTTTAATCCTTACTTATACATTCAAAATTACTACAATATCCCAAGGTATTTGACCAAATATATATTTATATATACACATATATGTCCTTTTGTCCTCTCTCTTCGTTTTCTTCTTCCACCACCGTCTTCAATCTCACCCTTCAACCTCACCCAGCCGTCGCTACCACAACCACCTTCTTCAACATCACCCCGCCACTAGCACCACCCACCACCGCCGCCGTGACTACCACCCATCACCTTCTTCAACTTCACCCCGCCACCACGACTACCACCACTCGCATCAAAATCTCACCCTTTTCTCTATTTACTTTCTCTCTAAAAACACTAGCTACAAGACAAGCCTTTCCTTTGATTTCCTCATCACATCTTCAAATGACTCCTTCACGACGACTACAGTGGGGACGATAAAGCACGACTCGACATTTCTAGCAAAACACATTTTAGTATACCTGCATTTGTCATTGTGTTTGGCCTAAATTTTTAAAGAGTGTGCCAGAGTCTATTGACTCGAATTTGTGGGAATAGTCAAACTATCCTTGATAATAACCGATTGAAATCAGTTATTGCGCTCAATCAGACGATTGTTAGAAGGCAAGGATCACTCCTTTCCTCCAGGTTCTTCAACGCCTCAATAAAGAGGACTTTCATTAAAAATGGCAGAATGAATGGTGAGAACAAAGAAAACTGCACAAACGACCATCCAGACCATGCAATCAATTTACATAACATAAATGGAGGGGAAAAATAACCAAGCGTCAATTTTATTCCATAAATAGAATCCTTATACAATGCATCAAAGGACAAGAATTTGTAATAGATACTAACACTACTCCTACAGTCCTCCGAAAGGAAAATACTGAGAAAAGTAAAAAAGCTCCATTGTAAGAAAGTAAATTCAGATTTTTGGTCGAGGACCTTCCAACAGATATTCATCGGCGCCTTTTATATCCATACAAACATGGTTGGTAGCAGTTGGGAAGTTAAGGGCAACTTCCATTTCAATTTCAAATTCTAGAATTTGAATTTAAACTTGATGCAACTTCTTTATTGACTACAAATCACACATGTAATATAAATTTATTTTATAAATACTAATATGCAACCCTTCCAATCATTGTGCACCATGTGGCCGAATAAAAATTAATTTTATGGTACAAACAATGCTCCCCTAGTTCTTTGAAAATGAGGGATGGCCGAATATTTTCAAAGAGGTAGTTGATTCAAACTATAATTCAGCCTCTCAAAATCAACCATTCAGAGTATTCTAGTCTTCCGCACCTTCTTTATTTTCTTTCAACCACTCTAGTTTGTCTTTAACCGCTTCCAAACTACTTTTGATGGATGCTGACTTGGATTGTAGATTCAATTTCTTCATTGCAAACCATCATTTCATTCAAGTACTTTTTTTTAATCGATGCTTACAATTTTCAGCGTCAAATTTTGTAATACCTGTTTTTTTCAGCGCTACTACTTTTCGGTCATTAGACCCTTTTTTACATTCACAGTCTTGAACTTTGTGATGTTTTCGAATTTCAACACCTTTGATTTTCAACCTCTAATTTAGAACAGTGCGTAATTTCAGTACCTTCGATTCTTAGTAATTCTAATTTTTTTTATCGACACTTTCGGTTTTCAGCGCATCAAAATTTGTAACACCTGATTTTTATAAAGATAACATAAGATGAACACATCTAATGTCCCACCAGATGTGCCAAATTGTTTGGCCTAAATTTTTTAAGAGCGTGTCAGAGTCTATTAACTCGAATTTGTGAGAATAACCAAACTATCCTTGATAATAACCGATTGAAATCGGTTCTTACACTCAATCAGACGATTGTTGGAAGACATGGATCACTCCTTTCCTTCAGGCTCTTCAACGCCTCAATAAAGAGGACTTTCATTAAAAATGGCAAAATGAATGATGGGATCAAAGAGAACTGCACAAACGACCATCCAGACCATGCAATCAATTTACAGAACATAAATGGAGGGGACAAATAGCCAATCGTCCATTTTATTCCATAAATAGAATCCTTATACAATGTATCAAAGTACAAGAATTTGTAATAGATTCTAACACTACTCCTACAATCCTACGAAAGGAAAATATTGATAAAAGTAAAAAAGCTACATTGTAAGAATGTAATTTCAGATGTTTGGTCGGGGACCTTTCAACAGAATTTCATCAGCGCCTTTTATATCCATACAAACATGGTTGGTAGTAGTTGGGAAGTTAAGAACAACTTCCATTTAAAATTTAAATTCTAGAATTTGAATTAAAACTTGATGTAACTTCTTTATTGACTACAAATCTCACATGTAATATACATTTATTTTAGAAATATTAATATGCAACCCTTCCAATTATTGTGTGCCTTGTGGCCGAATAAAAATTAATTTTATGGTACAAACACATTGAGAAAATGAACAAAACCCTTTTCAGTGCGCAATTCAATGGGGCATTTTTTCAAAAACCTGGTGGTCATTATGTGTGTGTGATAAGAGATAAATAGAGAGAGTGCATATAAGCAATTGCATTGAGAAAGTGAACATAACCCATTTTCTTATTCATTGGGGCATTTTGCCAAATGGTTGGTGGGTATTATACACAGTTGTGTATATGTGTTTGTATATATCAAATGTATATACCCGGTGCCATTGTCGATTACTACAGCAGGGCGAGGGGTGGCAGCGTCCATGAGAGAGAGAAGAATAGGAGAAAGATAGAGGGTAAATAGGTAAATTCATGTGGCTCCAGAAGAATCTAAAATACTCAGTAGTGTAATAGATTCTAACACTACTCCTACAGTCCTACGAAAGGAAAATACTGAGAAAAGTAAAAAAGCTACATTGTAAGAATGTAAATTCAGATGTTTGGTCAGGGACCTTTCAACAGAATTTCATCAGCGCCTTTTATATCAATACAAACATGGTTGGTAGCAATTGGGAAGTTAAGAGTAACTTCCATTTCAATTTCAAATTCTAGAATTTGAATTTAAACTTGATGCAACTTCTTTATTGACTACAAATCTCACATGTAATATACATTTATTTTAGAAATACTAATATGCAACCCTTCCAATTATTTTGCGCCATGTGGCCAAATAAAAATTAATTTTATGGTACAAACGCATTGAGAAAATGAACAAAACCCTTTTCAGTGCGCAATTCAATGAGGCATTTTTTCAAAAACCTGGTGGCCATTGTGTGTGTGTGTGATAAGAGAGACATAGAGAGAGAGAGTGCATATAAGCAATTGCATTGAGAAAGTGAATAAAACCCGTTTTCCTGCATAATTCATTGGGGCATTTTGTTAAATGGTTGGTGGGTATTATACATAGTTGTGTATATGTGTTTGTATATATCGAAAGTATATACCCGATGCCATTGTCGATGACTACAACAGGGCGAGAGGTGGCGGCGTCCATGAGAGAGAGAAGATAAGGAGAGAGATAGAGGGTAAACCGGTAAATTCATGTGGCTCCAGAAGAATATAAAATACTATGTAGTGCAATAGATTCTAACACTACTCCTACAATCCTACGAAAGGAAAATACTGAGAAAAGTAAAAAAGCTACATTGTAAGAATGTAAATTCAGATGTTTGGTCGAAGACCTTTCAAGAGAATTTCATCAGCGGCTTTTATATCCATACAAACATGGTTGGTAGCAGTTGAGAAGTTAAGAGTAACTTCCATTTCAATTTGAATTTCTAAAATTTGAATTTAAACTTGATGCAACTTCTTTATTGACTACAAATCTCACATGTAATATACATTTATTTTAGAAATACTAATATGCAACCCTTCCAATTGTTGTGCCCTATGTGGCCGAATAAAAATTAATTTTATGGTACAAACGCATTGAGAAAATGAACAAAACCCTTTTTAGTGTGCAATTCAATGAGGCATTTTTTCAAAAACCTGGTGGTCATTGTGTGTGTGTGTGTGATAAGAGAGAAATATAGAGAGTGCATATAAGCAATTGCATTGAGAAAGTGAATAGAACCCATTTTCCTGCATAATTCATTGGGGTATTTTGTCAAATGGTTGGTGGGTATTATACATAGTTGTGTATATGTGTTTGTATATATCAAAAGTATATACCCGATGCCATTGTCGATGACTACAGCAGGGCGAGAGGTGGCGGCGTCCATGAGAGAGAGAAGATAAGGAGAGAGATAGAGGGTAAACTGGTAAATTCATGTGGCTCCAGAAGAATATAAAATACTGTGTAGTGCAATAGATTCTAACACTACTCCTACAATCCTACGAAAGGAAAATACTGAGAAAAGTAAAAAAGCTACATTGTAAGAATGTAAATTAAGATGTTTGGTCGAAGACTTTTCAAGAGAATTTCATCAGCACCTTTTATATCCATACAAACATGGTTGGTAGCAGTTGAGAAGTTAAGAGTAACTTCCATTTCAATTTCAAATTCTAGAGTTTGGATTTAAACTTGATGCAACTTCTTTATTGACTACAAATCTCACATGTAATATACATTTATTTTAGAAATACTAATATGCAACCCTTCCAATTATTGTGTACCATGTGGTCGAATAAAAATTATTTTTATGGTACAAACACATTAAGAAAATGAAAAAAACCCTTTTAAGTGCACAATTCAATGAGGCATTTTTTCAAAAACCCGGTGGCCATTGTGTGTGTGTGTGATAAGAGAGAAATAGAGAGAGTGCATATAAGCAATTGCATTGAGAAAATGAATATAACCCATTTTCCTGCATAATTCATTGGGGCATTTTGTCAAATGGTTAGTGGGTATTATACATAGTTGTGTATATGTGTTTGTATTTATCAAATGTATATACCCGGTGCCATTGTCGATTACTATAGTAGGGCGAGAGGTGGCGGCATCCATGAGAGAGAAAAGAGGAGGAGAGAGATAGAGGGTCAACCGGTAAATTCATGTGGCTCCAGAAGAATCTAAAAACATATCCACTTATATGGAGGTATATTAATCATTTCTCTACTAGTAGTATTGACCGGATTGACCAAAATAGGGGAGATTTTTTATATTATTTAAACATTAGGAGTACCACGTACAATATTGTCATAGTTTAGGGAAGATTAGTGTAATTTTCCCTAATATATTTATAGACAGGTTAATCTCCCACTATTCAAAATCTAAATGGGGCATACAACAAAGCTTCTTTGTAAACATTCATAGATTTGTTTTTTCTCAACCCTTATCCGAACAATCAGAAATTAAAGCCGAGATAAGCCACGAAGGCCATATGTCTCATAGTACATCGATTTGTTTAACTCTAACAACCCACTGAACTTGTGAGCTATTGTGTTACAGGTCCTAGGACACTATTGTAAACTCCATAGATGATATGATTGAATGATATGACAACAATCTTTACAAATAATACCAGCTAAATAATCATTTGGTTTCAGTTCCATCACCTTCTTGCAGTCCCCTTCAATGAGAACTCTTCCATTATAGCCCCATTGCAACAAATACTTTAAGCTCTCCTTCAAAACTTTGGACTCAGCAACTTCGGCATTAACAACATTATGAAAATAAAGAAAAACAACTTGCAACGCTCTGCCTTCATGATTTCTAAGTACCAAACCACCTCCGCAATTACTGTCACTTGCATTAAAAGAAGCACCTTACCAAAAAACAAAAAGAAAAAAGAAAAAGGTTCACATAATCATATAAAGTTACATGCCAACCTTAACAAAAAAGAAAAAATTAAATTAAATTAAAGGTTCTCTCAATACATAACAGAAATAAATATTAGCTAGAGATTATACTGAAACTAGTTTGTCACATTCATCCCTTCACAACTGCATCTTCCATTACCTGAAATGAAAAGATGAAGGGTTAGCTAATTCCCACAGTTCAACAAGATTAATACTCCAACACTACATTTAATTGCAAAATGGTATCACACTTGACCGAGTATACCAAACTTTTTATTAAATAAGTAATAGTCTTCCCAACTCCGATCCTGACAACCCATTATACAAAACAAATGTATTATAAATCTTACAATTAAATCATACATTAATGCTCTTTTGATCATCACTAAAAACATACCTCTTAAAATCTTAAGATTATACAAATATTTTTATTTTTAAATATATATATATAAATGTAGAAAAATTTAACCCCTGCTGCATATCAAATTATATATTTAAGAGTCTCCTTAAAGTGCTTTCCATTCTAGTTTTCTTTAGTTGTATTCTTTTTTCAAATTACTAAATTCAAATCACATTGAAAGTTCCTTTCAAAAGGATGACAATAAGATCGACCGAGTTAAAAGGGATCAAGTCATGCAGGATCATACGATGTATTGTTGACTTATCAAGTAGAAATCTCAGCTTTAGCCTAAGGCCATGTTTAGTTGCGCCGGTCTAGGATTGCATTGGAGTTACATTAAAATTGTAATTTCATGGTAATTCAATTCCACCAATGCAATTCCAAATACATTATTTGAATAGGTATTGCAATCCAAGTAGGAATGAATCTCAATCCCAATATGAAATGTTTGAACATCCTTTGTGACTAATTTAAACAATACAATTAAATATACATATACATTAGGATAAGTATGCATACAAATGTGTCTATGTATGCATTTATGAGTGGGTGTAGTACGAGTATGTATCTGTGGGCATATATATGCTAGTGTGTGTATACACATGTATGTGTAATATATGTTAGTATACATTTCAAATAGTTAATGTTATACTATTGTGTGCTGTAATGTCCAAACTAGTTGCTTTTATTCTGGATAATTGGCAAGGAATTTCTGTGTTTTCTGCCGTGCAAGTAAGAACAACAGATAATTTCATACGTCAGCTGCAGAAGTGTCAGATGGTGCCATGTTTCTTCGTATGTCTATGTGTATATGTATATATGTATCTATGTGTGCATGTATATATTTATATATGCATGTCTGTATGTATATTATAGTTAATGCGGTGGTTTAGTATTTGTGTGTATCTATATGTATGTACAGGTGTGTGTATAGGAATGTCCGAATGTGTATGTATTTGTGTGTATCTACACGTACGTATAAGTGTGCGTATGTATGTATATGTGTGTACATATGAGCGTAGGTAGGTATGTATGTGTGTGTCAAAAATTAATTGTTAAAGAGATTTTTTATTGGGTTGAAATTTTGAGAAACTTTGGTATTTTGAAATCACAACCTGTATTGTACGATTGAATTTGTGGATATGGAATATTTGGGATGCTAATACAATCCCAAATCCACAATATTTTGGAGCTTCCAATACCAATTCCAAAGCCCGTTATTGCAACCCAACCGAAATGGATTTAAGAAATAAAAATTAAAAACTCAAATAGCAGATTTAACATTATAATGTAGACAAGATCCAACTCTATACTCTGAAGCACGACTTGAGCCTCAAAAATATTTACTCTATTGTACTCTATTAGCATTGATTTATTTCTCTTTCCATTTCCTCACAAAAACGTAGAGCTCTCAATTTTTCCGTTTATTATTTGCCTATTCCACATATAATGCTATTGGTGTTTAGCCTTATTCGCATATATATTTTTACTTACTTTCTATAAGTCCTTTTCTATTATGCTGGGAGTAAAAAATTACTCAGAAAGTTGCTTTTGAGTTGTTTTTCACTAGTAAGGATTCTCAAGACTTCCAATTGAATCTTACGATCCGTAGGAACCCTGCCCATTAAATACCTAGGACTCCCCCTTTTTTCCTCTAGACTTTCTGCCTCTGACTGTCAGTGCATTGTTGACAAAATGCTTGCTAAAATTTCTTGTTGGACTGCCAGAGCTCTATCATTTGGAGGGAGGCTTCAGCTTATTCAAGCCACCCTCCTTAGTTTCCACTCTTTACTGGACCAACCTGTTCATTCTCCCTGGGAGAGTGTGCAAGCTAATCAATGAGGCTCTTCAAAGGTTTCTTTGGGCAAGCACTGCTATGACCAAGTTCAGGGCCAAAGTGAAGTGGAAGTTAATCAGCTCCCCCAAATCTTCTGGTGGTCTAGGGTTATTTTATATCAAGCTTTGGAACAAAGCCTCAATCCTAAGACACATCTGGTTTCTTTCCTCAAATAATGTTGACAATATTTGGAAAGAGTGGACCTTAAAGAATCTTCTCAAAAGAAAAAGCCTATGGGAGATTGTTGTTCCTAGTGACAACTCTTGGTTTTGGAAGAAGCGCTCCTTCATCACAGAAGCCTTGCTATGCCCCTCATCAAGCACAGAATTCACAATGGGGAATCTACCATGCTTTACTTTGACAATTGGCTTTCATGTGGTCCTCTATTCAAGGTATTTTCAAATCCTTCTCATAGACCTAGATGGTGTATTAACAAGCATATTAAAGCTGCCTCTTTCATTCATATTGATCAGTGGTCTTGGCCTAGAAACATCTCCAACCTAATCTCCCCCCCTTTTGACCTATCCACTCTCCCTCACCCAATTTCCCTAACCAATGACACTATCTAATGGTTACCCTCTCCTAACAAAACCTTCACTCTTAAACACACCATTCTTGCCCTCTCATCTAACCCTAGCCCACCTTTTGGCACAAGCTGGTTTGGTTCACCATATATGATCCCAAAACACTCATTTTGTCTTTGGTTAGCTATTCAAGGAAAATTATCTACAAAAGACAGGAAATGGTTTCTACATACTATGTAACCTAATGTCTGTATGTTGTGCTTAAGAGCTGCAGAATGCCATGAACACCTATTTCATGAATGTTCTTTCTCAAGAATTATATGGATGCAATTACAAGAGAAATGCGGCTTCTATACCCATCCAAACTACTGGAAGCAATTCCTTTTGTGGGCTTCCTCAAATTGGAAAAATAGACTAGGGAAAAACAGGATTACAGTTTGGAAACTAGTCTTAGCATGCTATGTTTATCATATTTGGCGAGAGAGAAATAATCAAATTTTCAATGACAAATGCTTACCTCCCCAAGGAGTTCTCAAAGCCATTGTTGACGATGTGCGTTTCAGGCTCTTCTCTGTCAGAATGACAAATTGCCCTTATGCTGAATCGATTGTTGAAGATTGGAGCTTGCCCCCCTCATTGATTGGGCCAAACCAAGCTAACCCCTTCTACATCTTTCCAAACTCCCAGCCCCTGCCTTTTCCTTCGATGCCCACCCCTGCTCCACCTCTTCCTCCTCCCCAACCCCATGACCGATCACTGATCACTGATCATCATCGATTGATTGTTTGTCGATGTTGCTACTTGTGCTTGTTAACGTACCATCTAGGTTTTGGAGTTTGATTTGCTTTGCTCTGGTGCCATCGTCGGGTAGCCTCTGGTTCTCTCTTGCAGAAACTCCATTTGGGGCTTAGGGTTTTTTTCTCTTTGTCGGGTTGGATAGCCTTGTCTATCTTTTTCTTTTCCTTGTTTGGGCCCTCTCAATTTGTGGGCCTTTTCTTGTAAATTTTCCCTTCTTTCTATACATTTATTTAATTAACAAAAAAAAAAAAGTTCAAATAAATATTAGCTAACTAGATTTTTTCAGTTTCTGGATTCGGGTGTACTAATACTGTCACAAACTTACGGATTATTAACCAATGTCTGAAATGCATGATCTACTGCCAATTGTTGTTTGGGTCAACTGTCAGGATCTAGAATCCCAAAGTGTACAACATTAAGACTCCTGGTCAATGTTATCCCCCAATGCTTCTTAGGACTTGGAAAGTTCATTCTTGGATTATTGTTTCTTGAGGGGATTTCATTTTCCCCCTGATTCTTCACAACCTTTAATTTTTTTTATACAAGTAAAGTGTATATAAACAGCGCTCAAAAGGGAGTGCGTCCCAAATACGATTCTTCACAACTTTATTGATCTTATTTGATTCAGTTTCTGATCCTTTAGTATATTGAGGAAGAAAGATTGTCTCCTACTTCTGTGTGAGAGGAAGAAATAAAGGTTGTAGTGATGTTTATTACTCGTGTCTCCCAAACAGGTTCTATCAAAGGATTTTACTTATTGTGAAACCCAGGTGATTTAGTTTTTTTCTCTCCTGCTTTTCCATGAATAGCACTTTTTTTTCATATTGTCTAAGAAGAACTTATTGCCCAAATCTTATTTGACAAAATCAATGCAATTTTCTAAGAATGGATTTGTCTATACTTGACACTTGCAGGGAGGACCGAGCTAGTGAAGTATGTGATTTCTCTATTCTATTATTACTGGTCTCCTGTTTTCAATTCCATATTATGAGGATTCGGAAATTTCTTTGGTGGGAGCAATTTGGGCAATTTTTACAGAGGTCTTCCTCTATCTTAGGCTTGGGCATTAGAAGTTTAATAAGTATTGATTTGTCATGCAGGGGGGCATGTGATTTCTAAAGAAGCTCTTTGCCTCAAATAGTTCCCCCTTTGATTATGATTGCTAGATCAACTGATGGACCAAATCGTCTAAATCAGTAAGAGGATGCTGTCATTTGGAATCATGGGCAAATAGTTCCTCTGTTCCGAAATGGTTCCAGATTTGAGGAGGAAGGGGTTTTGTGTTTGCTCTATTTTAGAAAATGGTAAACTACATTTATTAACAAAGAGAAGCACACTGCTGTTCAATGTTTAAAAAGATCTAAATAAATACCAATATCGATCAACAAAAAAGAAAGGTTAGAAACAAACAGTGGAAGGAGCTAGAGAATGAGAGAATTACTTACAGCATCACAGCTTCAATCTCCATTGTTTCTGTTTCAAGTCTATAGGTTTTGGTGGAAAAGACGTAAAATTGTAGATCGACTTGTCCTTTCTTCCCTCTTCTCCTCTGCAGGAGCAATCTCTCATATCTGATCAAGTGATGGTCTTCGTCGAGCCAAATGAGGTGGAACTCGTCGCCGCGAAAATGAAAAAACCTCATTGTATCCCTGTAACAACCCCAAAAATAATGATGCACACCCAGTACAGGTGCGAGAACAATGGTGCGCAGATCCAAATTGTAAGCACATATACCAGACTGACATATGTTGTGCTTCACAATCAGAATCCAATAGAGTGTGTTATCATACAATGTAGGCGGACTCAACAACTCACGTGTGTTTTCGGCATCCTCATACCCGGTTTCGGGCAATTTTTCCCAGCCACCATCTCCTAAATTATAAATAAGAATATCGTCATCGAAAGTACCCAAAATAATCCTCCTGGAAATATAATCATAGACCGAAAACATAAACCCATCAGACCCATCAACTCCAACATAAACCCATCAGACCCATCAACTCCAAATTGAGGAGGGATGGGATTAATAGCCTCCCACTGGTTTTTGATGGGGTCGAAAACTTCACATTCATAATAATCATCTCTGACACCACCAAACACGTATATCTTCCCATCGGCAGCGACGGCCTCGGAATCAAGGCCGTCCCTTTCGATGTTCATGGAAGGAAGCTGTTGGTAATTAGGGTTAGGGTTAGTGGTGTCCCATGCGAAGACATGGCGGGAAGTGTCGCCGGTGGCACTAGTGAAGTAGATGGTGGAGCCCACAGCTACCATGCGGCTATTCTCATGAAGGGATAAATTAGGGTTAGAGGTATTGAAAGGGATAGATTTGAGATCAATGATTTCTTCTGCTAATTTTCCTGTATCAGTTGCTTCAGACTCATCTTTGCTTGAAAATTGAATAACATACCATACTGCCTGATGAGGATCATTGTACACAATGCAACGAACATAGACACTTCTCGCCTCCTCCGCCTTCTCTCTACATGTTTTCATTGGCGCCATCGATGAGATTCCCTCAAAATTCGCCTCCTTCGCCTTCTTCCCGCATCTTTTCTTGGACGATGCCATGGATTTGTCTCTCTAGGATAGGGTTTGGTGGGTAGCTGCTCATATACCCAATGCTGATAAATGGACAGCCCAATCCTCTTTAGTCTTTACCCCTTTATGTTTTTCATTTATTTTCTAGATGGGCCTCTAAGGGCATCAAGTATGGGCTATTGAGGCTGGCTATATGGTTCCTTCTAGCTAGCCATGTCATCAGTCATCAAATACAATTATTTTACTTTTTACTTTTAGCTAGTCAGGGCACATGGTATGGTGAGGCTAGCCATGTATTATAATATATTTATCTACATATATATATATATATATATGATATTATTATGTAAGAGAATCATAAACTTTTAACCTTATTTTTTTTCTTAAACACTTTTGGTCCCCTTTTTGGCTAGCTAAAATGGCTAGTCAAATTTGACTACCCTTGTAGCTAGTGACCATTTTATTAGCCAAAGTCATCCCTAGCTAGCTACATCAATGCCCACACCGGATGCTCGGCATGGGCTATGTGTTTGGTAATGGTTGAACACCCAAATTAAAAAAAAAAATCAAGAGAAGTTATATACAAAGAACTATCATTAAAGTACATTATTATAATTTATTATTTGACTATTGTATTTCTATTAATAGAAATAAAGGTAAGTATAATTAAAGCATCTCTAAGAAGGAGAAAAATCAGGTCCATTTCCTCTCTGACTGGAAAATGACCATTCACAGATGTTGCTGTGTGATTGGTCCACAAAACTCAAAACTCCACGTCATCTTATTAAGTAGGAACACCACCTCAGACTCTCTTATATATTGAATTACTGATACATATACATGTATATGTATATATTATATATATACGGAACTGTAGTTGTATACACTCTGTTCCAAAGTTATCTTTCCCGAAAATTGAAAATTGCCTCCAAAATTTCATCCAAATTCAAATCGCCAAACAAGTCCTTGTTCCAACATCATTCACTGTTCAAATTCCACTTTAGCAAAAACTAGGTTTTCTAATTTGCCAATCTGATCACAAATCCGACGCCACCATCATCGACGAGTGGGGGAGAAGGCGGAGATGAAGATTCAAGATTTGGACCTCCGAGTCTTTAAGGTATTTGCCATGAATAGATATTTTTCATCCATTGATTTAAGGTACGCTAAATTCACTCTCCGATCTATTATTGTTTTGAGTCATTCAATTTTTTGGTTTGTTTCTGTTTTAATATACAGATCTGATCAATTCTAAGTTGTTATATATATAGGATATATAATTTCTTCCTTGTGGTTAGAAATGTTTGGTCAATGGTATATAATGTTGCGAGGGTATTGAGGATCTCTGTAATGATAAATTGTTAATCTTGATTATATTAATCATAATATATTTACATATTTCCTAACCACATTTTCTATGTTTTAAGAGCCAATGGTTAAGTCCACGGGTAAAAATCTCAGGTTGTCAAGTGTGAAAACGCAGATTTGAATTCGAAAGCAGCCACCTTATGAATATTATGACAAAAATCAGGTCATAACCCTTTAATTACAATTAGGGCCTTATAGTGTAAATACATTTGTATTAGCCTATGACTTGGTGAAATATGGGGCAACACTATAAGCTAGTCGTATATAGTGAAGCCTATGGAAAGAGGGAATTGAATTGCCAAAGTATTAGAGAATAAAATTAAGACTATTGAAAGGTTAGGGATAAAATTAAGATAGAAACTTACTTTAAAAAAACAAAATAAAGATAGAAAACTTAGAAAATTTTCATCCTTGCATTAACACTACAAAAAGTACATATTATGATGTAAATATTAGGAATTCAACATTATGAAACCTAATTTAAATATGTACTTGTTTGTCCTAGAATGAACGGGAAGCTGGATTTTCCTTCTCTCCAGACCTTTAAGCATTATATGATATATTGTTATACTGGGATAACTTTGAATCATTCATTCTATGATGATTTTGTTTCGATTTGAAAAATATACACACATTATAGTGTGTATATTGTGAAAATGATGTAGATATTAAAGATGCCAGATCTAACCCATGTCTTCTTTTTATCTCTCAAACATTAACATTACATACTAAAGATTTTGTTTTGATTGGAAAAATATACACACATTATAGTTCATTGGGTCACCATTTTTAGTTTTTTTTTTATTGACAAGCATTTAAATTGCTCTGTAATTCAACAAGGACACCCTTTATATATTCATGGGATGAAGTCAATAAACTTTCTTGTTGGGACTATTTAATCGATTGCTATTTCAAGTCTGTTATTGTTGAATCCAGAATCTCTAATTTGATTTTCATTTAAGTGAATTACTAACTATCGACTTTTGAAGAGGGTTGAGAGGGCAGCCCTCTAGTTTTAGATATTAATGACCCCAATACTCATTTAATATAGGGTACCTTTGTAAAACTTATGTGGGAATTTAATTCATTTAAAATCCTGTTCGAAGATTGAGGATCTTATTCCAAACACAATTTGTTGTTTGATTCAAATGTTGCCGGCCTAATCTCCTATTTCCTAAATCTCACATGGTCAAAGACTTAGTTAAATAGACAATAATACACTAGCTAGTAAATTAGACCCCTGTTATTATGGGGAGGTCAAATGTACACGATCTTTTTTTCATATGCAAATAGACTAGTCAACAATTTTAATCAGGGAATTTCAAGTCACCAACCACACCTCCGAACCGTTTTTGCTACGAACCAGGAAGTTGTGCAACTATGAATTTGTGGTTAAAGTCCCAACCTTAATTGGACTGCTATTGAGCAATGCTTATCTCAATCTGGGAAACTTGGGAGCAATGTTGTACTTGTCTGCCTTAGGAAGGCTTAGCAATCATAAAGTCGAAGATTAATCTGCCACATGTCTTTCATGTTTCCTCCATGCCATCTTTATAATCAATCAAATATAATACTAATATACAATTGTACTTTATAATTTTTACCAATATAAATGTGAACTCGAAGCTTTTATAGTAATAGAACCGGTCTATGTAAAGTACAATTTTATATACCAATATGTATTACAATCTCACTATTGCATCTCTTACTAATATTAATATTGCAATAGTCACTCTACAGTTCCTCATTTTTTGTTCGGACCATGAAGATCATCGAATGCTTCGTGTATGAAACCCTAGTTTTATTTTGTTTTAATTTGTTTGATGTAAGAGATGAGAGAGTTTTTTTTTCTGCAGAGGTGATATTTAGTTAATACTTCTTCCGTTCCACATTAATAGTTTATTTTTAATTTTAGTTATCTTATCTCAAAATACTTGTCGAGCAATTCTAATACAGTATAATTTTTTTTACCTTTTCCAATTAGTCTTCTTCCATTACATCTAAACAAGTATTGGACCACTCATTCTTGTTTTGCTATTATATACTAACACTGCAATGTGGTTAATTTGTATTGCAGCATAACAGGTCATTTGGATACCCTTTGATACTAGTTGATGCCGTCTCGATTTGGTAATTTCTTTCCTATTTCCTGTTTTAGTCCTTGTTCAACTTTTATGGGTGAAAATAACCCCTATATATCGTGATTAGTTTCTTCTATGTGAATTGGGCTTAACATCCTCTTCAGAATATATTTTCATCATGGTATATGAAATTAATCACATTGTAAAACTTTTGCATTATGAACATTATGTCTATGGTAGTTGTTGAATATGAATATTATTGATACTGAATATGAATATTGTTGATGAGCTTCGTTCTGCCTATGGTTAGTGTTGAATATGAATATTAGCGATGCCTTATAACATTGCACGTATAATTTACAGAAGTTGTTCATTTTATATTAGAACTTTACACAATCTAATTGTTCAAAAGAAATATTTATGTTCTTTGATTTGGATTTGTTAAATGTTGTGGGTTTTTATGTTTTTTGGTTACTTTAGGGTTTGTTTGGTTAGTGTGATCCCCTAAAATTGTCGATAATTTTGGCATATAAAACGCTTGAAATTTTGACTCTTCCATGAAATTTATCCATTTTGAAGATGAAATTACGGTTGTGAGCTTAGTTACTTATTTATATAATATTAGATTCATTCAATTGTAGAACATCATGAAGGTGAAAAAGACTAATAGCTCATTATATTACAGAGAGATAAAAATTATTCTGATAACATTGCACGTATAATTTACAGCAGTTGTTAATTTTCTAGTACAACTTTACACAATCTAATTTTTCAATAGTGAAATCTGAGCCTATTGATTTGATTTTGTTAAATGTTGTGTGTTATTACGTTTTTTGGTTACTTTAGGGTTTGTTTGGTTAGTGTGATCTAAAAATAATGTTGAAATTTTTTTACATATAAAACCATCGATAATTTCACTATTCGTTAAAAGTTATCCATTTTGAAGATGAAGTTACGCTTGTGAGCTTAGTTGCTTGTTTATATAGTCTTGGATTCATTCAATTGTAGAACAGCATGAAGGTGAAAAAGACTAATACCTCATTATGTTGTATATGGATAAAAATTATTCTTATAAACAATGTTAATGACGTTAGAATTATGTACAACCTAACCTACGAATGTTATTTTATTTTAGGTATTTTATACCCTTAGTACACTATTCGACATTAACAAACATACAGTAACCTCAGTGGCTGATTTTTTTTAGTTATATTGTATTTTATCTTTAGCAATTCGAGGCTTTATTTACATGTTTCTTTCATCTAAAAATTTATATAAAGCTGTTATCCGCTTTGTTTTTAGGAAAATATTTTTAACTCATACATATCATATATAAAGGTTTTATTCACATACAAAACCCTCGAAAATTTGACTATTCTTTGAAAGTTATCCATTTTTTAAGATGAAGTTACGCTTGTGAGCTTAGTTACTAATTTATATAGTCTTGGATTCATTCAATTGATAAAATACGTCATGCCTGATGATTCAAGTGTTTTTCTTACTTTGCATCTATCTTGTGGATTTTTGTTTTTGATGTCTATGGTTGTTGTTGAATAGGAATATTATTCGTATTCAATATGAATATTATTGATGAACAAGTGTTGAATATGAATATTAGCGTTACCTTATAACATTGCACGTATACTTTACAGAAGATGTGCATTTTATTGGTTGGGGTTGGGGTATTTAGATTTATTCCCGGTACAATTGAGTCCCCTTTTGCCTTTGAGATTGTTGTTGATGGTTTTATGTTAATGCTTTCTCCGTACGTACTTTAGCGTCAATAATTGTGGTTTTGAATCTAGTCTTATAACTCCAATTTTTTTGTTTCTGCCTCCTATATTCGTTGCAGCCTTGCAGTTGGTACTGTTGTGTTTGCATTTTCTCTCACAATCGTGTTTATGGTTTTGGTTTTCGGTTAATGCTTTTTCTTTACTACTAAATCCTTACTACTATCTGTTTTTTTTTTCTCCCTCAGAGAGAGATCGTTTACCTTTATATAACCTCGCATTTATCTACCTCTCTTTGTTATTATAAATATTCCTCCTATATTCCATATCGAAAGTGTTCAATATATGTTGACATATTGAGAATATTAGACATGATTTTTTTTACATGATTTTTTTACTCCAGTTGTAACTAATACGGTTATATTTGATTGTTCCTGGATGAAAAAATGGATGATTGTGGCCGATAAGAATTGATTAATGGATGAAAAAATCATCAGAATCTTCATGAAAAAATATATGATTCGCTGCATGTCTCTTTCTTTCTCATTGTTCAATATTAGACGTTAAAATTTATTGCAATTTTAGTTTTAACTAATACGGTTCGGTTATATTTGATTGTTCCAGCTCCTAATTTAGTCAAGTATTGTTGTGGGAGATAAGAGTTGGATAATGGATGAAGAAATCAACAGTGGGGTAAATGTCGTTGAACAAGTCAATGAGGTTGATCTTTTGGACTGTAAACCATGCATCGAAATGTGCTTTGATTCTGAGCAGCACGAGTGGGGCAATCCTAGCAGGAAGGCTGGAGATCATAGGAAATATACATCTAATGAAATGTGTCAAAGAAAGTATAAAAGAGTAGTAAAAATACTCGTGACAGTTTGATAATTCAAATATCTTGAAGATTTTTATTTCATATTTTCTAACATATGTAAATCATCAGTACAAATATATGTTGACTCTTGGACGAAATAAAAATAATACATAATTTTTTAGTTTTGAGGATTGTATGGGAACGTTTAGCTTGATATTTCCAAGATAACAAATAGTGAAAGTGAAATTATTCGTCAATTTTTTATTTCTCATCCTAAATATTTAAACTAGCAACCGTTATTATATTTTTATGTGCAATGTAACTGGAAATGAATTAACATTGTAACAAATAATTTTTGTGCATTGTAGTCGGGTATATATTCAAGTCTTCCCCCACGTAGAAAATATACATTTAGACAATTGTGTGAAGGCAAGTATAGAAGAGGGGTAAAAAGACTATAAACAATTTAATAATTCAAAAATATTGAAGATTTTTTTGTTACAATTTGTTATGGGGAATGAGTTTTGTTGGCTTTGAAATTTACTTTCGGCAAACAATTCCAAAATTGATGATAACAAACCATTGAAGAGTGTTTGATACTAATGAATTATCGAGTTTATATTTTCAGTAAAAGACAGGTGAACGACTCAGAAATCAAACTCGAAAAGGAAACTACTCGAAAAACAAGCTCGGAAAGAAAGTTTGATTTAAAGCGAAAAGTTGTGAAAGAAATTGAAGCGAAAAAGGAAAATCAATTAAACAGCAAAAGTGAAAGTCGAAGACTTAAGACTCGGGGTAGATAGGTCGGGGAGCGATCATTGTAACAAGGTAATTTTATGTGTCGATTTTATCGTATAAGCTCAAGTATAATATGAACCGAACTCAAATGAAATGAAAAACGCTTTACCAAACTTAAACGGAAAGAAAAATATTTTTATTAAATGTTTTTCTTGTTATAGTCAACTAGAATCACCCTGTGTATTTTCTAGTAGTCGACTATTTCAACCAGTAGCTATTGGTTTTTCATCCACATCAAAAGAGTCGACTGAAACAAGCTTGAGTCGACTAGACTACTCATTGTAGTCGACTAGAACTCATTCTAGTCGACTAGATGGTCCAAAGTAGTCGACTAGAACTCAATCTAGTCGACTAGATGGACCATTGTAGTCGACTACAATGAAGAAGTAGTCGACTAGAAGATTGCTTAAAATCTGCAGATTTTCATAAAACAATTCCCATGTTTTGTGGATCGTGTTTAATGGTATTCAAACGGCTCTTGTCTTTCAATTACAATATTCATTCTTCAAAACCCTAATGTATTGATATATATAGAATGATATGTGTTCATTGTAGACTAAGAGATTGAAAAACAAAAGAGAAAGAAAAGAAAGAAAATCTCTCAAAATTCTGCAGAAATTTTCTCTACAAAAGCCATTGAAACCAAGCTTTGAAAATCTGATTTTCTCCAAGTTTCTTTGAAAATCAAAACCTCTAGAATCTCTTCTTATTCTCCAAATATCATTCATTGATTATATCCTTTGAGAATACATTTCTAGAGCTATTGTAAAATCACCAAAAACACTTGAGCTTATATTGATTTATCTTCCATAAAAACCTTTGGGTTTTGAGTGTTTTTGTTCTTGAGTGATTTTATTGATTACATACGAATTTGTAATCTCGGACAAGTGAAGTCCACCGATTGTTCAAGAGAGGGTTGTTCTCTTGATTGAGAGACAAGCTCGAGAGGCTTGTGTTGTAAAGGTTTGCCATTCCACCTGTGAAGGAAGGGCCATAGTGAAAGGATCGGGAAAAGTCTCAAGAAGGGGTTCTTGAGCCGAGGAGTAGGAGTTACCGAACCTCGAAAAAATCACGGTGTCAATCTCTCTATTTCTTTATCTTTACATAAGTATTTTGCATGCTATATTTGCTTGAATATCTTGTATGCTAATTTGTCTTGAAATTAATTATTATAAAAGTTTAAATTGAATCATCCACTTGTTTATTGAGAAATTGATTTTTGATTATAGTGAGTTCCATGTTCGAAAAGAGTTAGACTTATTTTTGAACACCCTATTCACCCCCCCCCCCCCTCTAGGGTTAATTAGTGACTAACAAGTTTGAAGGCGGTTTGTTGTTAAGGCTAATGTTGGAGCAAAAACTGATGGAACGAGACGGAGAGGAAAGTGGTTCTTTCGTCGACCTGGATATCCTATGTAGAGAGGCCGGTGTGGATTGGCCTGAATTGAAATAATTGTTTTAGTTGCTTTAGAACTAGAACTAGGAATCCAAGTCCATTTTTCTTCTAGGTTAGCACATTCATTTGGTTTAAGATCTGCGAAATATATTCACATTCATTTCGCTGCAATTTTATTATTCTATTTCAAGTTGTGTATACAATGCAAATTTTTTTGGTTTCATCTATTTTTTAAGATCTGAGCCATTAGCACACTTTAAGATCTAAGCGATTACCACTCTTCTATAGTTGCTTTGACACATTTGACTAAACCTATATTTTCTATGCTTTGGAATTTAGTGAATATATTCGACTAAGTTGCACATTTTTTATTTCTTAGAAAGTAATTTTTTTTTTCAATTACAGTGCACATAGAAACAGAACAACGGTTGATAGTTTAAAAGTATAAGCTGAGAAAAAAAAATTATGAGAATAATTTCACATTTTAAGGTTGGGAATATTTACATAAATTTTGTTATACAATTTTCGTATCCAACAAGTTATCGCTTAAAACACATATGGGCCAGGAGTTGACATATATTTGTACTAATGGTTTAGGCACCTGCTACATATCCATATGTGGAAAATATGAACTAAAATCATGCTACATATTTGAAGTATTAGTTATAAATTGTCATGTGTATTTTTACCACTCTTCTATAGTTGCGAAACACACATTTGACTAAAACTATATTTTATCTCGTCTATTAACCTTGTATATAAGAGGAGTTGGAATGATTTGGTTGATTGCTTTGAATTTTTTAAAATTTACAGTTCATTGCGAAACAGGTATGAAGGCAAAGAGGAGAAGAGAAGTGGCTTCCAACGGTCACACTTGAAACTGTTTATCAATACCGTGTCTCAGTTATCCATTGACCAACGGAAAATGGTCGAGAATATTGGGTTTGGAAAGCTGTTGGACTACAATACACAACATATATATGTAACAATATTAATTACTATCCAGTTACATTGCACATCTAAATAAAATAAGGGTTGCAAGTTTAGAGATTTCGAATGAGGAGTAAACATTGACGATTAATTCCACGGAACAGTTTCAATTGCTGGAAATATCGATGTAAACGTTCCTATAAAACCATCGTCACCTCAAACATTATCTCTTCTTTCTATTTGGTCCAAGGGTCAACTTAATTATATTACAACTCATGACTCACGTATTTCTCTTACAAAATCTTCAACATATTTCAATAGAACAATTGGTTATAGCCTCCTTACCGCTCTTATATACCCTCCTTCACACAATTGTTCTCTATATATATTTTGTACGTGGGGGAAGGCTCGAGTATACACCCGACGACAATGCACATATTATATATGTAACATTGTTGATTCTTATCATCTAACATTGCACACCTAAATTGTAAAAAATGGTTGCAAGTTTAGAGATTTTCAAGAAATATTAAACATTGACGATTGATTAATTTCACGTTCACTCTTCCAATTGCTGGAGATATCGACGTAAACGTTCCTATAAAATCATCGGCACCTCAAACATTATCTCTTCTTTCTATTTGGTCCAAGGGTCAACTTAATTATTTATACTCATGACTCACGTATTTCTCTTACAAAATCTTCAACATATTTCAATAGGACAATTGGTTATAGCCTCCTTACCGCTCTTATATACCCTCTTTCACACAATTGTCCTCTATGTATATTTTGTACGTGGGGGAAGGCTCGAGTATACATCCGACGACAATGCACATATTATATATGTAACATTGTTGATTCCTATCATCTTACATTGCACACCTAAATTGTAAAAAATGATTGCAAGTTTAGAGATTTTCAAGAAATATTAAACATTGACGATTGATTAATTCCACGTTCACTCTTTCAATTGTTAGAGATATCGACGTAAACGTTCCTATACAATCATCGGCACCTCAAACATTATCTCTTCTTTCTATTTGGTTCAATGGTGAACTTAATTATTTCTACTCATGGCTCACATATTTCTTTTACAAAATCCTCAACATATTTCAATAGGACAATTGGCTATAGCCTCCTTACCGCTCTTATATACCCTCCTTCACACAATTGTCCTCTATGTATATTTTGTACGTGGGGGAAGGCTCGAGTATACACCCGATGACAATGCACAACTCATATATGTAGCAATGTTAATTCCTATCCAGTTACATTGCACATATAAATAGAATAATGCTTGCAAGTTTAGAGATTTACGATGAAGACTCAAATATTGACGAATAATTCCACATTCACTATTCTTTTTGTTGGAAATATCGAGCTTAACGTTCATATACAATCATCGGAGCTAAAAATGATCTCTTCATTTTATTGGCTCCAAGAGTCAACATATATGTATACAGATGGCTCACATATTTATCTTACATTGTACTATAAGTTTCTCTTACATAGTTAATTTGTTTCCAGTTACATCGCACATAAAAATATAGTGATGAGGGGTCCTTTAAATATTTAGGCTGATGAATAAATAATTGTTTTAACCACCTCACGAATATATAGTTGCACAATTTCTGGTAATATTCCACTGCATAGTAAGTGCAATCTAACCTCCACTTGCCATGATGATAACTATATTTACTTTTCACATGAAATTTAAGTACAATTAAATAACCTAACAACCACTTCCAAGCACATACTTATGGACCACATACTTCCCTAAACTAGAATCCCAGCTTATACCCATGCGTGCAAGGCAGTCCGTTCGTGTATTAGCTCTAAGACTCTTCTTCTTCCGTGCCTTCGAACTTCTTCTTACACCCTCCTTTGAACATACAAATAACCTTGAAGTCAGTTTCCTTTCCAATTGTGACACCTGATCTCTGGCCTTCCTACTAGGATTGCCCCACTCGCGACGGATACTAAATCCTATATTACCTCTGTAAGCATTGTAGAAGTCATATGCATGCTGCTCGGAATCAAAGCACATTTCGATGAATGGTTTAGCATCCAGAAGATCAGCCCCATTTACTTGTTCAACGACATTAACCTGTCTGTTGATTTCTTCATCCATTATCCAACTCTTATCTCCCACAACAATACTCAACTAAATTAGGAGCTGCAAGAATGAAATATATAACCGAATCATATTAGTTACAACTAAAACTGCAATAAATTTTAATGTGTAATAAATATTGTCAAAGTATATTGAACAATGAGAAAGAAAGAGGCATGCGGAGAATATGAGTGGCCAAAAGAAAAGGTTAGAGGTACAAGATTTTGAATCTAAAGGCATGAAAATCTTATGTTTATTTTTTCATACATTAAGCAATTAATACCGGCCACGATCATTCATTTTTTCATGCAAGAACAATCAATTATAACCGTATTGGACATCAACTGGAGTAAAAATTTCAAGAACCGTATTTTCTCAATATGTCAACATATATTGAACACTTTCGATACGGAATATAAGAGCAATTTTTATAATAACAAAAAGAGGTAGGTAAATGGGAGGTTACATAAAGGTAAACCATCGCTCTTTGGAGGGAGAAAAAAAACACATATAGTAATAAGGAGTTAGTAGTAAAGAAAAGGCATTAACTGAATACCATAAACACAATTAGCAGAGAAAATGGCAACACAACAGTACCAACTACAAGGCTGCAAAGGATATGGGAGGCAAAAATAGAAAAATTGGACTTACAAGACCAGATTCAACACCATAATTATTCACGCTAAAGTAGGTGCGGAGAAAACATTAACATAATGAAAATCTAAATACCCCAACGAACAAAATGCAGGTCTTAGATTCTTAATCTACTATATAGAAGACCAATTTCTAACACTAAAGTAAGGAAATATAATCTCAATTTAAAATGTTAAGGGTCCGTTTGATAGACGGTAATATGATGGAAAGTAAAACTGGAAAATTAAACGAAAAGAAGACGAAAACTAACTTTCCACCATGTATTTCATTAGTTTAAATGGAAACAAATGCAATGAACCAGTAATAATTTAATTTTGTCTTCCATACCATGAAAGTGAAAACAAAGTGATTATACTTATATAAATTTCTACATGAAAGAAACATGTAAATAAAGCGTGAAATTGCTAAAAATAAAATACAATATAACTAAAAAAATTCAGCCACTGAGGTTACTATATGAATGTTAATGTCGAAGAGTGTACCAAGGATATCAAATACGTAAAATAAAATAAGATTTGTAGCTTAGGTCCTACATAATCCTAACGTCAATAACACCGTATATAAGAATCATTTGTATGCATCTATAATATAATGAGGTGTTAGTCTTTCTCACCTTCATGATGTTCTACAATTGAATGAATCCAAGACTATATAAACAAGTAATTAAGCTCACAAATGTAACTTTGTCTTCAAAATTGATAACTTTCATTTTATATTACAAATTTTTCAGGGTTTTGTATGTGAATAAAACCTTTATATATGATATGTATGAGTTAAAGATATTTTCCTAAACACAAAGCGGAAAACAACTTTAAATAAATTTTTAGATGAAAGGAACATGTAAATAAAGCCTGGAATTACTATATGTTTCTTAATGTCGAAGAGTGTACAAAGGGTATGAAATACCTAAAAAAAAATAACATTCGTAGATTAGGTTGTACATAATTCTAATGTCAATAACATTGTTTATAACAATAATTTTTATCCATCTACAACATAATGAGGTATTAGTCTTTTTCACCTTTATGATGTTCTACAATTGAATGAATCCAAGACAATATAAACAAGTAACTATGCTCAGAAGCGTAACTTCATCTTCAAAATGGATAACTTTCAAGAAATAGTGAAATTATCGATGGTTTTATATGTAAAAAAATTTCGACAATCTTTTTTAGATCACACTAAGCAAACAAACACTAAAGTAAGCAAAAAAACGTAATAACACGCAACATTTAACAAATTCAAATCAATAGGCAAAGAACATATAGATTTCTTTTGAAGAATTAGATTGTGTAAAGTTGTAATAGAAAATGAACAACTTATGTAAATTATACATGCAATGTTATCACAATAATTTTTATCCCTCAGTCCAATAATGAGGTATTAGTCCTTTTAACCTTCATGATGTTCTACAATTGAATGAATGTAAGAATATATAAACATGTAACTAACCTCAGAACTGTATTAGTCCTTGTGTCCCAATGATGCATTTGTTTCTTTTGAGAAGCAAAAATTAATTCGACTTGCAGAATTGAACTATCATTTTCTGTTGTTCTAAATAAAGATTGAATAGTGCATCGAATCGACTGTATTGTGTACACTTCTTGATGACTATACGAGCATTAGATAAATGGAGGACCTTGAAATGCTGGAATTTCTTTTCTAGTACGTGCAATAATGCAAGAGAAAGAGACGAGCTGATAAGACTTACCCAACAACCAGTAGAACAAGTGAAACCAGCCATAATACATATTGGTAAACAGTGTATTTGGACTTGACAACAGCATTGGCTGGAAGATGCCGGCGCTCCATCCAACCAAACTGGGGACGGGGTAGAAATATAAAGCCGAGGAAACCGGACATGAATCCTCCAATGTGGGCAAAGTTGTCAACATGAGGAAGAATTCCAACTTCTAAGTTAATCACAATGATGATGACGAGCGTGAACAAAGCTGCAGCCTACAACAGCAAGAAAGGAGGAATTGTTGAATTATACAAGTTGACTAATCTCTTCAAATTCAGCCTCACAGATTGAACAACTTAAACTAAATTTAAAAATGTATTAGGCACATTCAAACAATTAGAACTACTAAATCCTACAGCCGCCAATTTTGTTAGATTAGCTTTTTAAGAAATAGGAAATGAAATTATTCAGAAATATTTTACTTGCAAAGGTTATGGTTCATAATAACATCCTTGACAAGGAGCCGTGAACCCTTCAAATTCTCTAAGAACCACTACGAAGAGGACACGATCAAACTAGAGCTTTATACTCGCTTTTCAAAGTTTATTTGATTTACTAGATCCATGTTTCCTTCTGATGGACCAACGATGTCGCTTTACGACCGCTGAAGAAAATCGAAGCAGCAGCAGTATTCACCTTATTGGTATAAATAGTCCAGTTAGTAAGAAGCTCTGACAACATTGCTCCAAGAAGTCCAAATAGAGCACCAGAGGCGCCAATAGAGATGCTTTGTTGAATGAAAAGGGAAGAAAGTATGCTCCCGCCAAGTCCTGATAACAGGTAGATTATCCCAATCCGCACTGCCAGATTAAAAAGAAAATAATTAAATAAACAGAAAAAGAGGATTACAAGAATCCATGATTATCATAAAAAAGATGTCTAGGCAACAATACTGCCGGGATAACAACTTGATAACGAGGCTAATAATGACATAAGGGAACTTCAATTTCCAAGACACTAGTAAGGAATTCTAACTTTGATTCAATTTGGCAGTAAAGGAAAATTCTACTGAGGGAGCCACTGAAAGGTTGTCACATTGATTTTCATGCACTACCTTGTTCCATTCCAGACCTCCCAACTTTTCTAATCTGTACAAAATGGGTACAACAAGAGTTAAGATTACCAGAAGTATTCTTTTCTATGCTTGCGTTTTGGCTGGAAAATAATAACAATAATTTGTTGCACACACAGTGAACATGACCCGAATATAAGCCATTCAATTCCGATATATATAATATCTTGGTATAAGCACTCATATTTCAGCTAGTTTACTGGTAAAATAATTGAAAATTACATCAACGTGATGGCAAGTGAAACAAACTAAGACTTATTTATTTCCCTCTTTCTCTTTCCTGTTTTTGCTGCCTCCTTTTTATTGGTTTAACATATGCTATATCACTTGTATACATATTACAAGCTGATAAACTCCGACTCAAGCCTGTGTTCAACATAAATAATTTTTCCCCTGAAACAACATGCACTTCCAAAACTTTTTGCCTCTGACTTAATTAACTGAGAATTTGGTTTACAACAGAAAATATATATAAAACCAAGTCAAGGGCTCCAGGGGCTTTTTATGGTTGACCAGTGAAACCCTTCCCACTCAAGGCAATCAGCTAAAGATTAATAACTAAGAAGAGACCATCCTGGGTATTAGATCATCTTAAATTATAGTCAAACACAAATATCTTAGCCGAATACACCCAGGGAATGTATATAAGCAGCTGATATTTGATATAGTCTGTTAAAGGCAGACCTTTTAAAGGATCACAGGAAAACAACATCGTTTACACAAAGAGATTAATAAGCATATTAACAGCCACTTACAAATGAAAACAAACTCTAAAACAACATACATAAAATAACTAAAATGACCAACTCTAGCAGAAAATACTGCCCCAATCAATCCCCAGAAAATTCTGCATTTCAACATCTAGAATTAAAGGATAATGAAAATTTAGAAGCCATGAAGCCCCCAACATATTACACAATTACCGGTGCACGTGTTGCAATGGTATAACCTCACCCCCCAATTGGGGAGGTGAGGGGTTCGAGCCTCTAAGGAGACATGTTGGGTGTGGTGTATGAGTTTCTTACCATTAAAAATAATAATAATAATAATAATAATAATAGTAATACATATTACACAATCTCAATCAGTGTATTTCATTTAACCCAGATTAAATCAACAAGAAAGCAAAAATGTTTTTGTTCCATACCACTCGAATTTCCCCTAAAGTTCTAACATATATTATTCTGCAAGTCATCAACACTACAGTGGCCGGAACCAAAAAATTTATATTTCTAGTTAGCAGATATGGTGGAGATTGGCAGATTTCAGTACCTCAGAATTAGTACTAAAAGCATCAACCATATAGGAAATGTATAAAAAAGTTATGGTAAGGCATGAAATTTCAGAAATCCACAAGCCAAATTCAATAAGGAGATCCTTAATCAGTGAATAAATATACAGACAAGTAGAAAAACAAAAATTCAAACATACACATATTCATATGATAACAAATCTCACATCCAAAAATCCATCCTAAACACTCTTAGCCAGTCAATCAAGCCCTACCCAGATCGAAACAAGAAGACAGAACAAAGACTGAGAGATGCTTAGTAGAAAAACAAAATCCAAAGATAAAAATATAAAAAACCCAAAAGCTGTTCAAACACACAAAGAACACTATTAATCAACAAATCAATTCTAATTGAATTATATCACACAAATTGAGAGATGAAAAAATAAACAAGAACAAGAAACTCCAAAACCCAGAACCCAGATTCATGAATAGACTCCAATTAAGGATATTTTAGCTCAAAAATCCAGAAAACAATCAATTAATTCAGAACTCAGAAAAGGCCTAATTTGAGAGAAGAAAATATAAGAAACCCACGAGCACAAACGCACATAGAACACTCTCAATCAATAAATCAATCCTAATCGAATTTATATATCACAAAAGGAGTGTTGAAAACATAACCAAGAACAAGAAACTTCAAAACCCAAAGCCCAGATTCATGAAAAAAATAAGATAGAAATAAATATGAACATATATCCATCAAACCCACATACAATCTATAACAACCCATCAAAAAAATCTATCTATTTAGAAAAGTGCAACCAAAAAGTGTCAAAAATTAAACACGTGGGAAATTATTTATAAACCCATATCACAGTTTATCAAATCCCTAAAAAAACCCTAAAATTGCAGCAAAAACCCATGAAATTACATGTATATATAATTGGAACCAAGAACCATTCCACAAAGAAAAGCCTAGAGTGGTCCTGATGCGTATCTCCAATTGCCTCCGAACTATCAACAACCAAAAGCATATTATACCAGAAATATCACACATCTTCAACCCTTGCACCATAGAAAGTTTGTAAACAAAGAAGCGAGTAAAATCACTTTTGAAAGAATCCATACATCTGCTCAAGCTACACAAAACCCATGAAATTCCTCATCAGAAACCTTTTGTTGGACCTAGAAGCTTGACCCAAAAAGTATACATGATGAGAGAAAGAGAAAATCGCCTCTCGTTCCTGGTTCTTTTTGAGAAAATTTGGTGGTTGACCCAATTTTGACCACTAAATTAAATTCAATTTGAATTTTGGACGAAATTTGAAAATTTTCCCAAAATATTTGGTTTGGGCGCTAATAAATTTAGGTTTAGGCGCCAATGGAAATTTAGGTTCACTGTTGATATATACAGCACTGTAGCATTATACGCGAAGAAAATTTTATACGCAAATTGTGTTCCACTTTGCTGACTGGGCTGCCACATCATGAATGGCCACTTTCCAGTCAGAGACTGAATGGACTGAATGTATATCCCTCTAAGAATTATAAAGGGATGGATGAACAGTTCGTCTCTTTTGGCATGAAACATAATATTTTGTAAAGAATATAACATTAAAGTACATATATTTTTATAACAACTTGGTAACCATTAATATACTTGAAATGTTGATTTAAATTATGATATTTTTTTATAAATTTAGTTAGATGATATTGATCAAACTCGTTAGATAATTAGTTCAATACATAGAAAAATCAATTTAAAATATTGAAAAATTTATATACATATTTTCGCACATGCTCTTTGGGAGTCTATACATACTATTAAAAAAGTCTGAAGCACTTTCTTATTTAGTATACTTGTTTAAATATAAGAAAAATCACAATTAGTTAAAGTTAGGGATCTAAATTATAAATTAGTCTATATTAAAAAAATTATCTTTCATTTCTTTAACATTAGAAAAAATAATTATAAATGTATCAAGAATCATTACTGAAGCCCAAAATACACTTCAAACTCTTCTATAGAAGTAACAAATATCATTTTTAAAAGTATTCAATTCATTTTTAATTATGGCTATTATCACAAAACTCCTTGAAGTTTCACCAAATGATCAGATTGTTCATTGGCCTATTAATTAACCTCCTAATATTTTTAATTTTTAATTTGATCAATATATACCTCCACCATCAAATTGACAAAGAGTTAATTACCTTGACACTCCTTTAAATTTGTCTTATTTTCAATCACACCCTCAAATTTGACAATCATCATTTATATCCCTGATTTTTTCAAACTCACATCATTTAAACCTATTATACCTAAAATACCCTCAAAATTGAGGTATTTGGTGTTTGAAAACAAGGTTTACTATCCTCATCTTTTATTATCCAAACCAACCAATAATTTTTTTTTATTTTGGCATAAATCAAAAAACAAATTCTTTTATAGTAAAATATATATTTTTAAAAAAATTACCCTAATTTTTTTATTTTGAAAAAAGTAGTCCCTCAAACACATTTTCGCATAAATAAAAAAAGTAGGATAAAATATTTTTTTTTCAAAATAATAATAATAATAATAATGCCAAAATATTTTTTTCGAACAACCAATTAGGGTAAAATATAAAAATAATTATAAAATATTTTTATTTTTATATAAAAAATTAGCATTTTTTATATAAAAATAGAAATTATTTCGGCAAAATAATTCTATATAAAAATAATAATATTTTATAATTATTTTTATATTTTACCCTGATTGGTAGTTTGGAAAAAAAATATTTTGGCATTATTATTTTTTTTTGGGAAAAAATATTTTCCCTATTTTTTTATTTATGCTAAAATGTATTTGAAATAAAAAATTTTAAATATTTTACTATAAACGAATCTGTTTTTGATTTGTGCCAAAATAAAAAATTAATGGCTTGTTTGAATAATAAAAGAAGAAGCTAGTAAATCTTGCTTTCAAACACCAAATATCTCAACTTTGAGGGTATATTAGGTATGAGGGGTGTAAATAATGTGAGTTTGAAAAACTTAAGGGTATAAATGATGATTGTCAAATTTGAGGAGTGTGATTGAAGATAGAGTAAACTTTAGGAGTGTTAAGGTAATTAACCCTTTATCAATTTTATGGTGGAAGACGACATTGATCAAATTGAAAATGTTAGGGGATTATTTGATAGGCCAGGCCAATCTAATCAGTTGATGAAAACTCTGGGATTTTTGTGGTAATAACCCTTTTTTATTTATTTTTGTCATGAATTGTGAACATAGATCCCCAAATCAGCCCTATTTGAAGAAAATTCAAAATATTTCAATGTACTAAAATTTTTGTATTGTCTTGAATCTTATCTATTTTGATTTTTACCCTCTCATTTTTTTTAATGGTAAGAAACTCATATACCACAACATCTACAATGCCTCCTAGGAGGCTCGATCCCGTTATACCATTGCACCAAAGGTGCGCTGGTTTTACCCTCTCATTTTGGTATTTGTTTTGTGATTAAATCTTATTACTCTTTTATTTGTTTAAATTTAATTTTCAATTAATATATTTATACTAAACTTCCATATAAATATTTTCAAGCATTAATTTGAATATATTCATTTTTTAATCACAATTTAAATATGTTGAATTTAAGTATTTTTTTAGCTTACAATTTGTTTTGGGTTTTTTCCTTATCATTTTGGCAATTTTGTTATAGTTAACTCTAATATTGCCAGTTCTTTTGTACTCCATATCAGCAATTATTTGTAAGATTGTGTAACTAAATTTAATAAATTTGTTCCACATTAAATTCCAATATTTATATGTAGGGTTAATTAATTTTATTTACACCCCTTAAAGTATGTTTTTATTTCAATTGCACCCCCTCATATTTGAATATCTTCATTTATACCCATCATGGTATGAAATGTCTAAAATATCCTGAATCCAAACATCCCTTATATCCTTTATCCTATAGTGGTGTTAAACCTAGACTAATGTTTACCCTATATCCACCCACCCCTTACCCCCTGCGCCACCACCATGCCCACCCCAGCCGCCGCCATGCCACCACCCCAGCTCCCCACCCCCCGCGCCACCACCATCACTTCCTCTGCTACCTTCAAGAATCAGTCTCCTCTCTCTCTCTCTCTCTCTCTCTCTCTATATATATATATATATATATATATATATATATATATACCCATATATGGAAATGTGTATGTGTTTGTATATTGATATGATTCAAAGTAATTTTAATTTTGATTCTTGTAGATTTATGTTTGTTCTTTTTTTTTTTTGGATCTTGAATTAGTGTTCTTTTTTTTTTTTTTGTTTTTGTTTTTTGGGATCTTGAATTGATTCTTGTAGATCTGTGTATGTGTTTGTATATTTGTCTTTTTTTTTTTTGATCTTGAGGATAATGTGTAATTTCGTCTTGAATTAATGAAGAATCGGGTTTTATTTAATTTTTTTTTTCCTGGGTTTGCAAGGGGTTGGTTGTAGACCTTAGTTTTTTTGGGGGCCATAATTTTTTGGAGTTCAAGTTTTGTCTTGTAGATCTGTAATTTGTCTTAGGGTTTGCAAGGGGTTGGTTGAGGATTTGAGAATTTTTTTTAAAAGTTTTCTTTAATTTAAATATATATTTTTGAATCCCCCTCCCTCCCCAATGGAAACTTGAAAAAACAATTGCTAAGGGTGCGTTTGGAAAACCTGTTTTTTGTATTTGTTTTCTGTCTTCAAATATAAAAATTGTTTTTGTATTTATCTTTGTTTTTTTCAGCAAAAAACTAAAAACAAAAAAACGTTTGGATGAAAATTTGTATTGAAAAATAAAATGGTATTGTTGAGCGGCGGTGGTGGTGGGTGACTGGCGGCGGCGGCGGTGCCCGACAGCGATCGGAGGTGGTAGGGGCTGGCGGCGGCGACTGGTGGCGGGGGGTGGTGGTGGTTGGTGGCGGCGGCAGCGGTGGCGGTGGCGGAGGTGGTACCCTAAACAGTGAAAAAACTCAAAAAACAACTAAAAGTTGTATTTGGTGTTTTCACTACTTTTACACACTATTCACAGAAAATCGTTTCTTGGGAAAAAAAAAGTGAACAGTAAACGCGTTTGCCAAACGTCTTTTTTTTAGTCTGGTGAACAGTAAAAAAAACAAAAACTGTTTTCTCCGCTTCCAAATGGAACCTAAGAGTTTTGCTTATTTTTCCAAGTTTCCTTTATTTTGAAAAAATAAAGGTTTATACATGCCAATAAAATATATTAGTTCCAATAAATATCTCATAAATATATGTATATTTAAATTGTTTTTAAGTGTTTAACATTGATTCTTATTTTTTTAACCTTTTCTTCATTGTATATTTGTTCACTTTTTTTTATATCAAATAAATACATCATTATATATATATTTACTAATTTTAATTTTTAATTTTTCAGATTTCTTGTATTATTTTAATATATTTTTATTAGTTTTTATATATATTATTTGAAAAAAATAAAAAATAAAAATATTTGGGTAAATTATAAAATGAAGGGGTCAAATTGATAAAAAAACTCAATCCTTGTTTCCAAATATAACCCAGATAACATGAAGTGTAGTTTAGGTATTACAATAAAATTTCATGTTGTTGTCATGCTTCAGGGTGTGTAAATGATGACACTTTCAAATGTTAGGGGGTGTAAATGAAAATACTCAAGTGTGAGGGGGTGTGATTGAAATAAAAATATACCTCAGGGGTGTAAATGAAATTAATCCTTATATGTATTGAAAAGGGAAAGAGGAAAAAATTGGATCCCTTTTTCACGACCCAGCCCAAACCAGTAGCATTGTATATACGAGTACCACTGACTACAAGCAAAACCCTAGATCATTCAAAACCCTTGATCATCAATGGCTTCTTTTTTCCTGAAAAGATCATTGATGGCTTCTTCAGCGAAAAGACGCCGGAAGAAGGAGGAGCAAAACCCTAGATCATCCACGTCTTCTTCAACAAAAAGACGCGGGAAGCAGGAGGAGGTGGAGAGAAGTGTCTATCTTCGTGTGAATCGGGAGGATGGGGAATTGTCGGATTGGTACATGATTAAATTTTCAAGTAAAGATTGGCTTGAGATTTATCCAGCAGGAGTAAGATTAGCCCAAGAAAAAGATCACATCATTCATATCAAACCCATCCCTTTCAAAAGTCCTAAGATATTGGATAAGAGCTTCATGGTTGCTCTGGACTCCACCATATACTTCACTGGTCTATTCTGTCCTAATATAGCTATCTTTCCCTCCTCCCCCCAATTGTTTTCGTGGGACACTACCCGCCCTGACTCTAATTGGCCAAAACTTGCTTCCATGAACTTTGCAAGGACCACCGATGAATTGGAGGTCGTTGCTGCAGAGGGTAAGATATATGTGTTTGGTGGCGGCTTTGGCGAACCAGTAGAAGCCCCCGAAGTTTTCGACCCCGCCAAAAACCAGTGGGAGCTTATCAATCCACCGCCCCTCCCATCTACAGGTCAATCGTTTTGGTTTTCATTCTATGATGATATTCAAAGCAGGATTATATTGGGGTGTGATGATTCTGGAATAATTTGTTATAACTTGAGAGATGGTTCTTGGGGAAGCCTATCGGGGCTAATGCGGCCGATGACTGGTGATCCCAGTCGGGCTACATTTTATGATAACATGATATACTGGATTGAAATACCGGAATACTCGGTTTTGGGGTCTGGTGTACGTGCCTACATTATGGATCTCAACATAATTGTTAAGGCACCTATACTCGGTGTGCATCCCTACTTTTGGGCTTGCGACAGCAAGGATTCCATGCGGTTTCTTCATTTTCGTGGCGATGAGTTCCACCTCATTTGGATTAACTACGGCCATCGATTGATCAGATACGATAGACTGATCAGGCAGCTGAAACAACAGCAGGGAGAACAATTCAGTATGGAATTCCATGTCTTTTCCACCAGAACCTACAGAATTCCTACACGAGAACCATGCAGCATTGGTGTTGTAATGCTGTAAGTAATGCCCTTACTCTTAAGCTCACTCCACTATCTAATCCATGCTACCGCATTGTTCCCAGTCTTTCTATTTTATGATCTTGGTATGTAGATGTTCTTAAACATTGCAAAATATATATTGTTGTTCTGCTAGTCTCATTTTGTTTATAAATGTTGTAATGTACCATTTTGATCCGATACAAACTAAAAATAAATAAATGAAACTTCTGATATCCTCAAACCGGTTTATAGTGTTCCTGCTTCCTCGGCAACTATTGCAATGTAACGTATACTATATACTCTGCTCAATCCCATTCTCAGTGTCACACTCACTTCCCAAGCCTCATTCAGCCTGCAACATATGGTGATTTAATTAATTCCCTACAGAAACAATAGGCCAGTCTCTTTCTCGTACTTGAAGAAGGAGAATATCAGATAAATCCATGGAGTAGCTTCATCTAAGTTTGAATGAATCATTGCCTCACAGAAGTAGCATAGAACCACTTCTCAAAAAGAGACGATCATTAGACTCCTCTCTGCGGTAGCAATTTTGGAAGATTAGAGGGCAAATGAAACCCATTTGTCCTCAAATTGAAGGACTAGTAGACAATGGGCCATGGTTATTATTGTCCTGCAACCATTTCCGACCAGTGACTACCTAGGAACCCTTAATCTTTTCAAGCTGCTTCGACACAAAAAGAACCGTAATTCCAACTGATTAGAAAATCTATTTTTATATGTCCAGGCCCATATCCACGAACCGACCATCTGTTATAATCACAAATAATATTAACACAATGAGAGAAAACTGAAAATAATCAGATAGAAATCGTCTAACCCCAAACATCTGCTGATAACAGACTTCATGAAACTAAGGATAAGTGAACGTTACAGGATTATTTACTTACCAAGTGAAGTTCTGCAACAATAATTCCCATTAGACTTCCACACTGCCAAATCAGTTGATTTAGAAATCATAATCAGAAGTGTTCCCTGGTAGCATTTATCTCTGAATTATTTTAGCAAAGAGCTTCTTTACAATGATAAAGGCCCTGGGCATGACATATCCATACTTTGGAAACTTCTATTGCCCAAGCCTCAGACAATGGAATAACAGTCCTCTCCCAACTAAATATAACTGAAGATTTCTGTAAAAAATGTCCCACCGAAGAAATTTGCGAATCCTCATAATATGCCATCGAACACAACTTGGAACTGAGAGAACAACAGACCAGTAAAAATAGCAATTAGTTCTTCCTAGACAATGTTAGATAAGTAATTAGCTCCTTGAGGCATGGGACTAAAGAAAAAGAAATTTTAACTGTTAGATCACCCTCCTTCACAATAATTCAAAACATTTGATAGAACCTCCTTGGGAAGCAGCCGTCAAGCCAAGGTGCATCATAGGGGTGGCAATTAGGTGGGTTTGGGTTGGGTCATTAAATTGACCCGTTCTTAACCTGCTAGGAAGGGTCCTAAATGGGTTGGGTCATAAGCGGTTGGGTCAACCGACATGTAATCTTTTCACTTTTTTTATTTTGCTTATATATAAATATATACATACATACATACTTACCACTTTTAATATAATTACATATATATATATATATATATATGTCTCCAGTTGCAGTATGGTATGGGTCTATTTGATAGTTTTGGAACAATTGTTTTTTATCAGTGGATCCAAAGAGATTTTTTCTCATCTTCAGTCAATATTGTGTTAATTTTGAAACCAAATTAATCTCAGACCCAGAAAAAAAAAATCATCACAAACCAAACATGGAAATCAATGAACAGAAAAAAAAAATCTCTTTATTATAGGGTAAAAAAAACTCAACTAAAATAATACCCAAATCAATCTACCACCGAAAAAACAAATTTTTTTTTTATCAGATTCCAAATTTAGAAATCAATAAGTTTTTTTTCTTTTGGAAAAAGAAATCAATGACCTTTACAGGGAAAAAGTCAATTAAAGAATACCAATGTGATTGAACGAGAAAATAACAAAACAAACACTCAATTCCTTTAAACAAACAACAAATTCAATAAATTTGAAATCTTGGCATTAGGGTTTTATTTATTTAGCTTTGCTAGAATAACGTTGGTACTTTAGGCATATTTGGAGCATAGATTTGAAAATAGCTATATATATACACACACACACACATCAAAAGACCAAATCCCTGGAAAAAATAAACCCATCAGATTTGATATGGTTTTCCAAAATTATAGAACTGAATTCATCTATTTTAATATACACACACATATATATATAGCACTTCTCCCTAGCATATACATGTGTTTGTGTATATATATATATATAATAGAGAGAGAGAGAGAAGGGTTGAGAGAGTAGGATGAGGCGGACTTATAACCTGGGAGAAAGGATAAAGAGGGCAACGACGAGCGAGCGAGGCGAGAGAGAAGCGCCGACATGAAGGCTAGGGTTTATACTTACATGGGTACCCTCTTTTAACCCATTAATGACCCGCTTCATGTAGCAGTTTCAATTTACCCAACCTGCTAGTGACCTGTGTTCAATACCACTCACCCATTAACCTGCATTTAGCGTGCGGGTTCGGGTAAATTTTGTCAGCTCTAGTGCATCGTCTGGAGTAATAAACATCACTACAACCTATATTTCTTCCTCTCACACAGCAGTGACAGGCAATCTTTCCTCCTCAATATACTATCCCAAACTCAATCAAATTAGATTAATAAAGTTGTGAAGAATCAGGTAAAAAGTCAGATCCCTTTTAAGAAGCAATAATTCAAGAATGAGACTTTTAAAGTCCTAGACTCCTAGAACACCTTGGGGATAAAATCTTAAATGAAAATAATGACCAGAAGTCTTAAGGTTTTACATGGGAGATTCTATACTCCTGAAGAGTTGAATATTATCTAGTACAGTTTTTTTCCTTCCTTTTGTGAGAGGATGATTAATTATAAACTGCGTGACAAATTTGTAGTAATTAAAACCGGATAGCCATTTGAATCAGCACTTGTGTTAACTAGTCAATTGATGTAAAAATGCAAAACTTATTTGTAAGTCTTAGTGATGGGTTGATTTTTTGTCTCTCTTCATTTTGTTTTGGGTATGAATTCTAAAGCCCATTTCATAGTATAGGCTCCAACTTGTGTGAGGTTTTAATGTTTTAGAGGTTCCCTAGCTTTGTCAACCTTCTCTCACATGTTTTCATAAAAACTGATAGTATAAGAAATTGACCAACAAGTTCATATAAGAATTCGACATTCAAGCTTTTTATTCTAACAGGCTGAAATTGATATTTGAAATTTAGTTTAGTAATCAAGATGACTGAAAACAACAATAGTTAGTAGATCATGCATTTGTGTCAGCAGTCAATAAGAGAGATTTCCTCAGAAAAGAGGCCATTTAAAGTAATTGGGAGAAGTGCTATATTTGGATATACAAAAGCCAATATTGAATTCAAGCAAGTAATACACACTAAAAATTGCCTTTTAGAAAAGAGCTGGTTACTCATCAGAGCAATAGATGTCATGTTCGTTTTATAGGGAAGAGGAAATAAGGGATTTGTAAAAAGAAAAACTTAACCAATTTCTTGAATTTTCCACTCCCTTGGAGATTAACTGAATATCACAAAAATAACTAAATTTGATCCTAACAAAGAGAAATAAATAGAGCATCAAGGAGAGAGGAACAATTTAGTTGTTTAATTGTTTGAGCAAGTGGAAAGATCATTTTAGTTTAAAGCTGAGAATGCAGTAGAGGAGTGAAAGAATTTGTGGGGACGGGGGGGGGGGGGGGGAGTCTATATATTAGTGTGGAATAGGCAAATAAGAAATGAAAAAATAGAGAGCTCGATTTTATGTTCCAAAATAAAAAGAAGAATAAATTAGCTCAAAAGCAGAGTACAATTGGATATATTTTAAGTTTCCAATCATGCCATATAGTTCAGAGCTGGAGGATGTCTATTTTTACCATTAAGTCTGTTATTTGAGTTTTTGTTTTAATATTTTAAATGCGTTTAGGTTAGACTGTTTAGCATTATGCTAAGTAAGTCAACAATACTACATTTTAGCATTATGCTAAATAAGTCAAAGATACAACATTTGATCCTGTCTGATTTACGATGCCGTTTTCACTTTATTGGTGTTATTCTCATCCTTCTCGAAAGGAATTTTCAATATGATCTGAATAAAATTAGTAGGTTTGATAATGGACAGAACTGAAGGAAACTAGAGTGGAGAGCACTCTGAGAAAACTCTTACATAGATAATTGAAGAGCAGCACGCCTCAAATCTATCGGCATCTATCTATCTATATATATTCGCACACATAGAGTTATACGAATAATTGTATATGCAGACTTGCAGTAATGATATCTTTCTCTTTGGAGGTCAAGAGAGCATTTATGTACAATTTAATTTTTAGATATATAATTGTCTGCATAATATTGGTTTGTCTGGATAGGCGTCGAGATGAACTATTTAGTTTGGTATACTCTTCGATTGTGATGTCAAACTGCAATAAATTGTACTTTGGTATTAAGGTGAGACAGGTAAGGCAAGGTCATCTTGTTAGGTTATTTATCTTGTTGAACTGAGCGAATCGACTCTTTATTTTTGTCATTTCAGGTAATGAAAGTAGCCCGTTTGGTCACAACCGCATCAATGTCAGATTTGGTATTGGTTTAGGGTTTTATAAGTTGTCATCGGAGATCCATGGTAGAATAACAAAAGTGGTGGATTAGGTTAAGAGTTATCAACGAATCCAGCTGAGAACGGTGGCATCACTCGTGTAAGTTTGGGGGATTCACCTGTTTGCTTGCTTTGTGAGACATTACAGAGCGAAAAGACATAAAAGAGGAGAGAAAAGTTGGAATGAGGTAATGTAGAGAGTGGAATGGGTTAAACAACGGGTAAGAACTGAATTTCTTTTCACTGCCTCGAAGTGATATCACGTACAACTTGACCGGCCTACAAGTACTTGTATAGCTAAAAGGTTGGTCTGATTAGTGTCAAGTACATGGAAAGAAAAAGAAACATAATATATATATATATATATATATATATATATATATATATATATATTCTTGCAACATTTTAGTTTTACATGAAAGTTGGAAGCTCTAAATTCTAGTTTTCTCATCTAACCCTTATATAATGTGTTTGCTTGTTTATAAGCTTCTATATTACATGTGAACACAAGCCATTTAAAAAAAAATTACTCACCTAACTTTGAAGTTATTTTGTATTTTAAAGCAAACCATTGAAATTTAATGGAACTTTTCTCAAATGTAAAGAAATTAGAATTGACAGAAAAATAACATTATTTGTTATTGTTTATTATTAGATGAATAATTGAAATAGTTGTGTATTTGAAGGGAATTCATCGAACAAAAAATTATTTATCCTTAGTCATGTAAAAATACAAAATGTAGCTTTGGTATGTAAATTATTTTCTTTTCACTTTCTTGATATGCAAACTAATAAAACAGTATTTTCTTTAAAAAAAATGGAAAATTTTCTTGGTAACGAAATAGATGCTAGAAATTTTCTTTTCTTTTCTCTTTTCTTTCACTTTTCATCATATTTCAGCTTAACCAAAAAACCCAAGCATTTAACTACCAATTAGATTTTTTGTTTTTTGTTTGAGACTTTGATGTATTGGTTGGAAAAAAATAAATTAATATAACTAGATAATAATGTTAAAAGTGAAAAAATGGTGGATAAAGATAATAAAATTCGAGGGTAATAAAGAAATTGAGGCATTGTTTTAAAACACCACCTATTTCAACATTGAGGATAGTTTAGGTATTATTAGGGGGTGATAATTATGTGTGTCAGAAAAAATAAGGGGTATGAATGAAGTTTTTCAAAACTAAGGGGGACTGATTGAAGATAAAGCAAACTTTGGAGGGTGTAAAAAAAATTAACCCTAACCATTTTGAATGAGACGTGAAGGTGAGGGGGCAAGGTGATGAGATTGAAAAGTAAAGGGGTTTTTTCTGAAATTAACCGTAAATAAATTAATCTGTAGCCTCGAAAAACTAGATTCAAAGGAATATTAAAGTGGAAGCCCTCAGTACAAACTACATTCTAAGAATTATTATTAAATTGTAGTAAAGGTGTATTAAAGTGCAAGTTTTCAATATATTTGTCATCTTGATAAAAAAAATAAAAAAATAAAATTATTATGCAAGTATTTGTGAAAAAGATGAGGGTCTGTTTGGTTACATGAAAATTAGATGGAAAGTGAAAGTGAAAAGAAAATAAAATAAAATTAACTTTCTATCATACATTTGGTTAGTTGGAAAAAAAAATCGATAAAGTAAAGAGAAAATTATTATTATTATTAGTTTGGATATCAAGAAATGGAAAAGAAAATGATTCTGATTATCAAAGATACACTTTCAAATAAAAAAGTCTTGAAACATATTTGTTTTTTTTTTAAGTATAAATTTAAGTTCATTATTTTAAGTATAAATTTAAATGTTTTTCTTTTTTTGTAAGTATAAATTTAAGTTCATTATTTTATGTATAAATTTAATTCAATCATATAACAGCATTCAATTGACAAACATAGAAATAAAATATGCAAAAAACAACAAGGAAAAGAATTAATAACAATCTTTTAAACATTAATCAACTATATAGAGATAGATATAATATATGAAAGAATTTTAACAAAATAAAATGCTACTAAATTATTTAGCTAAGAATCTGATCGGTCCAAAATGCGAGTAGTATATTGATCGGCTAATAGGGTCGACTAAAATAATGATTAAGAATAATAGTGAAAATAAGCTCTTTAAAGTTACCTAATTTTACTTATCGCAAGTGCACGAATCGTATTGTAATATAACATGTTCTTGGGACAGGGTTATCGAATTCACGAGACTAAATATATCTCAACTCTATATATAATTATTATAACTAAATTATGAAGCAATATTTTGTGGAATTGTTTTCTATAACTACTTTGACAGATAATTAAAATAACATAAAGTAAAGATATATTTTTAATTTTAAGAAGAACAGTAGAGATAAAGTTTAGACACCACTAGCCGCATAATATAGTCTTATATTCATTCAATTGCAAAGGGCGGTCCATCATATGTGAATCATATATAAGGTTGCAACATTGGCAAACCCTAATCCCAAAAAAGGAACAATTCATCCGACTCGGCTACAATCCATCTTCGGAAGAGTGTGACTTGTGCATGTTATCTATATTACTCTAAACTACTCCTACAGTGCGATAAAATAAACTAAAGCATGTCAATTTCACCCCCCCTTAGCATGGCATGTCCAAACCTATATTGCATGTTAATGACCACCATTGTGTAGAAAATCATGAATTAAGTATCCGAATTCTAGCTCATATTGAATAATCATGATTGAGTAAGATTAAATATTCATTCAAGTTAAGACAAGACATAGAATAAATAAAGAATCTCATATTGAATCAATCGTGTTCACTCATCTACACAATCATCACATATGTGTCCTTCAGTTTCCCCTTTTACAATTGAAATAAATAAAAGGTCTACATTACTTGGCTAGGGTTTTATTAGATACCGGTTTAGCTGCTCATGGTTGTGGTTGTCCGCATTGTTGATGTAGACACCACCTCCACGGTTGATGGTTCTTCTATGAATTGGTGCACAATTCTGCACCAGACTTTTCTAGGAATCTCCAAGTATTAGAGGTTTTAGTCCCCAAAAGATCCTCCGAAAGCTCCCTTTTCTGTAGAGAGACCTCTCTGTTTTATAGAAGAAGAAGCGTCTTTATTTGATATGTTGATTGCTTCACCACCAAGTAAGGGTTTTCCATGCGTGTATTCTTTGAAGAAGAATGTTAAATCTAGTTAATTATGGTTAATAATATGTCCCAAAATAGCCTGGAGTGTCTTCCAAGTCAAATCTCATTGAAGCGGGTTCCATCTGATAAGCTGAAGTCGGCTAACTTCGGGTACTCGAATTTGAGTTTGAGTTCTCGATGCTGTAATCTTAAGTACTCGAAGGGTAAAACCTTGAGTACTCGGTAACTGTATGATAGCGCACCATGGCGCGGAGTGGCGTGTAAAAGCTTATTTTTGTTGAGCTAAGGCGTGAACTTTGGCCTATCGAGTACTCGAAGTAGGCTTGACTGAGTATTCGGTAGTTTTTCATGCTGATTTTTTTATCTTGACTTCTTTGCTTCGTTTCTCCACTTGGCTCCATTCCACTTCACTTGCATTACACCTTTAACTTGATTTAGGTCTATTATGGGTAATTTATCCTCTGTTTCGGCTTTCGAATGATCTTGAATTATTATTTTAATTATTTCATCGAAATTAACTCTTTATATACCATGAACCTGAAATGTCTTAAAACACGCAAACCGGATAAAAACATCAAGATAATGATATATGTAGATTTAACAATGAATAATTAAGAGCCTAGAATGTACAACATTCGGCTCTTAGCATATATAGTATAGTTGGGTTGAGAGGGTTATCGAACCACAGAGATCAAAGTCGTATTCCAAATAATCACAACTTAATAAATTGAATTATATTAAAAATAGTTTGATTGGTTTGTTATTTATAATCTACTAAACATAAAAAAAAAAAATATGTGTTGGTAAATTCAAGATAAACAAGTCTAGAATTTTGTTCCAACTCCACCACTAGCTTAATAACATAGTCCTTTAATCATAATATTACAAGAGGGAGATACAACTCATATGAATCAGATTAGTAACGCTACAAGCAATTGCCTAATCCCTAAAGAGATGCAATCGGTCCGGTTCGCTACAACTCATCTTCGATTAAAGTATGATTAATGCATGCATCTATTTTACAACTACTCCTAAAACATTAAATTAAAAACATGTCTATATCATCTTCTCTTAACATGGCATGTGTAAACCGAAGACTCTACCATGCTAATTAAAACCATTATGTAGAAACCATTATTAAATTTTCAGAGTTCCAGCTCTTAGAGATAAAATATAGTTGTTCAAGATTATTTATTAATTCAATCTAAGATAATAATATAATCAACAAAGAATCTTATTTAGGTAATACGTTCGTTCTCTCACTACATAATCATCATTCTACATTACTCGGCTAGAGTTTTGTTGGAAACCCTAGATACTGACTTAGCCACTCATGGAAGGAGAAGACTGTATCACTGATGTAGAGATCATCTCCATGATTGGGCAGTCTATTCTTGGGTTCTTGAGAGGAATATTCTCCCTAGAGAGAAAATTCTGTATTCTGTGTATTGTCAGAATGACTTGATTCTTTTTCTTCATGGAGTCTTCACATATTAATATCAAAAGTTGGTGTAATCATGGCATATCTTTGCTTGCACTCCAAGATGACTTGGTGTGAGGACCAAGTAATAGTTGAATTGACCAGTTTGTCCTTCACTTATACTTACACAAGGAGCCAAGAGAGATGCAGTTTGTTCACACATTTTTTAAGAAACTGACACGACTGATCGATTGAGATGCTCCTGATCGTTTGGTGGTTTCCTAAATTTTTTTATTTTATTTTCTTCGAATTTGTGCTTTGACGACTTGTACTCTGCCCATAGCTGACTTGTACCTTGCTCTGAATTGAGTGTTTTTATTTTTCTAAGTGTCATTCTAAATTAGGCATTTTGCTAAAACTCCGGAATTTACTCATATTTATATTAAAGCACCTGTAATATGCTTAAATACACAACTCGGGTAAAAATACCAAAATAATAAAATAAATAGACTAATAACGGGTTACTTAACGCCCAAAATAAGCAATATTCTGGTCTCACTAGAATCCTAAAGTTGAAAGAAGTCTTTTAAAGAGACAAGAAATCTATAAAAATATATACGAACCAATAATGAGACTTGGTTAATATTCATATCTCCCTTTGCTTGAAGATTGTGAACGAAGACCAAGTTAAAATAGAAAAATTGGGGGTTAAAATTGTAAAAGAGTGATAGATAAAATGATAGCTTTTACGAGAAAATAAAAATTTTGAGTGTTTTTTTAGGAAATATTTTGAGGAAAATCTAGCGATGCGAGAAATTGATTTTCCTCAAAATTTTCACTTTCGCGCTAACCAAACTCTACAAAATAAAATTTCTTTTTCGTTTCTTTTCATTTTCTGCTATTTCACGCTAACCAAACGAACCCTTTGATATAAGTGATTTAAAAGGATTTGAAAAGAAAGGAAAAGAAAAGGGTAGTAGTATATGTGTTTGGGTTGACATTTTAAAGAGAAAAGAAATGATTTGGAGCGATGAGCCTATAACTACAAAACTCTTGGTTGCTATCCCTCCAAAAATGGGAAAATTTGGAGAGAAAAAAACACCTTAAGTGATAATTTTAAAATGACAAAAATACCCTCAATATTTATAACACATAATTTTAAAGATATTTGAATTAAAATGGTAAAAAAGTAAATGAGTTATAATACTATCTTTTCTTTTATCTCCTCTGACCTTACGAAACACGAATGTTATCATTTGTTTTTCCTTTATAATTCATCCAAACATAAATACAAATTTTAGCTAACATTTCTTTTCTTTTCTCCTCTTATAACTAATACTATCATTTCTTTTCTTTTCTCCTCTCATAACTAATACTGTCATTTCATTTCTTTTCTCTCCTACTCATCCAAACGAAGCCTAAAGGAATACGGATGGATCTCAGTTTTAAAAGAATAAATTAATTAATGTCATGTTTAAATACTATCTAAAACTATATTTATATCTTTTTAAATTTATATAAATTCTATTTTGTATGTAAAAAATGTCTCTACTACTTTTATGCGTATAAATTATACGCTTTAATTATTTAATTATAACATCAAAATTTCTTCTTTTGTCTGCCAAAAGTTTTTAAAGAAAACTGAATCCTTTGAAAACATACATGGAAAATTATAGTTCCAATAGGCCTCTGCACTCAGCTGATTCCAACTTCAACTCAATCAAATGCTCTCAAGCATTTGAGAATGGTTTAAGACTGGATGAAAACAAGATTGCAGACTACACATTTTCTGGTCCAAGGTTAAAGAACAAAACCGAACACGGCCCCATCGATACAACCACTCTAATCTCATTATAGCAATTTGAGGGGTCTCATTGAAGCAGCCTAATCAGAAAGACAAGCTAGGGAAAGAGGTCCGAAAAACAACTCCTAACTCACAATGCACCAAAGAGGGCCCGCGAAACACAACCAGCGGAGAGCAGAACTACCCTTGCTCGGGCTTTTGACATCCTGAATAGCTTTACCATCTGCACCACTTCTCTGGACATTTTTGGTGGCATCCGCACCAAAAAGATCCGCTAATGATCTTCCTACATCGTCGATAGCCTCATATATATTGTTGCACCTTTTTCGATTTTGTTTTACTTTCATTGGTAGCACTGATCTTCTTACGATTTGAGAGCAAGTTGAAAGATCATCGAGGGGAATGGGCTTAAAGCCTCTGGGTTAAAAGACACCATAATGGCAACCCAACCTAGTTGACTGGAGATCCCAATATCTAGGTTCAAAGGGACAACCGAATTGTGCGTGACTTAGTTAAAAGCACTGTGGAGATTAAATCCAAACTCCTTCCCATTCCTATGATGAGACAATGCATATTTTAGGGTAAGCTATGCTTTTAATGATGTCTATGACTTGGACAAATCCAAGTGAGGAAGAATTCCTAATAGAATCACCTATGTGAGTAGAAGGGGCCACTTCTAGGAGAATTTTTGAAGGCGAAATTCTCTGACAAATACTCATGAAACCAAGTGGTGTCCAAGGCCAAAATGGACACTAACGTGAGAACCAACTGTGTTCGAATAGGAACTGTGTGAAGTATATTGTCTTGGTTTACACAAACAACTGACAGTTCAAGGCATCACGTCCACTGATTAGCTAGTAAATCCGATAGTTTTCACAAGGGAAAGTTCAAGGCTCTAAGGCTACTTATCCTGATACAGTAACCTTTCATTGTACTCGAACTAGTGTCTGCATGTTCATCTGCATTTTGAAATGCTAATTTCTATTCATGTGGGAGATTAATTGAAATAGTTTTAGAAAAAAACAGTAATTAAACCCAACTTTGAGCTTAAATAATTATGGAACCCGAACTCCGAATTTAACGGGACCAAACACTAATGTGTTCTCCTTGGTGAGGAGATCGAGTTGGTATAATTACATGTTCAAAACTATTAAATATTGAATGAGAAATTATCTCACAAAGAGATCCATTTGAACTTGGGTAAAAACTCTTGTCCTACATTGGAAATAAAGTAAACTATAAATGTGTTTATATATGGTTGTTTTGGATGGGTGATTTGAATATCTAGAGGTATGGGAAGAGAGCTAGACCATGCATGAACCATGTTAGTCTTAAACTAACCACACACGCGCGCCGCCCGGTCCGGGCCGTGGTCGCGGTGCGGGTGGGTCGTCGGTTCTACCCATTTCTTTTTGTTAAAAACTGCAATGTCTCTTCTAAAGAGTTGTATATACAGTTTTTATTTTGTTTTAGCAACCAGTACCTAGACAGTTTCAATGCCTATTGGAGTGGATGCCTACACAGTTGAGGTACCTCTCCATTCTCTATATATATAGGCCGTTGCATTTCATTCAAAAATACATTTTTATTTCACTATTCCAGAAATACATCCTCTCTCTACATTCGCATATACATATAGATAGGTTTGGTTCGGGTTTGAGTACAAACACAAGCTTGAATTCGCCGGTCTTCACAGATTGCAGTGCTGCAACTTTGAAGGCGAAATTCATTCTATCTTGGGAGACATTTGTTCGATTTTCTTGAGCACCGTAGAGGGAGCAATATTGCCTTAAGGACACTGTGGTATCACACAGGGCTCGGATTTTCTTTCTCGTGCATTTTCATATTCGGATCAGTTATCTGTTTATGTAATTGTAATTTATTTGCTATATATGTATACAGTTTATGCATGATTGTTTTATATATACATATAACAGAAAGCATATTAGGTTTAACAAGAGACAGATAATTGTATTAAAGATCATGCAAAAGCTACTCCAACAGAGCTAAGCGACCAAGTAACACCAGGCTGCCTGAATGTTTAATGTTGGAGAGATATCCTTACTGTTGTACATAACGTACTAGATCGGAACAGAAATACCCAAACATAAGTACTTCCTACAATATGAAAAAGTTGCTTTGTATAATCATGCTACAGCTATACAAAGGATCGATTCGAATAATTTCTACGTAACTATCATTCATCGAGGGGCTGGAGTAAGAAGAGCCTGCCTAATAAGTGATCTTGAGGTTGTATGAACCTGTGGGAGAGATGGTCCACTTATTTTTATCATTAGAATTAGTGACGATGGGAGGGACACATACTGGTTAAGGGGCCAGCCCTCCAACTCAAATGATCGGAGTAACAAAGACTCCGCTCTTTGGTTGATCTTTTCCTGAAATGTTATTTTTCTTTGTCCAAATTAATGTACAAAACAGTCATCTCCTCCAAAACACAAACCTGCAACTAAAATGGAAAAGTTTATTGTTGATTGCCAACCCATCAAAATCGGTACACCTCCCGGAAAAATGGCGGACCCTGGCCCCACATTCCTAGGGCATGACAGGAGGAATTGAGGCAAATCCATCTATCTCAAAAACTAGGGCAACATCAAAATTCATTCTATTAGTAAGTTTTTGCTCAATGCATGATGGATATAGTGTTTACAGTTCATGATAGAACACAGCGGGGGGAATAATGGAACACTTTCTCGTATGTTAATACATTCTATCTGGAAGTGTAAATTGCAAGGTACAAAAATTTGGAATCAGAAACTTTTATTTTACTATAATGCAGGACGGCAAGAATTCAGCAGAAGATGATATCCTTCCTGATGGCTTCAAAATAAAGAAAGGAAATGGCTTAAACTACATGCCTTATGCCATGGGAAGGATGACATACATATGGGGAGAGGATGCCGAAGAATTCCTACCTGCAAGATGGCTTGACAATGGTGTTTTCAGATCCGAAAGTCCCTTCAAGTTTACGGCCTTTCAGGTTAGAAACAATTGTTATGTTGTCACAAGGCAAAATAGTTGAACATTTCATGATTAATATACTTCCGGTGTCATTTTTATAATTTTTCGTTTTCTCCAATCGCTAGGCTGGCCCTCGGATATGCCTAGGAAAGGAATTCGCTTACAGGCAAATGAAGATTTTAGCAGCTGTTCTTCTCTTCTTCTTCAAATTCAAACTCGTTAATGAGAACAAGGAAGCTACTTATCGAACCATGTTCACCATCAAAATTTGTAGGCTATAATTATAATCTGTTTTAAACTTGGAAAGTTGTAGTCACTTCTCATATGTATATATCATAGATGATGGAAATCATTTCACATAATATAGCGTAAATAAAGTTTGGTGAGTGAACACCTGATTCTTTGTCCTGAAACCACCATTGTTTACACAATTTTTCCTCTCAATCTGTGTTCTTGTGGTAAGAATGTCAAGTAAACAACACTGTTTAAAAAGTGTTCTCAAAGTTTACCTCGTACATAATATGTCTTGAATTTGTTAATTAATGTGATACGATAGAAGAGGTATGCATTAGTTCGGTGACGGCATGGTGAAGACCAATAGGTTGTGTTTTTTTATTGGAACAAATAATATTTATCGTCAATAAAATTTTATTACTTTAACTCGTTTTACTAGTGCTGCTGGTACTGTAACTACTATAAATTATTTTATTACTTTAATTAGTTTCAGCATCAAATGTATGAACGTCACTTTGATATCCTGACAATTTCACTGGAGCAGCAGCAGCAGTTGACTTCTGAAATTTAACATATTTGACGAAAGGATTGTTGTTTGCTTCGGTCTCTGTACTCTTCATTTACACCATGTTTCAGGTTAGACTGTTTGATTACCTCACAGCCCATGCTCAGAAGTATGGGTGAGGAACAAAACATGCCATTTGGCTTTGTTTGGCTTCAAGTTACAAATATGTATGTCTCATATATGTTGTTTGGCGCCCCAAAATTTAAATATTGGGCTCTTCATCCTTTTCACACGCATACAACTTGGAATAAAAATTTCAGGCTCAAAATCAAGCATTCGAGCACTTTCTTTTTTTTTTTTCCGAGTATTTGCAAGTGATGGGATCATAGATCAAAATTCCTATCAGTCTTTCATCGATGGGTTGGAAAAATGCTTTCGACACAGGTCAGGAGGCGATGAGAGGTAATCGGCAAAAGAACCCTCCCCTCTCATTGGTTGAAGACCAAGGTCAATCTTCAATTAAGAGGAAGTCGCATGCTGTATTGGAATAATTGAAAATTTATATTATTTTAAGTGCCATAATGACTTTAAGGAAAGGGAGGTTGACTTTTATTTGCTCGAAATTTCTCTCATTTCTTACCATAATGGAATGGCGTTGTAGAAATGGGGCTCTAAGCTTATAAGATGTCTCAAGGAGCAAATTGGCCTTACACCATAGGTGAGGATGGCTTGAAAACTCTAGGGGATTCACTTGCACCCTTGAAGAAGACGGCGCTAATCCCATAATGTCCTCTTGGGTTATTAACTGCATATTCAATCAAAAAGTACCTCTTCACTGACTTAACTTTCACTATTCAATTTTGGAACTTCTTAAATCTTTATGTTGGCATTTATTAACCTCGTTGATTTTGGACGTTATTCTTAAATCTTTTATGTAACCTTGTTGATGATCAGCTGATTGTTGATTTCACTGCTTTGTGGTCCGCAACATTGGCCCGTTCCTCGCTGACTTGTCTATGAAATTTCTCATCTTATCTTCATTAAGGTCAAAAAATATCTATAGTAAATAAAATCCCCTTTCCTACTTTAAATCATTGTTAAAATTGTGTTTGGATCCCCAAAAACAAACAAGTCAGACTGTAGCAAATAAGAAACATCTTTTTATGTCTCACTTAAACGCATACGGCTTCTTGTTAAGCTGACCAATCAATTCACTCGCATTACCTGAATTTATTGAACGTCTCGACCATTTGGAAGTAAAATACCGACACAAATTCTGGATAAATTTCTACCAATTCTTTTGCAATTTCTTTGTGAAAGATCCACTGGCCTTTCTCTTTATGTAAAAACAAAAAAACAAAAATATTGTCAAACAAATGACGGAAAAATACAAAAAAATAGGGACAACATTTTACCCACCACATGCTCATGTAAGCTTTTAGGAAATCTACCAATCTGCATTGATTCATACTCCTCATTCATCTTTAAAACATGATGCTTCCGAGAACTACCCTCGAACCTTTTTTCCCAACCTTCAAAATATTCATCTTTGTTTAAACAAAAAATAATTATCTACATACTTTACATCCTTGTAGGTCTTGCACGTTGGAAGAATATTGTAAATCATCTCCTAGTAAAGCTTTAGAGAGACTCCACCTTTCTTTCAATCTAATCACTTCGCGGTATTCTTTTTTTAGAGCTTTTGATATAATTACACCAACTAATTTTCGAAGATTGAAAATATCCTCCTTAAGCCCCAATGATAGGATCTGTACATAGTCAAAATATAAAGTTTTTGTTAATTATATTATAGTCACAAGTGACTAACTTGTGTGCAAACACCTAAAAATTCTATATAATTTAATTATTTGTAGGTACCTCGTTCAATTGGTTTCGGCCAGAATACTCTGGCTGTTAGCTGTTGGAGAACCGTTGGCTGCTTCTATAACGGAAACTCCATTGAAAATGTCTTCCATCCCTTGTAGTATTTCCTTGAATACCTGAACAAAAAATTCTATGAGACCTACGATAGTCTCACCCTCTTTGACTTCCCAAAGCATGAGATTGGATTTATAAACCCAGCACTTAAAATCCACACCCAGCCTATCTACAACCATAGTCACTTCCTCACCTTTAGTTTTGCACTGTTTTAATTCAGGAATATATTCGGAATTGCACTCAAATACTCTCTTACAGATCTTTTCCCCTTCTTTTTGATATTTCATAACATAAATATACAGTTTTGCCTCCCTTCACGAACTTACCAATTCCATTTTTACATTCATGAGGCCCACCATCTTTAGGAGGGTCTTCTCGTGCATCCCATGGGTAGCTTTTATCATGGAAAATGGTAAAACTTGTAAGTCCACGAGAAGTAGGACCATGGGTATGGAATTTTGGGGGAATAATTTTAAGAAGCTAAATATTTTAAGTGAGAGAACTTGTACTACGAAGTGAAAAGAAACTGTATGATGCTAATGAATACAAAACACATTTTAAAAAAAAAAAAAAAAAACAGAGGATGTTTTATAGACTGAAAACTCAATATCTTAGAACCACGGCAGAATAGGCGGTAGTCCATAGGGTAATGATGTATAACAAAAGAAAAGGCGTAATGTAGTTTAAAAACTACAAAATATATTTTCCGGAAAAATAACAAATATCTAGACCACATGATGTTGACAAAACCTTACAGGCTGAAAAATCTAAAACAAAGAACCACAAAAGAATAATATCATCCACAGTTTAATCATGTCAATCTATATATATATAATACATATATTTAAAAAATAATACACAGAATACAAATACTATAAAAAGAAAATGCAAACCATATTCTCGAAAACAAAAATAATGATGCTAAAAAACCATATATATATACTCACACACATACAATTATGCTAAAAAAAACAAAACCACATACTTTCGAAAACAAAAATAGGAAACACAGGATGTTGACAACAATCATTAGACCCCCAAGAGAATAAGCTTTATGCATAGTGGAATAGTCCAAAAAATGAAACAATATATATATATACTGAACAAAATGCGAATAAATCAAAATAAATAAATGACTAGGCCGTATAGACTGAAAATACATACATCATAGACCCAAAACACCACAGAATAAGCATAATCCAGTGAATGATGCTAAGAAAAACAAAAAAATCAAAAGAGATAAAAACAATAAGCAATGATGTCTACAAAACCTTCAACGTCAAAACCTCTTTATAAAAGGCAAAAGCAATACAGCAAAGAGTGAATATACAGAATCTAAACACCAAAAACAAAAGCATTTTCCAAAAACAGGCCATAGAGAGAACAAAACCGATTTGTTTATATGTTACAACAATCAAACCCAAAAAAACAAACAAAGATAAAACTTAAAACCCACAGATTATTTATACAAAAACAACAAAAACACGTTACAGAGATTATGAAACAAAAAGAAAAACACCAAGAAATGAAACTGCAATACAAAGATCATTCATACAAAAATTTCAAAACCCAAATGAAACTGGGTTATGGAAATAGATACAGAGTATATTTCTTTTTTTAGAGCTTTTGATATAGTTACACTAACTAATTTTCGGAGTTTGAAAATATCCTCCTTAAGCCCAGCCATAGGATCTGTACATAGTCAAAATATAATAGTCACAAGTGACTAACTTCTTAACTAACTTGTGTGCACACACCTAAACATTCTATATAATTTAATTATTTGTAGGTACCTAATTAATTTAAGAAAAAGACAAGAAAAGACGAAGAAGAAGAAAACTCTGCAATTACTTGGTCAACATATATATAATTGAAAATTATCATCATGTGTGTTGATAATATTGGAATAGAAAGGTGTATATACAATGGAGAACACTTATATACATGAGAAAAAATATATTATTTACAAAAAAAGTTCTCAAAACTTACCTTTTTTTTCCTATTCCACCCATACCAATTTGAAGATCTTACAAGTATCCTGTTTTGACAAAAAAGAAAAAGAAGAAAAAACTTGAAAACCAACATTATTAATATTTGTAGTAATAAGAAATTGGAGGCATGTTAACACTAACATAAATATTGTAATTCCATAAATCATAAGAATGTCACCACAATATGAAAATTGGACAAAGCAAATAATAACATGCTTAGGTGTAATTAAAATAAAGAGATGAAAAGATGAATTACCAGAAGATTGTGGTGGCATTGCTTTACATCAAAAATACTGTATCACAAGCAACGTGAAGTTATATGTATGAAATGATTTTGATTAACAAAAGGCCAAAATCGGTAAATAAAAGGTAAACACTGACAAATATTGAGGCATTTTGTGTGAAAAACCCATCAGATATGTACATGCCTATACATATACATATATATAAATATATATTCACACAGATAAACATATACACATGTTTATGTATGCAATCAACTAACATATCTATACATATACATAATTAACAAAAGGCCAAAATCGGTAAATAAAAGGTAAACACTGACAAATATTGAGGCATTTTGAGTGAAAAACCCATCAGATATGTACATGCCTATACATATACATATATACAGATAAACATATACACATGTTTATGTATGCAATCAACTAACATATCTATACATATACATAATTAACAAAAGGCCAAAATCGGTAAATAAAAGGTAAACACTGACAAATATTGAGGCATTTTGAGTGAAAAAAACATCAGATATGTACATGCCTATACATATACATATATATAGATATATATTCACACATAAACATATACACATGTTTATGTATGCAATCAACTAACATATCTATAAAAAACCTACAAGAGAGAGATATGACCTTGTCAGATTAAAATACACACAAGTAATCTTACCAGAGCTGAGGAGAGAATGGGTTTGTAGGGCGAAAGAGAGAAAGAGAGAAAGTGAGATATATATATATATATATAATAAGGGAGCTTGTAGAGTTTTTCTTATAGCCGTTGGATGGAGTGATCGAAAGGTTTGGAGTGAGTGAGGTAAGTACCATAAGTTATTCACTTTATCGGTCAATAAACAGATATTTTCAAATTGTTTATCCACGTTGGATAAGTTAAGGATTTATCAAGATTGAAAGAAAAAAGTTATCTCTATTTCATAAGAGGCCCAACAAAAAAACGAAAAATAAATCCAATAAGTTAAATAAAGGATTAATTTCATGAAACCCCCTATACTATTAAATTAAATCAACTAACTCCTCATGTGTCTACTCAATTTAATCACGAATGCCCCCTCCCTCTCACATTTCCGGCGAAAATGTCACTGTTATGATCACATGGGTGTCACATGACCATTATAATTTTATATAATGGCAAAACTACCCTTCAAATGGTTAAGGACCATTTTACCCTCAACTCATCTTCTTCCCCAAATAAACCTATAGCCCTAGCAACTCAGGCATGAACATCTTTCTTCTCTATAGCTGAAGCTGACTCAGGCATGAACATCTTTCTTCTCTATAGCCCTAGCCGACTCAGGAATGAACATCTTCTTCCACAAACAAAACCTGCCCTAGCCGACTAAACCCATTCGCATCTTCTTCCCCAAAAAGAACCTTGCCCTAGCTGACTAAACCCATTTGCAGTGCTCACTTGTGAAGCTAAGGTGAAGACCTTGCCCTTGCCAAAACGACCCTAACCAAACGCAGCTTAAGGTAAATATTATCAATTTCTAGTGTTTGATATTGTAAATTCCACAAATCCTTCAATTTCTAGTGTTTGATATTATCAATTGCTTTGTAACATGTTTGTAAACGAGGACTTGAATGTGTTTTGGAAGTAGAAGAAATGACATGAATTTAATCGTTTAATTGCTGGACTTGTATGCATAATGTTTTACTGCACTTAATCAATGTTCTGCTCACTTCATTAAACATTATGTGCACAATACCTCACTTCCACATGTACAAAAATAATGACATTCAAACTTCTAGCCATAATAAATTCAAAAACACATTCAAACTTCAAGCCAATATGATAATACACATGGGACACCACAAAACAAACACAATTGACTAGGAATTTGGGATGGCAATGGGGCGGGTATCATCCGCCCCGTACCCGTACCCGATTATTTTTCCCCACCCCATACCCGCCCCGTCCCCGTTTAATTTTTTATTTTTCCGACCCGACCCGGTTAGCTCCCCGCCCCGCCCTGATTACGTATTATTTTTATTAAAAATATATTTTTTAATAATAAAAAATAATATTATTTTATTTCTAATTAATATTATTATTCTAGAATTTTTTTCTAGAATAAATATATATGAAATCAAAATCAAACAATAAATCTATAATTAAGTAGAATATTATATGTATATAAATTTATATGTATATAAATATATATATATTTATAATTAAGGAGAATATATATATGTATATAAATTTATATGTATATAAATATATATATATTTATAATTAAGGAGAATATATATATGTATAAATTTATATATATATATATATATAAATTTATAATTAAGGAGAATATATATATACCTAATAGGGCGGGGCGGGGCGGATAAACGGGGCGGGTTTTTTTGCCATCCCTACTAGGAATGGCAATGGGGCGGGGATCACCTCCCCCATCCCCGAAGCCCCGGGCCTGTTATATATAATTTAAGGCGATATTAATTGCTACTCGCTGATATTAACAGATTTTATCATCATAAACAGGGACCAATTTAATCTACAATCTGATCCCCTACTACAACATACTTGTCACTGTGTTTTCAAAAGCTCCAATCCACCTCCTAAAATGTATGCCCATTATACAACATGAGCGGAAATGTAAAACAAAACAAAATAAAAAATGTTGAAAGAAGCTTTCAAAATACAAGATGATAACCAGCATCCTGAGAGATAAACACTACAGAAAACCAATAAAAACCACGTATTTACGCTATACATTAAAACCATGAAAATTTTACAACAAATTCAGATAAAATATGTGCGCGTGTGTATACAGATACCATAATTATATACAAAATATCAGAATATATATACATATATAAAATTTTCATACAGTAAAACAAGAGAATCTGAAAACAAAATCGCAGAGAACACAATATTAAGGACAAATCACAAGAAGAAAGAACGAAAAATAGGGTTAGGCTTTGAGGGTTACCAAGAGAAACTTAGTTTGAGACGAATATACCCGACTCAGACGAACACATCATCTAATTCATGAAGATGAGTGACGAGATCGCAAAGAAATTTGGGGCTGAGTGACGAGATCGCATAGCTTTGAGGTATTGTGAGAGAGTCTGTGAGAACGGCGTGTTAGAGGGACTTTAGGGTTTGAGAGAGTCTTAACATAATATATATATATAGATGGGCTATGTTGTAATATGTAAGATATAAAGGGTTACTTTAGTAAATAACCTACTAAACGGGGCGGGGCAATTTCGTGGGTGGCGGGGCAGATAATCGGGGCGGGTAGGAGTTCCCATACCCGCCCGAATATAATACGGGATCTTTTTTTTGCCTCATACCTAGGGATGGCAACGAGTCGATTTTGGACGGATTTGGCTAATACCATTACCATCCCATTTAAAAATTACTAATATCAAATCCGCCTCAAACTCGTGACAGGTTGTAATCGGTAATACCATTATCATCCCGTCGGTATAAATGGGTTACATCGGGTTACCATCGATTGTACTAAATTATTTCTAATAAATTAGAAGCACAGTTGATTTACTAAATTATTTGATGACAAATTAAGTTATAAACCAAGTATTTATCTCTTATTCTAGACATATATTATGATTTACGTTATAAACCAAATATCCCACATATTTAGACAAATAAATGTATATATACGCATATTGACTGAAATTCTTTTAAAAATATATATATATACAAGTCAGCACCAAGAATCAGATTAATGAGTTTTATATAGACAAAGACGCACATAAAAAAATTAAAATTAAAATCGTAAACGGGTTGGGGTCGGGTTACCAACGGATTTTCCAGAAAACCCAAACCCGCTTCGGATTTTTATTTTAGATATCAAACCCGCCTCAAACCTGTTTATAAGTTTACCAAACCCGCTCCAATCAGGTTGGGACGGATTGGAACCCGGTCGGGTCGGATCATTTTGTCATCCCTACCCATACCCATCCCGATTAGTTTAATCAGACCCCAAACCGATTTCGAAGCAGATTTCAAAACAAATATATACAAAATGAAGCAGATTTCGAAGATTTAAGTATCAATCTAAATCTAACGAGATTGCTCAAAACTGATTTTGCATCCAGATTATATGATTTTATTGGAGTCACTGGTGTTGAGTGTGATGGAAAGACAGAGAGAAACGGTCAAGGCAAAACAAAACTAGAGCAAAGACTGAATCGTGCACAACCCATTTGATGTCTTATTTTGTGTTGTGTGACACTAAAACGACGTTGTTTTGGAGTTATGCATAGGTTAAATATATATATATAACGCCACCGTTAGAGGTAAAAGTAGGATTTTTTATGAGATTTTTTCACTAATTTAAACGACGTCATTTTCATGAAGGGTGTTTTGGTCCTTTTATTTTTTCGTTAAGCTTTTCGCGGGAAATGTGAGGGGAAAGGGCATCGTGATTAAATTGAATGGTATATGGGGCAAAGTAGACACATGAGGTATTAGTTAATTTAATTCAATAGTATAGAAGATTTTAGTGAAATTAACCCTTAAATAAAAGGATAAGTTTCATAAAATTCCTGATTTGCATTCCAATTACAATTATTCCCCGCTCCAAAAAAATCCAATTTTCCGGTATAAAACTGTCTCGTGTTTGTCATGTGACTTGTGAATTCCCTATTCTTCCCCATAATCACCTTAGGCTTTTTAAATACTCATTATGCCCTTCAGGACCTGTTTGGAAACCCCTTTATTCCTCATATATATATATAAACCTAAGTGAATTATAAACAATATATATATTTTGGACTTAATTTTTTTATATTTTACCCTAAAATTTAGAAAGTGAACTATAAATGAAATATATATATTTTGGACTTAATTTTTTATATATATATTTTACCCTAAACATATATTTTTTAATAATTTATTTTTTCCAAACCAAGACATCAAATATTATTTTTGAAAAAATATATATTTCGGAAAAATATAAATATATATTTCGGAAATATATATTTGAAAAATATTTTTTGTAAATTTATATATATATTTTTCAGAAAAAGTATATATATTTCAATATATATATATTTCTCATAATAATGTATTTTTTCTGAAATATATGTAGATCTTTCGAAATATAATATATATTTCAAAATATATTTTCCTCCAAAATATTTCAATATATATATATATATGTTTTAGAAATATACATATATATCTTTTGCGAAATATATATATATATTCTAACATATTAGTTTTACCGAAATATATATATATATATATTATTTTCGAAATATATATATATTTTTTGATTAAATCATGAATCTGCAGGGGGTTGTATGAAAATTACCCTTGAAATATATCCATTTAAGCTGATGGACATTTATGTCTTTTCACCATTCCGGTACCGGTAAATTGGATTCTTTTTGGAGCGGGAGTAACTTTAACCGGAATTCAAATCAAATGAATTTTTTGAACTATAAGAGATTTCTTCATTAAATCATGAAATTACAGAGGATTTAATGAAAATTACCCTAAATAAAATTATTATTACTAAACTAATTTAAGTATGTAATCATTTATTTTGTAGTTAGAAAATTTTATGCTTCTGATTGGGTGATAGGAATAAAATACACTTAGATAAGTCTTATCATTTCCTGATATAACCACAATTATTCAAATATTACACTGGTCTTTCCTGTCAAATGTTTAGGCCATGTTTGGTAGGAGGTCTTTCTGGTCTGGTCTGGTCCAGTCCGGTCCGGTCTGGTCTGGTCTAATCTGATCTGGAAAAGTTTATTTGGTAAGCGGTTTGGTCTTACTATTTATTTATTATTTATTATAATATTTATTTATGTATTATTTCTTTCTTTATTTATTATTTATTCACATTATAATATATTTTATTATTTATATTATTATTTATTAATTTATATATTAATTGATAAATATATTCTATTTATTTATTATTATTTCATTATTTAATTAATTTTATTTATAAATTATTTATTCATTTTTAATTATTTAAAAATATATTTTATTAATTTATTATTATTATACTCATTTTTTATTATTATTATGAAGTATTTATTCATTATTATATTTACTTATTATTTGTTATTATATCTATTTATTATTTTTTATTATATTTATTTATTATTATTATTTATTTCATTTCGTTTATTATTTATTTTTTTATTATATTTTTAAATATGTTTTATTTAATTTATTATTTATTATTTAGTCCATTTTTTATTATTATATTTATTTATTATTATTGTATTCATTTTTTATTATTATTATGTTTTATTTAATTTATTATTTATATTATTAATTATTCATTTTTAATTATTTATAAATATATTTTATTATTTATTCATTTATTTATTATTATATTCATTTTTTATTATTATTAGGTATTATTTATTTCATTTTATTTATTTATTATTTATATTTTATTTTTAAAATATGTTTTATTTAATTTATTATTATTATTATTATTTATTCATTTTTTATTATTTATAAATATATTTTATTAATAAGACCAGACCGGATCACCAGGAACCACCTTTTTTTTGTCTGAAATGAGGCCATTTTGGTCTGATTTAGTCTTACTTGATCTAACCAAAAATTTGGGACCAATGCTACCAAACATGATCTGGTCCCATAAAACACAAGACCAGACCAGACCACCTACCAAATAGGGCTTATAGTTAAAATGTCCCAAGTACAATTATAATTTTCTAAGAAAATATTAAAAAAATTGAAAAGATACTGAAGTGATTTAATGATTGAGTATTTTTTAATTAATATAATAGAAAATTTGCTTGGAAATATTCCTAGGTCTTTTAGAATAGTTATATATTACAGATAGGTATATATGCCTTCTCCGTCCTGAGTGATCAATCATTCAAATTAGGTAAAGTGCATTAAATTTCTCTGGCTATTTTCTCTCTCAACTACCCTCCTTAACTATATTTTTTACACAAAATTTCTTAAATTATCACAACTTTTACAATTCACTTCATTTCGGTATAACACCATTATTAAATTAGGATAATTTGCACTCAAATCTCCTGAAATTTTGGTCAATTGCACTCGCCCCTTGAGATTTTTTTTTTTTGCAATAACACCCCCTGAAGGGATGAAGATCCCATGAAATGGCTCTTGTGCTCTTACTTTAGTGTAAAAGACATGTTGGCTAAATTAATTGACCAAACAACTCTTATGTCTTAAGCTCAATTTGAAAAACTTTTCAACTACTTTGGATACAATGATTTTTGAAATATTATCACATTTCTTTAAATTATTTTTTAAAAATTGTTATTTTTGTAATATAGGCCCCAAAAGTTATCATTTTTTAATTTTTTCCTAAAACTAATATTGTGACCTTTTACATTAAATAATAATAATACACTTTATTTATGATTATATATTTTTTTTGTAATTTAAATAATGTCAAACTTTACTTATTATAACTTTTTATATTATAAAAGGTGATAATGAATCGAAATATTAGACAGTTCTTGTATTTTTATTAGTAGTATATAGATAGATAGATAAATATACAAATTTCTGTATTTTAAGTTATATTATTTTTCCTTGCCGAAATATATTTGTTTTATATCTTTACTCTATATATTATGAAATATCCATTAGAGTTACATTTCAATTAATGTATATTAATTAATTATTTGTTTTTTTAAAAAAAAATTGAAAATATTTCTAACCCCTTGTCGTATATCTTTACTCTATATCTTTTAAAATATTCATTAGAGTTACACTTCAAGTAATGCATATTAATTAATTATTATTATTTTTTAAAAGTATTAAAATATTTCCAACTCCTTTTCTTTTACTCTATATCGTTTTGACATACTCCTTAGAGTTGCACTTCAAGTAATACATATTAATTCATTAATTTTTATTTTGAAAAAATGTTTGGAAATATTCCCAACCCCTCACATTTTAGAATAGTTGTTATAAATATATATACATTATAGGATTTTCATCTTGGGGCATGGAGATAATTTCACCACCTAGATATTTGTCTCATAAAGTAAGGGAGACAACACAAGGTCATTCCGGTTATTTCTCCCCTTCAGGGGGTGTCATTGCAAGAAAAATGAAATTTCAGGGAGCGAGTGCAATTGACTGAAACCTCAGGGGATCTGAGTGCAAATTATCCTAATTTAACTAACGATATTATAACGGAATGGAGTGAATTGTAAGTTTTTGATAATTCAAGGGCCATCAGTTAAATCAATGGAGTTAGTTGAGAAAGAGAAAATAGTGCAGGGTTAATGCACTTTACCCTTCAAAATACTTTATTTTGTTTTTGAGTGATCGAATAATCTTTGCTTTTCAAAAGGAGGATTTAAAGACTATGTTCACTTCAATCTCTCCTGACGCTTTTGATTTTGTCCTTTTCTAGGTGTGAAGTCTTGAAACGTTCCTGATTTCACCTCCTTCTTTCTCTTGAAACGTTCCTGATTTCACCTCCTTCTTTCTCTTTCAATTTGCTTGACTCGTGCTCTTGTTCATAGGTGCAAAACATTTCTCCATTCACTCTTTTAAGAATATTAAACGTTATATGTAATTGGCCTAAAAATATAACATAATCATAAAAAGAGTAATATACTTGCACTGAATTAGGAGGCCAAATTAGTACAATAAATACATATCTATTCTTAGATGAAGTATTATGGGATCCAAATATATTTATAATTATCCATCCAACAGTGAATATGTCTTCACTATCTTAATTATGCCCAACAATTCGGTGCAAAAATTATTTTCCTCAAAAAAATTATAACAACCATAATTGACCAAAGTACCTTATTTAATAATTAAAGGTGTATAAATATTAATGTCTATTTTGAAAATTTTAAAGTGAGAGTTAAGGGTATTTTAGAATTTTCATATAAAAATGGTTCAAGCTTTGCTTTAAATAATACGAAGATTTTCATTTATATAATAAGATCATGTTTGACCTTGTACCTTGATGGTATTACATTTCCTTCTCAAATGGGAGGTTAGGGGTTTGAGCCCATGGGGCTCATGTGTGAGTGTTTCTGTTTTGCTTTTACACAAAAGAAAAAAATAAACAAAAGCCATTTTGAGTACAACTTCTTCAAAACGCTCTTTCAAAATCCAAAATCTCTTCTAAAAATATTGTCAAACACCATTAAAGATAGCATTTTCCTCCAAAAAGCCCAAAACAACTTTTGAAAAACCAATTCAAATAGAGACTAAATAGCATCGGTGTTTTTGTACATTTTTATACATTTTTGATAGATTAAAAACTTAGGATAAATTACAGTTTAACCCCCTCGAGATATGATATATTATACTCTTACCTCTTGTCATTTGGTAAATTACAGTTTGACTCCCTCTAGTTTGTAAATAGTAACAAAAATTCCCCTTCGGCGAACCTCCGGTATGGTCAACGCTTACGTCAGTAGTTGACCAGGAGTGAATTGACTATAAAACCCTCACTTATTTGTAAAAACATATTTTAAATGAAAAATAAAGATAGGTATATAAGTATTTTCATAGTTCTCTATCAGGGGGTGTCATTGCAAAGAAAATGAAATTTCAGGAGATGAGTGCAATTGACCGAAACATCAGGGGATCTGAGTGCAAATTATCCTAATTTAACTAACGATGTTATAACGGAATTGAGTGAATTATAAAAGTTGGAATAATTTAGAAAATTTTGTATAAAAAATATAGTTCAAGGGGTTAGTTAAGAAACAAAAAATAATTCAGAGAAATTTAATGCACTTTACCCTTCAATCTAATATGGGAGTTAAAATGGAGGCATCAGAAAAGTACAACTTATCTACATTTGGCAAATAGAGATTCCCAAAAAAAATAATGAGAAAACAAGATAACAAAACAATGCGTTTTGATGTACATTTCGCAAAATTTTGTTTGTGATATGTAGCAGTACTCGTTTTATATAATGAAAGAAAAAACTCTCTATTTAGGGTTAGGTGTAAAAAATCTCCTCTCGTATGCCGTGTGTATAAACCCCTATTGTTATTTGACATCTTATTATTTTTATATAGGTGCGTTTTGCCCCCATTTTAACATGAATTGTTTAAAATACCTTTAGAATAATTCAAAAAACATATATAAATTTTGAAAAAATATATAAAATTCGTAAAAATATATAAAATTCAAATATATATATATTAAATTTCGAAAAAATATAAAATTCAAAAAAAATATAAAATTCGAAATATTATATAAAATTGGGAAAAAGATATAAAATTCAGGGGAAAATATAAAATTCGAAAAATATATATTAAAATTTGGGGAAAATATAAATTTCAAAAAAATTATATTAAATATTGAAAAACATATATAAATTTCAAAAAAATATAAAATTAGGGAAAAAAATATAAATTTGAAAGAAAAGTTGTATTTTGGCTCTTTGAAGTTTTAGTTAATGTATACTTGTATAGTTGTCTAGCTTTTGTACATGGTTTTGGCATATTGTACTTTGATTACTTGTATTTTTTATACTTCTATTTGCACAATTATTTGAATTTTATATATTTTTTTATGAGTTTTATATATTTGTTTTGAATTTTATATTTTTTTTTGAATTATATATATATTTTCAAATTTTATATATTTGTTTCAAAATTTATATGTTTTTTTTTAAATTAAATATTTATTTTTTTGAAATTTATATATATTTTTTGAAATTTATATATTTATTTTACGAATTTTATATATTTGTTTCGAATTTTATATGTTTTTTTCTAAATTTATATATATTTTTTCTAATTTTATATTTATTTTCGTATTTTATAATTTAATCAATTTATTTTATTTTTATTTATTTATTATATTATTATTATTAATTCAATATTTATTATTTTTATTAGGTTAGAAGGGGTATTTTAGGGATTTTATATCGTTTTGGGGGTAAATCGCACATTTTTTGAAAACTAAAAGATTTATACACACATTTTGAAACTGTAAGGGGTTTTTCGCACCGATGATGAAACTGTAGAGATTTTTTCGCTAATAACCCCTCTATTTATAATAATGAATGTATCAGCTTAAACTTGCACACATTGGTAATAAGATCTTTGGAAATAACTAGGAGTGACAATTGGGCGGGTTTGGGTTGAGTCGTAAACGGATGAGTCATAAATGAGTCAGCGACCCATCTTCAACCCGTTATAGTGTGTCATAAATGGGTCGGGTCGATAATAGATTGGGTTAATCCGCGAGTTGACCCGACCCGGTAATTTTTTCAAAAGAATAATAATTATTATATTAATTTTATTGTCAAAATGCATAAAAATTTGAGATATAATGTTCTGCAACATTGAAACTTCATTTGCTAGGAAAAAGGGTTAATAGCAAAAAACCCCTCAACTATACTCTCTCTCTAACTAAATCCCCTGGTGTGCAATTTACCACCTTGAATTATGCTTTCTGTGCAGTTTAACAAACTGTGCTCTAACACCGTTAAGCCAAAATTGATGGACAGTAATACCCTTGCTGAAACAAAGCCTTGTTTGGCCATACACATTAAGGAAAAACTAACATCAATTCTCCTAGTTCATTACTCCACAAGTTTCTCCTAGCTCATTACAACAACAACACCATTCTCTGCTTCACCCTCATCATCACAGCAAAAAAAAAAACATAAACATACTACCAACAAATACAATCATTGTAAACTGCATCATTGACCTGAGCAAAAGTGCAGTGCTATCAACATGAGAAGCTTGCTGTGTTGTAGAGGCCATTGCTGTTCACAGTTGTTGAACTCTCACCCATGCTTTGCAACAAATTGGAGATTGGGGATTAGGGTTCTAGGTTCGAAGAGAAGAATTGGGAATTTGGGTCTGAATCCAATTGGGATTTGAAATCTGATTTGCAGTTGGGTTTTTTTGCTATTGAAGTAGAGTACATTTGAGAAGATTGATGAAATGTAATGATGAAACTTTTGGTTATGAATGTCTGAACTTTTTAATTTTTGCAAAATACAGTGTAGAATTCGTACCTTTTTTTCCCCCACAAAATCCATGGCAATAATCCACTGGTCTAAAACCTTGGACTTAAACAACTGAAGACTTCATGCTATATATCACAGGGAGAAGCTTTTGCCTTTCCCATAAATCTCTGGAATTGGTAAAAAATTGGAAAAGAACATATATGCACCATAAGCTAATCTCCATGTCATTCAAATTGATCTGAAATTCTAAATAAATATAGGTCAGGTTACACTTGAGAATAGGAAGATCACAACCAACAAGAACTAGAAGCAAAGATTATATAATCTTTCTTCAAAAAAAATGAAGGTCCTAATCAAAATAAATAAAAACAAACAGAAAAAGGACCTTGGCTTATTCTTCATCTAAATTCTTCTCTGTGGCCAGTAGATCAATTTCTGATCAGATCAAAATAGGACCCATACAATTATTTGACTAAAAGAATGGCAATTAAAATCACAGGTATGAAAGGCGATTTTTTTGTTCAAAGAAATGGAGAGAGAGGAGGAATTACTAGATCCCTCGTCAAAGAGATATTATATAGAGGAGAAGGAGAGTGAGAGAAGCGATAAAAGCAAAAGGAAAGGGATAAAGCTGTGTGTGAGGCTGCTTTAGAAATTCAATAGATATTGGGCCTGAACATTCATGTTTCCGTTTCTTAGAAATATATTTTTGATTCCTTAAAAAAAAAACAGAAAGTAAAATCTTGTTTACTAAATTTTATTTTTTTTCAGAAACAAAAATAAAAAACAAAAATTATGTTTACTAAAATATTTTTGTTCTTACTTTTTATTTATTTATTATATGTATTTCTTATTATTTTTTATTTATATTTATTATTTATCATAAGTTTTATTTATTTATTACTAATTTTGTATATTATTTAATTTATTATTTATTATTTAATTATTTAATTTATAAATATATTTAATTTATTATTTTTATTATTATTAATTCATTATTTTTATTTAATTTATAAATATATTTTGTTTAATTTATTATTTATTATATTTTTATTTAATTTATTTATTATTTGTATTTCTTATTATTTTTATTATTTATCATAAGTTTTATTTATTTATTATTAATTTTGTATATTATTTAATTATTTATTATTTAATTTATTATTTTTATTATTATTAATTCATTATTTTTATTTAATTTATAAATATAGTTTGTTTAATTTATTATTTATTATATTTTTATTTAATTTATAAAAATATTTAATTTATTTATTATTTGTATTTCTTATTATTTTTATTTTTTATTTATCACAATTATTATTTATTTATTATTATTATTATGTATTATTTAATCTATTTTATTATTGTTTATTATTATTTATTCATTTATTTATAAATATTTTTTATTTATTATATATTTTTAATTTATAAAAATATTAATTTATTTATTATTTGTATTTCTTATTATTTTTATTTTTTATTTATCACAATTATTATTTATTTATTATTATTATTATGTATTATTTAATCTATTTTATTATTGTTTATTATTATTTATTTATTTATTTATAAATATTATTTATTTATTATATATTTTTAATTTATAAAAATATTTAATTTATTTATTATTTATATATAATATTTAAATTTATTAATACAAAAGACATGAAGTCCCAATTTTACAACTTTGAAATTTTATAATTTTGAAGGCGAGAGGAAACAAAAAGAGGAAGTACCATTTTTCTTGTTTCCTCTTTTCTTTACAATTAGAGGAAACGTTTCCTTAAGGGCAAAAGTAAAAATAAATTGGTAAACAAGATTTTACTTTTACTTCTTCATTTCAGGAAGTGAAAACAGGAAACAGGAAATATTTTCTGTTAGTAAACACCACCATTGTGTCAGGGAAAAGTATATATACACTACGGAGCATAAAGGTATATTCGGTATTTTAAGAAAAAGTAACCAAAACGTGAACTACACATGCCAATTATTGACGAACCCTAATTATACACTAACGTCAGGGGTTAAATGTAACAAATGGATAGTTTAGAGAGTTTTTAGTTCGAAAAATAGTTCAGGGGAGTTTAGTTAGAGAGAGGGTACAGTTGAGGGGGTTTTTTCGCTATTAACCCTAGAAAAAATAGTATAAATTTACATTTATCACACGCATATATATAGATACATACATACATTTGCATAAATAGACTTCTATATATATATATATATATGCATATATACACCCGTTATGCAGACTTTTATATACAATACATATATGCAGACTCCCATATATATTCAGACTTCTATACATATATTGAAGTCTGTATAAATAGACTTCTATATATGCAGTTATATATATATATATTTTTTTTTTCAGTTTTTTTATACAGAAATCTTTCGGCCATATCTTGTAAATTGAATTTTCAATGGATTGTATAAAAAAGAAATTAAATAAAAAACTAGAGATCTGATATAGATATATATACACACAGACATATGTATCTATTTTGGTATATATATATATATATATATATATATATATATATATATTCATCTTTTCGATAGAGAAATCTGTCCGTATCTTGTAAATTGAATTTTCAATGGATTGTATAAAAAAGAAATTAAATAAAAAATTAGAGATCTGATATAGATAAATACACACACAGACATATGTATATATTTTGGTATTTTTGACATTCTATTACTTTCATATCATAGTCTACGTGGCTATTTTTGGGTGTTGGATACTGCTGTAAAAATTATCCCAGATTTTACAGATATAGATATGAGTTAATAGAAATTATATACGTGAATACATATATAGAAAGTGAGGTAAAAGATGGTGAAGAAATGAGTCGGTGAAAGGAAGGGAGGCAATCCACTGAGTGGTTGATGGTTTGGGACTAGGGCCGCAAACGAACCATGCATTGACAAGTAGCTTGAGTTCGGCTCAATACAAATTCGGCCCGCGTTTATTTATTTAATAAGTGAACCAATCTCGAGCCATTTTTTCAAGCTTGTTTTATAAATGAACCAAGCTCAAATAATTATGAGCTCGACTCAAAAATATTCGCGAACAAAGTTCGTGAACATTTTCATGAACAAGGTTGCTCGTTAAGAACTTCCCAACTTATATATATGTGTTATAAATTATTATATTATGTATTATATAATACATAATTCTTACTTATCTAAAGACAAATTATTTTATAAATGAGTCTCACATTGGATTAAGTTTAATTGTGCTTAAGTATTAATAAACCCTGTTTCATTTCTTCTTCCTTAGAATTCATGGTGTGTGTGTATACATGAACAATGAATTTACATTATAACTAAATATAAACTATATTGTATAAACAAATTAAAAGATTACTGTAAGAAAGTTCTCAAGCATGAAAAATGGTAAAGAATGTTAAAACTAAAAGATTGAAACTTTTTTTTTAGCATTCTCGTATTGTATTTTTAGGCTTTAAATTACACTTTCATTCATAACTAGAGATGAGAATTGAAAATTTGTCCCACATTATAGTTTAGGAATAAGAGTTGTATAGGTAAGCTTATAAATAGAGCTTTCTTTTGCCATTTGAAAAGTGTGAGTTGTATTGTTCTCCTTAAACAACTTATGTGGTTACTTTAATAATTTGTCACACATTGCTTGTTTAATAAAAGTTAGGGATGTGTTATGCCAATAAATATATTATTTCCTTTAGAATGAGTGGAAGTGTTTTGGTACTTTCTATAAATTAGTGTCAAGTATTAATGACATGAATTATAATTAAATCATTATTTTTTTTTAATAAGTCACTTTTATAGTGGCTTGTTAAACCAAGAGTCATACGGCTTGTCGAGTGGTTTGTTGAGCTGCTTGAGCTCGATTAAGCTTTGATCGAGTCGAGCTCAAGCTCCGTTTTTCATATTTTTATCGAGCTCAAGCCGAGCTCGAGCTCTCCTCAGAATGAGTCGAGTCAAGCCCGAATACTTCAAAGCTCGGCTCATTTGCAGCCCTATTTAGGACTTTCAAGTGACGGGTTTACACGGGTGCCCGTACCCAACCAGTTAGCAACCCGCATTTTCAATTCTTTTACTCAACCCAATTCATTATCGACCTGCATGTTAAACCACTCACCCAAACATCCAAATTTGATGGGCTGGGCGGGTTGGTGAATTTGGGTAAATATTGTCACCTCTTGAAATAACTTGAATTTTTTTTTTTAAAAAAAAATACTTGATTGCTCATCCCAAAACGGATCAATCACCATTTCATCTTTTAAGCACTCTTATCTGTTTTGACGAACTGGCCTATTACAAGTGGTACCGGTCCCATGCAAACATGCCCATTTTATAATGAATCAGTCGATTCAAAGAAAAACTGGCCAATAGCAAACCGGCCATTAAAACAAATTTAAACTAATTTACATAAATTGTTTAGCTCGCCTAGATTTGAGAAATTTTAAACTAACTCTTACTCGGCTTTTTGGCCAATGATCTCTCGGGCTATCCATACCAACCCTTGATTGCATTGGAGTTCTCCCTTTGTCCCATATTAGTTATCCACTTTACTTATTTCAAAATATTTTTTAATATTGTTTATGTCAATCAGGGCCGCCTTTGAGATTGATAAAAAAAATTGGGACCTAGGCGAGATTAAATGTGAGGCTCCTCTTACAAAAATACTAAAAAATAAAATATATTAATATAAAAAATATAGAAAATAAATTGAGTCTTGGTGCATTATAAAGAGTACGATCCCTTTCACATGAAAAGAAAATATGCAACAAACTTAGTCACAAAACTCAAATTTTTGCCAAAATATTAGCATAAAACTATAGTTATTATAACATAAAGTATAAAAAATACAACAATCACTTTGAATAATTACTGTAACCGGCGTGGATGAAATCATTGTGTGCACATATATAAACAGATGCCCCGATTGAATAAAATTTTTAAAAATTTTGCCGTCTAATATATTAATTGTTTCTTTTTTCAGTACAAAAAAAAAAGATAAGAAAAGAAAATTTGCGAAAGCATGAACGAAACTTGAATTTGGTATGTGTCAAATTGTAGACCTTTAAAACTTGACAGTAGTTTTGAAGTTGTCTAGTTTGATACAGTGGTTTTCATAGTGGGAATTGCTTCATGAAAATTACAAAATAAAAACAAATATATATATATATATATTTAATTTCTTAAATATATATATTCAAGAACTTAAAATATGCATCTACATATATATACATATATCAATTTCTTACTCGCGATTATATGCATATATATATATATATCAATTTCTTAAAACAACTTAGTAAAAAGAGGATTAAAATATATTCAATCATCAATATCAAAAGTACATATATATATAACATTATCAATTTTCAAGCCATTTATATTATATAATAGTAGGATATATATATATATATATATATATATGTTCAAGTCAATAAATGACCACGTTGGAGTCGTCACTTGTTGCTTCAATCGAGAGTGTCCGTGTCGCAGAGTCGCTTGGAGTTGGAGAGACGTTAGTTTTTTTTCTTTTGGAATCAATGTTGACAAGTGACGACCCTAATAAAATATTGTAGGCTGAGTTTGACTCAATAGAGTTATAAGAAAATGGGTTGACCTACTGGATTTCATTTTGTTTGGACTTTTAAGTACAAATCGTTTTTTGGCCCATACTATTTAAAGAAATTTATAGAAATTTATAAGGGATTGGATTGGCCTGTTATGTTTCATCTTCTTTAAACCTTAAATATAATTTTTTTAGGCCTATATTATTTAAATAAGTAAAAAACTTTGGGACCCCCTTAGGCCTGGGGCCCTAGGCGGCCGCCTAGCTCTAAGGCCGGCCCTGCTGTCAATAAATGTAAATTTGAACTACAGACAAAAGTGAATGGTTGATAGCTCGCTTTCAAAACCAACTGGTCAACAATCCCCGTTCCTCTTGGTGAATTCCAAATGATTTGAAGCCTATAAAAACATTGCTTGGCTGAAGGAAAAGATACACCAAGACACACCGACATTTATATAAGAGAGTGAGAGAAAAATATAGAGTGAGTATTTTTTAGAGAGTGAGCTCATTTGTAGGATCTGCCGATCCACATCTTGTATCTGTTGAAGCACACGATTATTTCACTCTTTAGTTTATTCAGTAATAAGCATATTCTAGGAATATTTTAGGGTAGTATGGTAACTTTGGTAGATTTTTATTAGTATATAAAACATTTGTGTTATCATTGTAAATGATGTCCGACGGGGTGTTACAAAAATATGTATTAAAAACACACCTTTATGACGGCCTAGGTTTTACCTATCGCAAACGCACAAGTTAATTATAGTATATCAATGGCTTGAGAAAGGGAATGTCGAACCCACAGAGACTTGGTTATTCACTTCAGCAGTTCAAAAATATTGAATTATTATTGAAAAAGTGTTTGATCTTATTTTTGAGAATTATTACTAAATTAACTAAAACGGAATTTAAATTGTGAGTTTGATAAAGAGAGAGAGAAAACTAGGGTTTTCATCGCTCAACCACTAACCGCTGGGCCTGTTTGGTTGAAGGGTTTCTGTTTCTGTATGTGTGTTTTAGTTTAAAACACATGTTTGGTTGGATTTTTATGTTTGTGTTTCCAAACCACATTAAACAAACACTTGCCTCTTTTAGTACAAAATGAAAAAACCAAAATTTGGTGTTTTTTCACTCCACTATTTATAAAAATGAATTTGGTCTTACTATTTATTTATTCTTTATTATAATATTTATTTATGTATTATTATTTTTCTTTCTTTATTATTTCTTCATTTTATAATATATTTTATTATTTTATTATTTATATTATTAAATTATTATTTATATTATTGTTTATTAATTTATATATTAATTTATAAATATATTCTATTTATTTATTTATTATTATTTCATTATTTAATTCATTTTTAATTATTTAAAAATATATTTTTATTAATTTAATATTAATTTATTATTATTATACTCATTTTTTATTATTATTATGAAGTATTTATTTGTTATTATATTTACTTATTATTTATTATTATATTTATTTATTATTTATTATTATTATATTTATTTATTATTATTATTTATTTCATTTTGTTTATTATTTATTATTTTTATTATATTTTTAAATATGTTTTATGTAATTTATTATTTATTTTATTAATTTATTATTATTATTTATTATTTAGTCCATTTATTATTATTATATATATATATTTATTATTGTATTTATTTATTTTTTATTATTATTTATTTCATTTTGTTTATTATTTATTATTTTTAATATATTTTTAAATATGTTTTATGTAATTTATTATTTATTTTATTAATTTATTATTATTATTTATTATTTAGTCCATTTTTTATTATTATATATATTTATTTATTATTGTATTTATTTATTTTTTATTATTATTTATTTCATTTTGTTTATTATTTATTATTTTTATTATATTTTTAAATATGTTTTATGTAATTTATTATTTATTTTATTATTATTATTTATTGTTTAGTCCATTTTTTTATTATATTTTTTTATTATTATTGTATTCATTTATTATTATTTATATTATTAATTATTGATTTTTAATTTTTTAATTTCAACCCAAAAAACATCCCTACCAAACATACTTATGTTTTTGGATGAATAAACAAAAAAACCAAAAACCTGTTTTTTGTTTATTTCAACACAAACACAAACACAAACACAAACACAGCTCTACCAAACAGGCCCTAAATGATATATAAATCTCCAGAAAGTATTATGAAAATTAAACGTGTGTAGAAGCTTTCAAACTCTGCAGCAAAACTTGGTATTTATAGACAAAGCGAAGGGAAACCCTAATGGTTTCCATTTTTCAGAATTTTACACAAAACTTGATCAAAACCCTATATTCTTATGTATATATGTGTATATCATGTGTATAGAGGTGTAGAAGTCACAACCGCCACATAGGAGAACAAGTCGGGGTCAAATTTGGGATTTCGCAGCTTCAATACGCAGGTTAACTACGCGCCGCTCGTGGAGGGGCTATGCGCGGCGCATACGGAGAGGCTACGCGCGGCACATAGGCCTTTCTACGCGTGGCACGTAGGCCTAATTTGATCAGGCGTAGGCCGATCATAGAAACAACACTTTCTAGTCACTTTTAGTTATTGGGCGTGTAGGCTGATCATAGCATTTTTCTTGGAAATCATTTTTCTTGTAAATAGTGCCATTTGAACCCCCTCGACTCCTTTAGAATGATTTTTGAAATTGCGGCTCGAAAAAAATGATATTTTTGCCCTCCGGGAGACATTTTTCTCTCCAAAACACTTCTTTAGCTCTCCTCTTGAATAGAAATGAACATGTCCTTAGTTAATTCACCAAAGTTAGCTCCTTTTCTTTATTAAGCTCCTGAAACACGCTTAAACATATAAACCGCATAAAAATACTAAATAATGGAATGTAAAGACATATCATTAGCAAGATAGGGGCCTAAAATAGATAATAATTGACACCTATCAGTAAATATAACAATAAAAAGTTTTCTTTTCTCAAATTTAATTTGGTATCAGAGCCTAATTAATTGGGAAAATAAAGGGGAAACCCTAAACTTAGTTTGCGCCATTGTCGCTGCAGGCCTCAGCCTCGACCACCACCGCCGCTGCCCATCCCTTCAAATCGCACCAATGGCAGCCTGAAGCAATTTGCAGTCCAGGTATTTTCCTCTAGTTTCTTTTGGTTGATTTATTTTCTAAGGTTTATCTTTTTACTGTTGCTGGTTTGAGAGAGACCTAGTTTTCCATTTTTTTTAGGTCATTTGTGTGTGACATGGTTAGTTGGTGATGTTGTTGAATTAAAGGCTATTTTAAAATTTCATTTATTTTGTTATTTCTTTGGTGTTTTATTTGCATATGGTTGCAATTTGTGATTGGTTTTTTTGGTTGAAAGTTGATAATGGCCGAATGTAGTGATGTCGTTGTTATGAAGACCGATTTGCCATTTACTGGAGGGAGGATTATGTTCGAGCTATTGAATGGCCGAAATTTTGTTGCTTGGTCTCGTGTTGTGAGACTCTATATTGGTAGACGTGCCAAAGGGGAATGGCTTCGTGGTGAAGCTCCGTAGCCCACTGAGGAAGGTAAAAAGTTGAAACAATGGGAGGTTGTAGATACGAAATTTGTACAACACAAAAAGATGTTTTCTCATTACTGTTCATTGGATTATATACATTTACCTTCTGGGCTGACGGGTTGAGATTTGATGATATTGTGTCGTTGTTTCACCACACCCCGATCAACAAGAATTTATACCTACTAATACTTTACTTAAAATAGTATAGCAATAAGTAGGGTCGAACCACTCTCAACTTGGAACTCGTTTGAGACAAAGATCCAAAACTTTACTTTTCGAGATAAAAAGAAATCACTTAAAACAACTCTTGAATTTTTTTAATAGTAAACTAAAATAACTAGATAAAATTATCAAATGGTGGAAAAAAATCTCAAGGGAAAAGAATCCACCACCCGAGTCTATATAAATAATATTATATATTTCTATTGCAAATTCTCCTCCAACCTATTAAACATAAACATAGATATTGGTAGGCATTCCCCGTATTTCCATTAATTGGTAATCACGAAGAATCCTCCCTCTAATGTTTTGGTTTAAATAAAATGTAAATAGTAGTAGGCATTCCCCGTATTTCCATTAATTGGTAATCACGGAAAATCTTCCTTCTATTTTTTAGTGTCCAACCTCTATTGTAAGGTTTTTGTTCATTGAGACTCATAAAATGAATACTCTCGGGACGAGAATTAAACAATACGAAATAAAATAAAAATTATTTATATCTTACCCATGGTGGCTTCATCACCCCCTTGAGAAGAGTTTTAAGCTAACATGTTGATAAAAAAATGAAACAAGACAATAGAATAAAATTCCATTGATAGAACAAAAATTACACAAAATATGAAAATGGTACAAAAGTATTCTAAGCTCTCCTTCCTCCACTTTTTCACTTTGCAGCCCTTTCAGCTTCTACATGGTCATTATATATAGGCGTAATGCGTAACTGTTGCATTTAATTCTACCTTAAATGCTCAACCACTTCTCTCACCAACTCTCTCTCTCTCTCTCATATTTAATTCCCACCAACTCACCAACTCTCTCATATATATATATATATATATTTTAACTTTTTCTTTTCTTTTGTTTTACACAAATACACACGTTCACATACACTTTCACACATATATATATATATATGCATTTATTACATTCTCCCCCACCAATTCTTTCTTTTTTCTTCATTTTCATCCTTCTTGCTTTCTTTCTCTTTTCTTTTGCAAATCAACCCCTGCATGAAATAAAAATATATACATATTAGGACATTATGCTAGGTAAATTACTCTATTTTGTGCACTTATCATGGGCCTTTGGCCTATTAGGGCAACATTTTCAATTTTGGAATATTATCCTTACCTTACACATCAGCTATTTTGTCCCTATACTACGTCATTATCTTGAGCTGCAAGTCTCTTCTAGAATCTTCAAGTTTCTTCTAGAATGCTCTTCGGGTCGGGCCATAGGATGGGCCTGGTGGTCGAGTCTTGAGACGGACCACATAACAGACGTGTCGGTCGGGTTATAATATGGGCCCAGTGATCGGGTCATCATCTCGGGCCTTTCTAGGAGTGATCTAATCGGGATGAGACTTTTTATATGGGCTGGGAAAACTCACATGTACATAGGCCCTCTTTTAGTTTATGGACCTACTTTTTAATAGGCCCATTAAATGAAATAATCGTGAGGCCCATCAAAAAGCCCTTGAGGTTGGTACACGGGACGCGTGCCTGATGACGCGGAGTTTTTCATTTAATGCTGCATCCGTCACAATCAATTGTGATTTTGAATTTGTGGTTGAGACGGCCTAGGTATGCGCAAAATGGGTCGGGTCATGTCGGTCCGATGCCTTGGCCCGGGTAGTTGAAACATCACGCCTATATAACTCATATACATTATACTTATATCATTTTCGGTCATCATATTTCTGGAGTAGTCCTTTGCCTTCTTCAATTTCTCTTTGCAACCTTTCCAAGCATTATTCACAATATTAAATTCGTTCTATACTTCCAAGTTCGTTTCATCAATTTCTGCAAATCTCAGTGGTCTTGGTTGAATATTCCCCTTCGTGGAGTGTTTTGAGCCTTTTTTGAGAAGCGTTTGATCGGACGCCCCAATTTTTGCCTGTTGGTACAGTTACCGGATTCTGCAAATCTTTTACCGGAGAGAACAATTGGGGGACTGCCGGAATCTTCTCTACCTATTTGTAAGTCATTCTTCTCACTTCTTCTACCATTCTTCAAATATGTCGGGGAGTGATGACACTATGTCGGTTAGTGACCTGCAATTGACAAACACCGATTTGACAATCACCGACCCCGAAGCCTCAGTAAGCACCCCATCCTTAGAGATTACCCGAGTCACTAGAACTAGTCCACCAGAAGTTAATCAGGATGTTGGGGATCGAGTTGTAGAGGGTCGGGATGATGGGAATGATCAGGGTCAGGGTGTTGAGGAAGATGAGATTTTTTATGCTGACCCGCTCCCAGCTAAGTACAGGAAATATGCTCAACTTAAGAGCCTCGGGGTTCCCGAAGGGGTAAATGTTAGACATTATCCTCGGGACAAAGACTTTAGGATTGGTGAGGGGCTGAAGGATGGGGAGATATTGCTCTCCTCATTCCACCTTGCCATACTAAAATTTCCTATTCACCATTTCTTCCTTCTGGCCTTGGCGACTTTGGGTCTGGCCCCCCTTTAAGTGGGTCCCAATTTTTATAGGATCCTGGCCATGATCCTATTGATCAACAAAGAATTGAACCTAGACTTAGGTTTGGCTGAGCTCCTGTTCTCGTATAAACTTCAGGAACAGAAAGATAATAGGGGTCGGTACAACCTAACCTGGTACGTTAAGATGAAATTATGTGACAACGTCCCGACCTCCAATAGGGATGGAAAGAAAGGATGATTGTAGTGAGTGGGCAGTGGAGGCATCCCGACGCCATAAACATACCTGTCAGCCACGTTTTCCAACATACCCGACTTCCCGAGTTTAAGAGTTTCCATACCCGAGCTTCATGCCATTACGATCAGTGTAATGATAAGTTGGGTATGCTAGTGATGGGTTTCCTTCAGGCTCCTCAGAAGAAAATGGAGGTCGGGTATATAAGATCCCGATTCGAACTGTTGGAGGCCAGAGTATGGAGTTGGGATTTAAGGGATAACCAGGGTTGCCTGACCGGGTCTATATTGCAAGAGCTTGCATCGGGAACATCTGCGTCGATGATCGCCTCGAGTTCTACTGCGACTACATCTGGATCGAAAATTTTTAAGTCCAAGTCATTAGCAACCCAAAAACTCAAGAGAACTATGTCGGGGGGCCAGTAGAAAAGGAAAGCGGTTAGCATGCCCAAGCTTTCAATCAAGAAGGGTAAAAAGGCTGTCACCGGCTTCACATCCTTTATTTGTGGGGTTGATGTCTCTCAAGTCCCCGAGAACCCTGTAGTCAGTTCATCAACGGGACTGACTGAGGGCCGAGCTGCCACGCCCTGCCTCCGCCTCCTCCGGCAGAGGGTCCTCTGATCACGGCTCTGCCTCCGCTTTCTCATACCCCGCAAACGGCTGCATCGGGGGCTGTCGGGGTCGGGAATGATTATGCTATGGTCCCGAGCTCTAGAGGTTTGGATCAGAATTCGTCTTAGGCTCAACTTTCAGTCAGGCCCGGTCCTAGCCTCGGTATGGCCTTAGAGGTTCCCGCCTCAACGTCGGATGCTCGGGAGTTAGACTCTAACGAAGAGGGTCAGGGTTTATCCCGACCTACCAAACTGCGTACTGCTATCACACCTATGGTCCGGAAACTAGACCACAAGGAGATTGATCACGCTGCTGAAAGTGGGAAAAATGATCCTCATGGGCCTCGGTTCAAGCTAGACACTCGGAAGGGCGACCCATATTTATCTGTCGCGGATCAGACGATTGGGAACCCGGAGGCCTTGCGGGAGATGGCCCTGGGAGTCTGGACCCCGGCCGATAGGTTGGCCATGGGGCGATATGATAGGATGAACTTAGCTTTGAATGGGCCCGAGCTTGCGATGAGGGTAATTTCATATTTCTTATACTTAGCTTTTTATTTTGCTCTGTATCTTCTGTGTTGACACTCTCTTCTTTCGGATGCTTCATGCTACTCAGGCGTACAACTGCAAGCTCGAGGATGATGCCCGGGTCATAAATGCCCTGACTCGAAATAGGGCTATTCCTCTAGCTTCTTACCCCTTCTCTTGCTTTTTCATTTATCTTGTATTTGCAACGATTTTGTAACACATCATTATATCAGCCTTGGCCACCGGGGCTTTTCAATATAAGTTTAATTATTCATTTTTTGTTGTGGATCTGCATGAGCCATACTTGTTTCCTTTGATAAGATAATAACAATCGGGATTTTGAATTGTGGTTTAGCAATAATAACAATAAAAACCAGACAATAATAGTCGGGATTTTGAATTGTGACTCCGTACTGATTGCAACACTTAGGTTTTGGAATTGATATTTGTAAAACCTGACCACTGGTGGGTCTGTGTTTATCTCTCAGGCACTTTAGGCCCATGGAGAGGATGCAACACTTAGGTTTTAGAATTGATATTTGTAAAACCCGACCACTGGTGGGTCTGTGATGATCTCTCGGGCATTTTGGGCCCATGGAGATGATGCAACACTTAGTTTTTAGAGTTGTTATTTGTAAAACCCGACCACTTGGTGGGTCTTTGATGATCTCTCGGGCACTTTGGGCCCATGAAGAGGATGCAACACTTAGGTTTTAGAGTTGTTATTTGCAAAACCCGACCACTGGTGGGTCTATGATGATCTCTCGGGCACTTTGGGCCCATGGAGATGATGCAACACTTAGGTTTTAGAGTTGTTATTTGCAAAACCCAACCACTGGTGGGTCTGTGATGATCTCTTGGGCACTTTGGGCCCACGGAGAGGATGCAACACTTAGGTTTTAGAGTTGTTATTTTTAAAACCCGATCACTGGTGGGTCTGTGATGATCTCTCGGGCACTTTGGGCCCATGGAGAGGATGCACCACTTAGGTTATTAAACTGTTATTACAGAGAAAAACCCATCGGATAGAGATAATCATGGAGATGATTTCAATAATCGTGGAGATGATCGGGAAAAATGGAACTTTCATTGCAATCGTTTTGGGCTCTAGTGGACTTTCTTTACAGTGGCCAAAACAAAGTATTTCTAGGGATAATACCTCTTAAGTCGGGATGCATTATGTGTGTTGGACTCCCTTTTGTTATCAGAGTTCCTGAGTAGTCTGTAAGCCCCGCGCCCCACCACTTCAGTGACGGTGTAGGGTCCTTCCCATGGCTCTTGGAGCTTGCCCACGTGTCCAATCTTTCGTCTAAGGACCATGTCCCCGACTTGGAATCCCCTTCTTTTTACTCTCTTGTTGAAGTGATTTCTGACCCATTGTTGGTACGTTGCCAGTCTTATCCCGAGGTCAAGCTCGTGAGCCAAGCGTTGATTATTTGATTTCTCGTCCCAGGCCAGTGACCTCAGTGTCGGGATGACGTACTCCGTTGAGATTACGACCTCTGCCCCATATGCCATAGCGAAGGGTGTTTCACCGGTTGGTTATCGGGGAGTGGTTCTATACGACCACAGTACCTCTAGCAACTTGTCTAACCATGCTCATTTGGCCTTCTCAAGTTTTTTTGCTAGGGTGTTGAAGATGAATCGATTGGTTCTTTCTGTTTGTCCATTGGCCCGCGGGTACCCTACCGAGGAGGTATTCTGATTGATTCCATCCTCGGCCAGAAACGACCTGACCGGTTCACTGTCTAAATTAGTGCCATTGTCCATCATGATGGTTTGAGGTACCCCGAACCTGCAGATGATATGCTTCCATATGAACTTGACTACATGGCTGCCTTTTATAGAAGGGTACGCCTCGGCTTCAACCCATTTGGTGAAATAGTCGGTGGCCAGGAGCACATGGGTTGTTGATCTGATGGCTTTTGGGAGTGGTCCGACTATATCCATTCCCCATTGGGCAAAAGGATATGGGACGATTGTTGGGTTCAAGAATTCTGGTGGTTGGAGTATAGCGTCACCATGCATCTGACAGGCTTTGCATTTCTGTACATATTCCTCGGTATCCCGGGACAGGTAGGGCCAAAAGTAACCTTGGGATAAGATTTTATGGGCAAGAGATCGGGCACCCGAGTGATTTCCATAAGCTCCAGCATGTATTTCTTGCATCACTGTCTCTGATTCGGAAGGAGTGACGCACCTCAGATATGGACCCGAGAAAGATCTTCTGTAGAGCTATTCCTTGATGATCGAGTATCTAGCTGACTTCATTATAATTTTCCTTGCCTCTGCCTTATTAACTGGTAGCGTCCCGACATTGAGGTAGTCGATTATGGGGTCCATCCAGCTCAGCTCCCGGGGAACTAGACATATCTGCTCGTCGGGCTCTCGAATGCTTGGTATAGTGATGAAGTCAGTCAGTACTACTCGGGCCATATCTTCACCAACTGCAGACGCTTGATTAACTAAGTGGTCGGTAGAGGTGTTCTCTTCTCGAGGGATTTGGCTGAATGTTAATTTTTGAAAACCTTCGGACTCCTTGAGCACCAGCGCTCTGTAAGATTCCATTTTGGGGTCTCTGGTTTCGTACTCGCCGGTTATTTGCCTGATTATTAGCTGGGAGTCGCTGTATATAGATAGGGATTGTATTTGCAAGCTTCTGGCCATTCTCAGGCCCGATATGATCGCCTCATTGTTAGTGGCTGAGAATTGCAATTGCATAGAAACCTGTAACTTGGTTCTGTCGGGAGTATGGATCTCCACCCCGACGCCTGCTCCATTGGCGCTCACCGAGCCGTCCACAAATAATTTCCATGTTTCTAATTCAACGGGTTGATCTGTTTCGTCGGTTTCTCCTTCTAATAGAAAATTGGCCACAACCTGTCCTTTGATCGAGATTCTAGGAATGTAGGTTATATCATAAATCCCTAGCTCAATGGCCCATTTGGAGATCCTACTGGAGAGATCGGGCTTTGCCATAAGTACACGAATCGGAGTGGTAGTGGGAACAATGATCTGGTGAGCTTCAAAGTAATGCCTGAGACGTCGTTTGACATTCATCAGGGATATAACCAATTTTTCTTGTTTGTTGTATCGGGTCTCGGGATCGGCTAATGCCTTGCTGGTATAGAAAATGGGCATCTGGAGGTTCCCGTCCTCTCTGATGAGTACGACGCTAGTTGACACTAATGATACTGCCAGATACAAGAGTAGGATATCATCGGGCTCGGGTGTCGCAAGAATGGGAGGCTTGAGCATGTACTCTTTCAATCGGGATAGGGCTTTAGTTTGTTCGGCCCCCCACACTTCTCCCTTATTTTCTTTGATCGCCTGGAAGATGGGTCGGCATCGGTCGGTCAGTCTTGCGATGAATCTGCTCAAGGCTACAACTCTTCCGGTAAGAATTTGGACTTCTTTGTGTGTGGCTGGCTCTTTTGTTTCGAGCAGAGCCTTCACTTGGGTCGGGCTGGCTTGTATGCCCGATCGATCAACAAGGTGCCCCAGGAACTGCCCCGAAGACACCCCGAATGAGCATTTGGCCAGATTGAGTTTCATCCCATGCTTCCTCAGGGTGTCGAATACTTTTCGGAGATGCTCCAAGTGGTCAGTTTTCTTTTTGCTTTTGACCACTGTATCATCAATGTATGCCTCGACCACTGTGCCCATCATTCCGTTAAAGATCCTATTCACCAGTTTCTGAAATGTGGCTCCTGCATTTTTTAGTCCGAAAGGCATAACTTTAAAGCAAGAAGTACTTGTCTCGGTAATGAATGAGGTATTTTCCTCATCCATCGGGTCCATTGGGATTTGGTTGTATCCCGAGTAGGCATCAAGGAAAGTTAGTCTCTCGTAGCCCGCGGTAGTGTCGACCATTTGGTCTATTTTAGGTAGGGGGAAGCTGTCTTTCGGGCAGGCTTTGTTTAGGTCGGTGAAGTCGACGCAGACTCGCCACTTCTTATTCTTTTTCTACACAACCACCACATTGGCTAACCACTCGGGATACTGAACTTCCCTGATGAACCCGACTTTCAGTAATTTTGACACCTCGTCAACTATGATATGGTTCCTTTGGCCCCCCATTTGCCTCTTTTTCTGTCGGACAAGTCTTATATTTGGGTCAACATGTAATGTGTGTCGGGCTATGGAGGGGTCGATGCCGGGCATATCAGTATGCTCCCATGCGAAGACGTCATGATTATCCTGTAAGAATGTTGTTAGTTCATTTAATTCACAAGTGGTGAGACTTGTACCTGCATAGGTGACCTTGTCGGGTTGGTTGGGCATTACAGATATTGGTTGCAGAGGTTCTGCAATGATCGGGGAACCCGACTCCCCGTCCTATAGTTGCTATTTGGGTTGTGGGTATAGATCCTGATCCTCTTCTTGAGACCTATTTCGATCGGGCTTATCCTTCATTCCTTTAATAGTAATGGCGTAGCATTGTTTGGCCACTACTTGATCCCCTTTGATATCAATTATGCCATAACCATTCGACCCGACGCACCTCATCATTTAGTGGAGAGTTGATGGTACGCCTTGCATCCTGTGTATCCATCCTCTTCCCATAAGCAGATTGTATGAGGGTTTCACGTCCACCACCACAAAGGTGTCGGACAGAGTTCTCTGGGCTGCTGACACGGGTAGCTTAATCTCCCTGAAGGGTTCAACTTGCTTTCCATCGAACCCGACGATTGGATTTCGGGAAGTTATAATGTCCCTCGAGTCGATCTCCAATTTATCAAAAGCCCACTTGGTCATGATATTGGCATTGCTTCCTGGGTCAACCATGACCCTCTTGACAAGACATCCCGAGACCATCAGAGTGATGACTAGTGGGTCGTCGTGTGGGACCTGGATGTCTCGGAGGTCATCATGGGAGAAGAGTATCTGAGACTGCCCCGTTCGGTGGTGGACTTCGTTTATCCTGGCTATCCTGCTGACCTGATGTGTTCTTTTCATTTGTGAACGTCTCGATCCTTTGCCGCTTCATGGGTCGGGACCTCCATGGATCATATTGATGATTCTGACCGGGTGCGCTGGGGCTTGATTCCGTTGGTTATTTTGTGCTTGTTGATTGGCTCTTGGACCATCCCTCTGGACATAGTCTTTCAGTTCTCCTCGGGCTATCATTGCCTCGACCTAGCGCCTCAGGCTCCTGCAATCATTTGTTGTATGGCCGAAATCACTATGGAAGGCACAATGCTTTGATCTATCCCTCTGGTCGAGGGGTTGCCTGATTGGGGGAGGAGTCTGGAAGATTCCTCTGGCTTTATTTTCCTGGAAAAGCTTGGCAAGGGTCATTTTCAACGGGGTGATATTCTCTTCGAGTCTAGCATGCCTCTTGGGCTGTGGAGGAAACTGAGATAAAGTGGGGATTGGGGGATTTGAGCGTTTGCGATTAATTGGTTGTCGGGATGTATCCGACGCCTTATCCTTCGACTTGATTTCCACACTGATCAATGCCGCTCTCTTCTGTTGGGTTGCCTCCTCCTCTTCGATCCTTAAGTGACCCTGAGCTCTAGAATTGAGTTCTCCAATTCCCGAGGGGGGTCGTTTCACAAGTGACTGGTGGAACTTGGTCCCCGGAATTAGTGTCATCCTGAAGGCTTCCACGGCTGAGTGTTGGTCGCAGTTGTCGATGGAGGATGACTCGACATTGAATCTGGACAGAAAACTCTTGAGGGACTTGCCTTTTTCTTGAGTCATGGTAAAGAGTCTCGAGATGGTCTTCTTTTGCCTCTTGTTCCTGAAGTATTGGGCCACGAAGAGGTCGGACAGTTACTGCCAGCTGCCAATGGATCTCGGCGGCTGCTTCCTGAACCAGAGGAGTGGTGCGTCGACGAGACTGGTCAAGAATACTTTGCATGGCAAGGCCTCATTCTCGGCATACATGGTCATTTTTTGGTGGATCTGATAAATGTGCTCCTCGGGATCTTTCGTTCCGTCGTAGGGAGTGAATCTGGGCATGACGAACTTTTTGGGGAAGGGTTCCCGGGTGATCTCTAAAGTGAATGGTGACTGAACCGAGTCAGCAGAGGCTTGGAGGGCCTGGTCATCGGTAGATCGGGCCCTCAGATCCTTCATGACATTCTTTTGGAACTCAGTCATCATCTCTTGAAGTTTTTGTGATGTCAGAGGTTCATCGGTGATGGAAACTTCACTTGCGGCCGGGGCCTCGCCTGGTTGGTGAGAGGTTTCATCGTGTTCCTCCCGTGGTTCGGCTTGTTCTTGGATCTGCGATTGATCGGGAACTACCAGAGGGATAATCGCCTGATTCAATCTTGCCAAAAGTTCCTCGCTCCTTTTCTCCACCGCTAAGTTTCTCGCTTTGGCGGCCTGGCTTCGTCTCTCAGCTTCGATGAGCTGCTGCAAGAGGTGCTCGATCGTTGGTGGAACACTTGGTTATCTGTCGCCGGGGATCTGTAATTTTGATTGGGATCTGGTCACCGGCATGGTCAGATTTGGACGGAGAAGATGATATTGAAGATTTGGTGGTGGTATATGGATTTTGCTCAGCTTTTTGAGGTAGGAAGATGGTCGGCGAAATGACCTAATTTTCCCACAGACGGCGCCATTGTGTAGATACGAAATTTGTATAACACAAAAAGATGCTTTCTCATTACTGTTCATTGGATTATATACATTTACCTTCTGGGCCTTTGGCCCATTAGGGCAACATTTTCAATTTTGGAAAATTATCCTTACCTTACACATCAGCTATTTTGTCCCTATACTACGTCATTATCTTGAGCTGCAAGTCTCTTCTAGAATCTTCAAGTTTCTTCTAGAATGTTCTTCGGGTCGGGCCATAGGATGGGCCTGGTGGTCGGGTCTTGAGGCGGACCACAGAACAGACGTGTCGGTAGGGTTATAATGTGGGCCCAGTGATCGGGTCATCATCTCGGGCCTTTCTAGGAGTGATCTAATCGGGATGAGGCTTTTTATATGGGCCGGGAAAACTCACATGTATAGAGGTAGACAATTGTATGATTCTGACTTGGCTTTTTGGATCGATGGAGCCTCAGATTTACAATTTGTTCATGTTCCATGAAACCGTTGATGCTTTGTGGACTTCTTTAAAGGAAATGTATGCTCACTCTCACAATAGGGCTCGGATTTTTGAGTTGTGGCAAAAGATTTCTCATGCTACTTAGGAAGGACTTGTACTGAATGCTTCTCAAAATTTTGCGTATTTGCAGTCACGATGGGATGAGATTGCTCTATATGATCTAGTGTCTGATTATGGGACTATGACGAGTACTCATGTTAAGATACAGAACAATTACCACACCTATGCCTTTCTGATGGGGCTTCGACCATAATTTGAGTAACTTCGAGTTCAGATTTTGAATATGACTCCCTTTCCATCCTTGAGGGACGCTTACTCGATTATTGATCAAGAGAAGCGTAGGCGTGCCATTTTGGTCCCTCGTGCTCTTGTTGCTCATAGTAATGGTTTGACAGATGTGATGGCATGTGCTGCATCTGGGTTTTCTGGATCAGGGTCTAGAACTGTTTCGGGGAAGAAAATTTGCCAGCATTGTGGAAATTTTTGGCACTTGAAAGAGACTTGTTGGAAGCTTCATCCTGTGTTGGGGACAGAATATAGAAAGAAAATCAATCCTTCTTCCTCTCGGTTTGCTGGTGTTGATGAAGTTTCTGATTCACCAGATTTAGTTGCTCAAGTGAACACATTGCAGGCCCAGCTATCTACATTGATGCCCCGAATACCTGCCACTTCAACTAGTGCTCATGCCTCTGTATTCTCCTCAGGTACTCCCACTGTCCTCCATGTTCGCTCCGGGTCTCCTTCATGGATCATAGACTCTGGCACGAATGATCATATGACCAGCGAGTTAGATTTATTTTCCTCACCCTTAACTTCCACACATCGCAGTGTCCAGTTTGCTAACGGCTCTTCCACTGCAATTAGTAGTGAAGGGGACATTATTCTTACTCCAGATATTACTCTATCTTCTGTTTTTCATGTCCCGAAATTAGCATTCAACCTTATTTCTGTTAGTCATCTTGCCAAATCCCTTGACTATGCTGTTATTTTTTTCTCTGATTATTGTTTTATTCAGGACCGGCATTCGAGGAGGATTTTTGGCAAGGGATATGAGTGGGACGGGATGTACTACTTTGGGCATCCTCCTTCTTCAGAAACCTCTGCTCTTCATACCACTACTACTACTACCACTCCTGTTTTCGATTTTCCAGTTTCTATTTCTATAAAGGATTTACATTTGTGGCATGCTCGTTTAGGGCATGTTAATTTCCAATATCTATGCACTTTATTTCCTGTTTTATCTTTTACATATAGACAATATAAATTCCAATGCATTACTTGTGAATTATCTAAACATTGTAGAAAATCCTATATTTCTCGAATGCGTTGTTCTCCATCTATATTTGATTTGATTCATTATGATGTTTGGGGTCCTTCTCCTGTTACTGCTTCCTCTGGCCATAGATATTATGTCACTTTTATTGATGATTTTTCCAGGTGTTCTTGGGTGTATTTACTAAAGAAAAAGTATGGTATTTTCTCTATACTCAAACAATTTCTTGTTGTGATTAAAACCCAATTTTCTACCACTAATAAAAAAATTCGCACTGATAATGGGGGGGGGGGGGGGGGGGGGATATATCAATGATAGTGTTGTCTCACATTTGTCTAGACTAGGGATTCTCCAACAGCTCACTGCCCCCTACACCCAAGAACAAAATGGGGTGGCTGAGCGTAAAAATCATCATATCATGGAAATTACTCGATCCCTTCTTGTAGGCATGAATGTTCGTCACAATTTTTGGGATATGGCAATTCTTACTGCTATTTTTTTAATAAATCATGTCCCTAGTAAAGTTCTGGGAGGGAAAACTCCATTTCACATTCTCCAACCCGACAAACCTTTGTTTTCCATCCATTTGAAGGTCTTTGGATGTACTTGTTTCACTAAAAATAGGAGTCTTTCCCATACTAAACTTGAAAATAAATCCCTCAGGTGTGCTTTCATGGGATATGCCTCTAAATCCATAGGGTACCATTGTTATAATCCTCTCTCTAGACGAATGATCATCTCTCTTGATGTTACTTTTTGGGAAGATACTCCTTTCTTTCCCAAAGGTAGTGACTCCACTCCTATGGATCCTATAATCTACCTTATTCCTATGGTTGAAGGATATGCTAACAAGTCTATTCCTCCTGATCTGCCACCTGTTGTTGGTAGCCCTATTTTTTAGTACAACCATCGCCTCAGACCTCCTATGACAGATCCTCCTCCAAATGAAGGTACTTCCTCAACTACTTTTGCTCATGCTGCAAAACTTACCACCATTCGGCTCCTTATTTTTCTATCAGCCTCTTATTCTTGGCCCCTGCATTAAATGGATGTCAAGAATGCTTTCCTCAATGGAGAATTGGATGAGGTGATCTATATGGATCCTCTACTGGGTTTTCGGGCTGAGGGGGAGTATTCAGGGATGACATGTAAATTGAAGAAATCACTATATGGGCTCAAACAATCTCCTAGAGCTTGGTTCGCTCGATTTAGTGAATTTGTTATCTCCCTTGGTTTTCAGAGGTGTCATAATGATCATACGTGCTTTCTCCGATGTAATGTTAAAGGGGAGTGTGTGATCTTGTCTGTTTATGTTGATGACATTATTTTGACCGGAGATGACGATTGTGGGATTGATCAAGTCAAAAATGATCCGAGGTCTACTTTTGATATCAAGGATTTGGGAGAGCTGAAATATTTTTCGGGTATTGAGGTTGCTAGGTCTAAAAGAGGAATCTCTCTATCCTAGCGAAAATATGTTTTGGATTTGCTAAATGATTCAGGGATGACAGGATGCAAACCAGCCTCTACTCCCATGGACCCAAACATAAAGTTGTTTGCAGAATCTAGGGACCTGTTGCTTGATCCTTTCATGTAATAGAGACTTGTTGGGAGATTGATCTATCTTACCAACACTAGGCCTGATATTACATTTGCGGTAAGTCTTGTGAGTCAGTTTATGCACGCTCCTAGGACTGCTCATATGGATGTTGCTTATCATATTCTGAGGTATCTAAAGTCATGCCCGGGTTTGGGACTATTCTTTGACTCAACCAACACCTCGGAGCTCTCTTGCTTCACTGATGCGGACTATATAGGGTCCAAGACTGATCGAAGGTCTACTTTAGGTATTTGCACCTTCTATGGGAATCATCTTTTGTCTTGGAAAAACAAGAAGCAATCAGTTGTATCTAGATCGTCAGTAGAAGCAAAGTACAAGACTATGGCTCAAGGGACATGTGAAGTTATGTGGCTTCAGTCCATTCTTAGAGAGCTTGGTTTTCAGACTTTTTCCCCTTCAACCTTATATTGCGATAACAAATCGGCTATTCAGTTATCTTCAGACTTAGTCCTTCACGAAAGGACTAAACATATAGATGTTGATATTCATTTCATCAGGGAAAAAGTTAGAACCAAGGCTATTGTTCCAGTTTTTGTTCATTCAGCAGATCAACTTGCAGATGTGTTTACCAAGGTTGTAGGACCATCTCTTCTCAAGTCTTCTATTTGCAAGTTGGGAATGAGCGATATCTTTAATCCAGCTTGAAGGGGAGTGTTGAAGCACACGATTATTTCACTCTTTAGTTTATTTAGTAATAAACATATTCTAGGAATATTTTAGGAATATTCTATGGTAGTATGGTAACTTTGACAGATTTTTATTAATATATAGAGTATTTATGTTATCATTGTAAATATAATAATAAAAAGTTTTGTTATCTCAAATTTAATTGTATCTACTCTGGTGATATAGTAATTTTGGTGCGCTCCGTGGACGTAAGCATTCTTGGCCGAACCACGTATATATCCTTGTCTTTTGTGTGATTGTGTCGTATGATTTTGTGTATTGAGTAGAATGATCAAATACAAAGTGTGAGTAACTCCAACAAGTATAATATAATTTTTTCCTTTTCTTAATTATCTTTCTTTCACTAACTTCAAAATAATTATCGGATCCCACTAACTTTAGTCTTTTCTTCATTTCACAAGGATAAAAATGAAAAGTTCATTAATATTACTATAATAAAATATGTTTTTTCAAAAAGTCAGAAAATCCAATTTAGACAGCTAATTTTGAACAGAAGAAGTAATATACTTATAGACTTGTTGTTCTTCCGCTATTCAAAACCTAATCGATCTGAAACATACTGTAAAGCTTCTTTGTTGAAATTACCAAGGCGACTAATAAAAATAGCTTAGAGGGATGGTGAATAGGTTTTTTATGGATTCATTGACAAATGAAAATTTAATTGCGGAAAATTTAATTTTAATCCAATTCTCTAACAAGCTAAATCATACAGATAATAATATAAGTGCGGAAAATAAATCATGAGACAACACAGAGGTTTTTACGTGGAAAAACTTTGGAAACGTTCCAAGGAAAACACCACGGATACACTCGGGTATCGATGCACTATGAATCAAAGAATTTGTACAAACTCTATGAAAACATGACTTACAACTGCTCTTGATTTGCCGTTCTCCACTCGATGTTTGAAAGACTTGATCCACTCGCGCTCCACGAAGCTCTAGCTCTGATCTCTGTACTCTGATGGCTCCACTTTTCAAAGGATCAATGAACTACAAAGCTTCCTACTTCGATCTTCGTACTCAGACGGCTCCGTTTCTCAATGGATCGATGCAACCACGTTAAAATAGGTGGTGTGCTGATTTTTCGGCAACAGATCATCCAATTGTACATAAAGATCTCACGTGTTGAATCATATTGGATAATCACCAAAAACTAGAGAAACCCTCGATATAAAATGATCAAGCGATCTATTTTTCTCTTACTCTACAGACGTATCTGATCTATGAAAGTATTGGAGAGCTCTCACAAAAGCCACACCCAAATCTGTAGAGACTCTTCTTATTTATAGAGAGGGGAATCCTATTTTGAGTAAACTTGTATCCCTTTTGGACTAAGATTCCTTTCTTGTGTAATCCTCTTGTATTTAGGAGTGAATCTAGCCAATCTTGGTATAAATATCTTTTATACGTGTGCTAGGATGTCACGCCTTCCAATTTCCTAGGACTCCAAAACACGAGCCTAAGAGTTAAGGGAGTGACGCGAAAATGAAAATAAACGAAAAATATAACATATAGTTTTCAAACACCCGCACAAGGGTAAAATAGTCATTTTACGCCTAAAAGATGTCAAACAAATCACTCGGGATCGAAAAGAAGATGAAACGAATCAACCGACACCTTAAACGAATCATTTAAACACTCCATGTTTATCCAAGGGTAAAATGTTCATTTCGGGGGTAAAATAGTAATTTCAAGTTTCAACTACAAAGTTTGGACCTAGAAAAAGTTGTAGGAACAAATGGGACTCAATTCGAAGTAATGAGGCACAAAATATGGAAGTTGGAAAACAGTGTCGAACAATGATGACCAAAACAAAAAGTTGAAGTCCCTCACTTTCATCAAGGGTAAAACAATCATTTTAAGGGCAAAATAGTAATTTCAAGGTGCAAGTGCATAGTTTGGACTTAGGACAAACCATATGAACAAACGAAACTCAATTTGAAGGTGTGAGGTGAGAGATATAATTTTTTAAAAATCGGGCGTCAGACGACACCACGGCAGGCCATGGCATGCCGGTTGGTAGGCCATGCCGTGTGGCCTGCACAACACATGGGCGTTGTGATGCCCTGGGGCGTTAGGCTTCACCCTTTTGCCCCTTTAAGGTTGGAAATATAATAGTTTTGCATACGGACTTCGTTTTTCGTGTCGTTGGTCTTGAAAAATCATAAATATTTGAAAAGTGAGTTTTCATTTGCGGATTTCAAAAATAGTCACCGAGGTCTGGGGTTTAAGCCCTATAGGGCTCATGTGGGTGTGTGTGAGTTCCTTAAAATTAAAAAAACAACTATTTATCCGTCTTGCCCCCGGTCTCCGTTTTAACTACCGTCGACTTCTAAAAGTCAAAATTTTTATAAAAATGAGTTTAAAATAATTTCTAAAATAAGGAAATTTGTCGGGGCTACGGGGGAGAGCAAAAAATGAGTTTTTCTTTAAAAGTCGAAAATTTTCGTTTATAAATTTTGAAAAATGCCGTTTTCGAGAAACCACCTAATATCAATAATAGTATTTAAAACACTTCCAATAACGCCAAAAGGAAGTAATTCCATAAGATTTAACACTTCAAATGCCTCGTGGTGATACGAATCATATTTTTCACACAACAAAGTGTACATTAGCATTTCCGGCACCGAAGTGCACCAAAAGAATAAAATCCCCACGCGTAGCGCTCCAAAGGACGTACAACAAAGATAAACTACCCGGCTAACATGCTAACCGACAAAATAAAATGTTTAAATATTTTATTAAAAGTTCATAAGAAATGGAGCATGTGTACACAAGTCTATCACACTAATGCTTTACAAAAATAATATGGTCTGCCATTTGTGCACAAAAGGGCGGACAAGGAGCCACACATCCACGGAGATACTACGGACCTCCCCCAACGAGATCATCACTTGAAAAATATAATAAGTCGTGGAGTGTGCTCACTAGCCAAGTAGAGGAAGTGTCATTGCCTCAATCTCGGTTGTTCGAGTGGTACAAACCACTTAAGGCTCATGCTCATGAGGGAAGGTAGAGTGTCGCACTGATCATTCACTCGAGATAAATTTAGACTCAACAAGGAATATCGAAGACACGAAACACGGTCCGTGAAAAATAGTTCGGAACAAGTCCTCCCCCATATCTCTATTTTTTGGAAGATTAGTTCCGCAGGGAGCGAGAAACACCTACTGGCCAATTATTACAATGATCCGACACAAGTCAACTCACACATGATTACACGACCGGGCATAAACCGACACCAATTGAATTGTAAAGCAAAATGTGCACTCAATATACAATTATGTCTCAATTAAACCATGTTTCAACATAATACATGTTTTACACCATTATGTAATATATTATGTCCAATTTATCAACATGCTCATAATTATACACTTATAAGCAATATCTCACAACAAACATTATTATCACACAATCATGCATTTGTCATGTGTATAATTCAACTTTCTAACTACTTTTTGGCTACTGCGTAGGCTATGCATAACAAAAATTATGTAAACTACTTTTTTCAATTCTTCTTCCGTTTGAACCTTGTTCATTCCTCTAACATATTTTTCAAAGTTTCGGCTTTGAAAAACGTTTGTTTTGCCCTCTGGAATGCATTTTTTGCTCAAATTTGTTTATTCTTCATTTCCCTTGTATCATTCACTACTTTAAGCTTGATTTGAATTTGACGAAACTTGTCGATACATCTGTTTGACCACTTTAATTTTCCTAAATGTACCCGTATTCATAATTCACTCAATATGATTATTGTCTAGAACATGCCAACAATAAACAAATGCTTTTACATTTGTAAAAGTTGTTCCAAAACTCATAGATTTGCTTGGTTTTCAAATTATAAAAAACAAAAAATTATGACAATGTATATGCTCGAACTCACGCCTTATTTGGAAGAGCTAAAAATCTCCACAATGGAGTGAAGTATGGTGGAAATGGAACCCAAAAGGCTCTACCTGAAGAACACCATAGCACACCTAATAGATGAGTGCAAGAACATGAGAGAGCTCAAACAAATCCATGCCCAAATCGCAACATCACCACACCTGCCCAAACCCCACCATTTCTTCCTCATTTCTCGTCTCCTCTTCTTCTCTGCAACCTCCAAATATGGCTCTCTCGCCTACGCCGACGATCTTTTCAAATCCATACACAACCCCAATCTATTTCTATATAATGCCATGATTAGAGTTCATGCTTGCAAGGTTAGGGATGATTGGGGTGGACCCAATTCATGCCAGGCCTTGATTTTGTATAAGCGAATGCGATACAATGACATTGCACCTGATTGCATCACTTTCCCTTTTCTTGCGAAGGAGTGCACTGGTAGGCTTGATGGTGTCACTGGTCAAAGCATTCATGCCCATGTTGTTAGATTTGGGTTTGGTGATGATGTTTTTGTAGGAAATGCATTGATAAGTTTGTATTCGGCATGTGGGTTTTTGGAGAGTGCGCGGAGGGTGTTTGATGAAATGTCTGAGAGGGATGTTGTTTCTTGGAATTCGATGATTATTGGGTGTTTGAGAGGAGGGGAGGTTGAGTCGGCGTTGGGTTTGTTTAGGAGGATGGAGAAGAGAAATATTATTACTTGGAATTCAATAGTAACAGGGTTTGTTCAAGCGGGTAGATCAAAGGAGGCCTTGGAGCTTTTTCATGAATTGCAGGTGTTAGGAGATGATGGGGTCATCCCGGACAAGATCACTATTGCTAGTGTGCTTTCTGCTTGTGCTTCTCTTGGTGCAATTGTTCATGGGAAATGGGTGCATAGTTATTTGAAGAGAAGTGGCTTACAGTGTGATATGGTGATTGGAACAGCACTGGTTGACATGTACGGTAAATGTGGGTTTGTGGAAATAGCTTTTGAGATCTTTAAGGGAATGCCTGAGAAGGATGTTATGGTGTGGACATCCATGATTTCTGTGTTTGCTCTTCATGGTTATGGTAAGGAGGCTTTTGATCTGTTTAAAGAGATGGAATCAGTTGGAGTGAGGCCTAATTCTGTGACGTTTGTTGGGCTGTTGTCAGCTTGTGCTCATTCTGGGTTAGTAGAGGAAGGCCACTGGTGTTTTGACTTGATGAGATGTGTTTACTCAATTAAGCCACAGGTTCACCACTACGCTTGCATGGTTGATTTACTAAGTCGAGCTGCCCTCTTTAACGAGGTAGAAAGGCTTATAAAAGCCATGCCGATGGAACCAGATGTGTTTGTTTGGGGTGCATTGCTTGGAGGATGTCATATGCATGGAAATGTAGAGTTAGGAGAGAAGGTGGCACATATATTGATTGAGATGGAGCCTCTAAACCATGCCTTCTATGTGACTCTGTGTGATATATACGCCAAAGCTGGTAAATTTGAAAAGGTGAAGAGAACTAGAGCTCTTATGAGTGATAAAGGGATTCAAAAGGTAGTTCCAGGATGTAGCATGATTGAAGTTGACGGAATTGTTCATGAATTCTCAGTGAGAGGATCCCCTGAAGTTGGGATGGGGGAACTAATTCATGTCTTGAATTTGTTATTAATGAGATAAGATAGAAGAGGTATGCATTATTTTGGTGACAGCTTGGTTAATAACAATTTATTGATGGATATGAAGAATTGAGTGTCTATTGTGCTCGAACATTGTGAACCAACTGTCCTAAAAATGGCTTTGTTGCATCAGATACATTAAGACCATGGTTCGGAAATCTTCAATGAGCCAACTTGAAGAATCTCATAATACTGTTTTTGGGATACATTCTGGAGTATGCAGAGATTTGCTACCTGTCCAGTTCTAGAAGGAATATAAGGATGAAGAAATGTGGAGGTATATAGTCAGTACTGATCAGCATTTTATGTAACTTCATTTTCTTGGTAAGTATACGGAGGCAGTTCATTTAATTTAACCATAAACCTCCTCAACTGTTTTCTTGCTGGTACCAAACTTTTTCTGCTACAACTCTACAAGCATTTGAAGGAGACAAGTACCATGATTGTTGGATGCAAACTGTACTATAGTTTGTGTTTGGGCATTCCATGGGAACGTAATCATCACGTTGTGTTTTTGATTGGATCATTTTATGTTTATCATCATTGAAAAATTTATTTTTAAATAATCATATGACTTGCCGGTACTACGACTGCTATTAGTTATTTTTCCTCAATCTTCACTTACCAGGTTTCAGAATCAGAAGTATGAACTCTACTTTGATATCCTAGCGATTCCACTGGAGCAGCAGCACTGGACTTCTTTTTATGTATTGTGATGCCCCTTTCGAATTTAAGTTGTTTGAAGAATTGATTGTGGCTTGTTGGGGTATCTGCGCTCGTCGTTTAGACCATGTTTCAGGTTAGTCTGCCACTGTATCCCCTTCATTTTCTTGATTTTATCAGCCAAGCTATCATACTGAAACAAAACCATCTATCCTGTGTAATATTGCAAATAATTTATCGAATGTACAAGAAACAAAAGGGTCAAACCAAGAGAAGACATATAAGGAAGGGATAAAAGGATTATGAATTACGAATGGACCAACTAGAATCAAGGGAACATATCAAGCAAGGGAATCAGATAGATATAGGAATATCAAGAGACATGGTAAACAACATATGCAGGAAACCAGTTAGATATAGAAATAGGAAGTTTTGCACCAAGTTATATTTTATTTCCACATTTAGATCCATTTATATCGTTTTTTCTTTCAATATAGTTCTCATTGCATCTATATATATATTGTTTACAAGTTATGATAAGTTTTGCACACTCTGACGTACTTTTGTGTGGTGATTATTATTTTTATGTCCATATTTATCTCACAGACTGGGTGTGGGAGGCACAACAGACTTTGAAGCACGTGGTGCTTAAGATGTTATATATCATGTGTAAACAAATACATTTTCAAACTCTCCTTGCTATTATTAGACATTCTATCCAAGATGAATAATACTTCACTTCCACTCAAGTGGAATTATGTGCAGAAACTCAAGCCCATGATCATTGACTAATTCTTGACCTTTTAAGTTACTTTTTTTTTTTTGTGTTCATGCCGGTGGGTCCAGTCATTTATGAAGTACCAGACATGCCATCATCTTCTTGCCTGAGCACTACACGTTTGACAGATTAGTCTATTTAAATCCCTTTGACAACAAATAAGGGGTACAAGTTTCCTTAACAAAAGATAAGCAAATTATCAGTCTAATTATTTATGTTTTTTTGGTACAACAGAGTCCAACCTGTCATTTTGTCTAAGGGTGGACCCATCCAAAGCGTCTACATCCATTGGCTGCATTAAAAATGCTTTCCCTTTCCCGGATATAATATTTAACTTCTAGAAATCCACAAGTTGCTAAGTTAAGTTATGCTGAAAGCAACCTTTTATATGAGAACCATCTTATATAATTGGATCGTTCTCATTCACATCTCATCTTGGGATCCTCCTGATGAACTCTATTATGGGTGCTCTCTTCTTTTGTATATTCAGTGTTTTGCTACTCATCACAGGATTCTTTCCAGCAGCATCTTTCATTTTAGCCTTGGTTGGAGTGTTACTTTTCTTTGTGATGTTTTTAATAGTTATATTACTAGTAATTTACTTCAGAGAACTAATCTCGAAGGATCATCGGCCACCTGTTGTAGGGCCAATAACCAATCAACTCATACACTTTAATAGACTATTTGATTACCACACGTCCCTTGCTCGGAAGTACAGTACTTTTCGTATGATCACACCGTCACACAGTGAAGTCTACACTGCTGATCCTGTCATTGTAGAATATATTCTTAAAACTAATTTCTCCAACTATGGCAAGGTAACATGGCTTTTATAGCATGGCAAACTTTGCTCGGTACATGAAATATTTAATAAGCTATTCTGCTGTAATGTCTTTGCAGGGGGAATATAATTATGAGATAATGAAAGATGTTTTTGGTGATGGGATTGTCGCAGTGGATGGTGAAAAATGGCGCCACCAACGGAAGCTTGCAAGCTATGAGTTCTCAACAAAACTTTTGCGAGATTTCAGTACAACTGTATTTCGAACTAATGCAGCTAAATTAGCTTCAAAGGTTTCTGCAGCAGCAGTGGCTAAGCAAGTGATGGATCTGCAGGTAATATATTTTTTTCCTTTCCCTTTTTTATTGTTATTATTATCAAAATCAGCCTTCTATGGCCTATTTTTGAAGCAAATTTAAACAAGTGTTACTTCGGACTGAAATAGAATTATCAATTACATCCAATCTTTGTAAAGATTTTTGAATAAAAGCAAAAATGTGGACTATGAAACGAAAATGCCTCTTTTAAGGGTTGAAGGTAGTCGAAACTTCTTTGAACTAAGTTTCACATAGCATTTCTCATCAATGGCTCTTTTCTGTAAACTATGTTTTACCTTATTCCTTTCCCTTGAAGAAAGGGAAGAATAAATGAATTAAGGCCTTCAAATTTGATTCAATCAATTGTAAAAATTTATCTTTGGAGGAAATTTGAAGCTCACCCTTAGTGTTTGATTTTCTAACAAAAAATTTGGATTTATTCATTTCTTTCTTTTTGCAGGATCTGTTGATGAAATCAACTTTAGACTCAATATTTAAGGTGAGATTTGGAGTTGATCTTGATACTCTATCTGGTTTGGACGAATTCAGCAATCAATTTATGAGGGCATTCGACGACTCCAATGTGATTACATATTGGCGATATGCTGATCTATTGTGGAGGATTAAAAAATACCTTAATATAGGCTTGGAGGCAGAACTTAAGAAGAATATCAAAGTCATCAATAACTTTGTTTATGAATTGATCTGCGGTAAGAGGGAGCAGATGAAAAAGGAAAAGCTTGATGTCAGTAAATTACATTCAATATAATGAATACTCCTTTTCCACCTTATGCAATCAACTTTTTTTCTTTTTTTTTTTCTCCCTGCGAATAGCAAGGGAAAGAAGATATATTATCAAGGTTTTTGATGGAGAGTGAGAAGGATCCAGAAAATATGACTGATCAATATTTGAGAGATATTTCTCTGAGTTTCATTATTGCGGGGAAGGACACCTCTGCAAACATGCTCACTTGGTTCTTTTATATGCTATGTAAACATCCTATGGTTCAAGAAAAGGTTGCACATGAAGTGAGAGGCAACTGAAGCTGAGGATAATTTATCTCCAGAGGGATTTGCTGCCAAATTATCTGAAGCTGCCCTGGATAAAATGCAGTATCTCCACGCAGCGCTAAGTGAGACACTCAGACTTTATCCTGCAGTTCCTGTGGTAATGTTCTGCTTACTATTCGCTTCCCGAAAAGATTGTTTAGCTCACTAGAAATTATTATCTTTTTATATAAACTAATGAGTTGCAAAGTATAAAGGGGAAACAAATTTGGAAAAAGATACGGCAGTGCTTTGTGATTAATATTCATTTATGCTGTAGTGTAATTCTTTGTCATGGTATTCCTTTGCTTGGCTAGGAGTGGTTAAATCTAGATCCATTTTTCTGCTGATCCTTAATGGCATGTCCCTACAACTCTAAAGCTGATTTTCTGAAAATTTCATAACTGTATCATTAATATTACTAATTCTGCAATCACGACTGTCAAGGGAAAAAGAACGTTGGGTGGAATGGGGGATGGGTGGACTAACATACATTTTTGCTTTATAGTTGTACTGATTTTAGTGGTGTTTTGTCTGTATAAATATATTATGAGACCAAAAATGAATATACATATATATATATATATATATATATATGCTATAGTCGATTAAGCGCTTAGTAATAATTTTCACTCATAGTGTGAGCTCATTCTAATGTGAAACACTGCGAAATTCTTATGTTTTTGCTTTCAATATATATATCTGCTCAAGTGTTTTGCTGGTGCTCATAGGTTTAAGGTTGTAAATCCAGTCGAGAAATCTGGAGTTGCAACCCCCCCTTTCCAATAAAAGCACATTATGATTCCAGTTACAGTATAATCAGATGAATATTTAAAGGGTTCTACTGCCTGTAAAGAAGAAGTAAAGAAGGATCTCCTTACAATCACAAGAATATGCTACTTGCTGGTAAAGAGAATAATTGGAAGGAAAAAAAAGGAGCGGGCAAACAAATAATGGAAGGAAAACACCAAGAAAATTTAGATAAAAGAGACAGATAATTGTATTAAAGATCATGCAAAAGCTACTCCAACAGAGTTAAGCGACCAAGTAAGATCATGCCTGCCTGAATGTTTAATGTTGGAGAGAGATCCTTACTGCTGTACATTACATATTAGATAGGAACAGAAATACCCAAACATAAGTACTTCCTACAATATGGAAAAAGTTGCTTTGTATAATCATGCTACACAAAGGATCTTTTCGAATAACTTCTACGTAACTATCATTAATCGAGGGGCTGGAGTAAGAAGAGCCTGCCTGATAAGTGATCTTGAGGTTGTATGTACCTGCGAGAGAGATGGTCCACTTATTTTTATCATTAGAATTAGTGATGATGGGAGGGACACATACTGGTTAAGGGGCCAGCCCTCCAACTCAAATGATCGGAGTAACAAAGACTCCGCTCCTTGGTTGATCTTTTCCTGAAATGTTATTTTTCTTTGTTCAAATTAATGTACAAAGTTGTCATATCCTCCAAAACACAGACCTGCAACTAAAATTGAAAAGTTTATTGTTGATTGCCAACCCATCAATATCGGTACACCTCCCGGAAAAATGGCGGACGGAACAGCCTCCCTGTGTTGGGCGTTAGCTTCCCCAGCCCCACATTCCTAGGGCATGACAGGAGGAATTGAGGCAAATCCATCTATCCCAAAAACTAGGGCAATATCAAAATTCATTCTATTAGTAAGTTTTTGTTCAATGCATGATGGATATAGTGTTTACAGTTCATGATAGAACACAGCCGGGCGAATAATGGAACACTTTCTCATATGTTAATCCATTCTATCTGGAAGTGTAAATTGCAAGGTACAAAAAATTGGAATCAGAAACTTTTATTTTACTATAATGCAGGACGGCAAGAATTCAGCAGAAGATGATATCCTTCATGGCTTCAAAATAGAGAAAGGAGTGGCTTAAACTACATGCCTTATGCCATGGGAAGGATGACATACATATGGGGAGAGGATGCCGAAGAATTCCTACCTGAAAGATGGCTTGACAATGGTGTTTTCAGATCCGAAAGTCCCTTCAAGTTTACGGCCTTTCAGGTTAGAAACAATTGTTATGTTGTCACAAGGAAAAGTAGTTAAACAGTTCATGATTCATATACTTCCGGTGTCATTTTTATAATTTTTCGTTTTCTCCAATCGTTAGGCTGGCCCTCGGATATGCCTAGGAAAGGAATTTGCTTACAGGCAAATGAAGATTTTAGCAGCTGTTCTTCTCTTCTTCTTCAAATTCAAACTCGTTGATGAGAACAAGGAAGCTACGTATCGAACCATGTTCACCCTTCACATGGACAAAAGGCTCCATCTATATGCATTTCCCCGTCTCTAACTGAAGTGGCTTTTATCAGTAGTTAATATTGTTGCTTCCCATTTTCATGAAACAAAAATTATTGAACACAATTACAATTTCTCTTAAACTTGGAAAGTTGTAGTCACTGAGTTATTAACAATAGCAGCTAAAGAAGGACTTGTTGAGTATAAGTAAGCAAGTACATGACATATAGAAGATGTTATATATATATATATATATATATATATATATAGAACATGAACTTAGGCAATTATGTAATACATTATGTACCATCAAATATATTATGCTATAACTGAAATTGGATTGGTATGCAAGGCCTTATCCTTGACTTCTTTTTCAACTCCTTACTCTCTGAGGTGGTAACGATAATGCTTTAGAGGATCTTCTTCTTACTTTAAAAAGTCATAAGAGCGTGTGGCCGCCATAAATGTAATGATAAATTGGCAAAGATGACTTGTGAAAAATATTATTCTTTCTTCAAAAAAGCAATAGGTTGTGGTTTTTAAACTCTTTATCCCCGGAAGAATTTTCGGGATTTTTTGGTGCGTCACTCATACGTATAAAGTGGTGAAATATCTAAAAGAATTTACGGAATTTTGGTGGGTCAATCATACAAAGTGGTGAAAGTGATGATCCATTTGAAAATGAAAATTGAAAATTCATTGATGGTTTATGTATTGCTTAACCTGTTCATGTTTGTATATTCAAGTGAGGTGTGAACTTGAGCTGACTTGTGTTACTTGTTACTTTGTTAGATTCAAACCTAAAGGTTTGTTGACTGCTTGATTGATCAAAAAGAAATTTAGTTTTGTCAAAATCACTAATCATTGGCTTAAAGAAAGTTTTCATCCTTGAAGATTTATTTTTGTAGGTAAGTCACACATTCACTGCCATCTAAAAAAACCACAAGAAATGGTTTGCATATATGTTTTGTATCTCTTTGAAATAGTAAGTTACATAATCCTTATTTCCCCCAAAAATACCAATGGAGGCTATCCTAATTAATTAAGAAGCTAGAAATTTCATGCAGATAGGAGGATTTATTCTAGCTAAAGCAAGGATGGATGCAGGAAGGATCCACAGCCCTTCGCCGCAGATTAAACCAGAAGCAATAGCTGGAATCATCAACTCAGCGTTCTTCGGTTTGAGCTTATGCCATAAAAACACAACCAAACTCCCCACACACATGTCGATAGCAAAGTAGGCGCCAACTAGAAATGGCACGGCCATGGCCATTGGTAGTGGCATCCATTTCCCAATCTTGGGAGGGGACAGATCTTTCACTAGGTTAATTCCCACTGCGAACGCGAAGAATCCATAGCACAGTTGCAAACAATGCTGAGGCAACGCTGAGAAGCCTTGAATGCCTAGAATCGCCATGTTTCTGTATATGACAGCGAAAGGAGCCTTGTATTCCCCGTCTGGATTGCCCACGTCGAATGCCTTGTAGAACAGAAAGAAGCTTAGAGGAGATACAACACAACCTATGGCTGTGCCAATGGCCTGGCTCAGGAGCATTGTGCGAGGGGACGTCAGAGTGAGATGGCCTGTTTTTAAGTCCTGCATCAGAATGCAGGAAACTGAGACGACCGATTTGATGAGCCCACACCCTGCCAACCCTGCCACCACACCATGTTCTTTCCCAGCCAACGCGGCCATCACAAAAAGAGCTACTTTGCCATAGTTGTATGACATGTTCATATCAGTTAGACCAGCTCCATAAGCATTGCAGAAGGCAAGAGATGGAGCCAGAATGTAGGCGACAACGACATAGTACCACTTGAGCTCTGGAAATAACAAGGGAACAGCGATGGCAGATACGATGGAGAGGGAGACGTATCCGATGGCTGCTACCCAAATGGGAATGCTGTCTTTCATGAAGACTTCATTTTGCTTTAGTTCATCGTCGAGGGCCTTGTTCTGGCTACCCTCAGCTGCAGCCAGAAGATATGTCGTTATAAATTCAAGTAAAACTAGTTCAAGTACAAAAAAAATCACTGTTGATCATTTAAGCAAATCTCAAGTCTGAAACTTATGCATAGTCTAATGGATATATTAGGCCACACAATGTTTTGAAGCTCTTAAAAATTTTATTCGATAAAAAAACAAACTTCAACTTTGAAAGGGATGTATCGACATTAGGCCATTAACAAAATTGAGGTGAAAAAATGAAATCAGTGTTGCAATTTAGTTGATGAAAGTTCGAATTTGGCACGCCCTACTCGATCAGCATGTGAAGGGGAAAAAAAGGCTATGAATTTTACCTGGGTTGAGGTTCTTGTGTTTCAATCTGCCACGAATATTTATGATTGTGATACACATTATCTTCATGAAAATGTATAGCCCATCACCTAAGATAAGAGCAATGGCGACAAAGACCTACAAAAAAAATTCGAGTAACAAGAATTTTACACACACACATATATATATATACATAAAAGATGGAGAGAGATTGCATTTTGTGACCTTGTAGCCATTCAAGCTCTTCATGCTGCTTTCTGGCAAATTTGCAGGGTACCAATGCCCTTTAAGCTTACTAATAAGTGGCCACATTAGACCCCATGAGAGCACTGCTCCAAGAAGTAATGATAAGTTCACAATGTGGGGACAAATCATTCCAGTTCCTACATAAGTCATGCTAAAATCAAAGTAAAACCTACAAATTATAACAATACATAACATGATTAATTAGTCCGTGATCAGGGTTGATGAAGCAGAAATGAGAAATATAAAACAGAATGCTACGCACGTTTGCCTCCAAGCTTGCAATCCAAAAGTAGGAAATTGTAAGAATCCACATTCACCCTTTCCAGTGTAAAACCATTGGAAAACCCCCCACAAGAAACTGAATGAAAACAACTTTGCGAATCCCTGTACCTGCTTCCTGCAAGATAAAATACAATCATATCATACATCTTCTTTCTCAGGCCTGATTGATATATAGAATACATGTTTATATGTACATAAATGAAATTGTAACATTCATTAGATATAAGAACAAGAGTGCAAATTTGGTAAAAAAGAAAGGGAGAATTACTTGGCCATTTTGTCTCCCCGGTTGTGAAATCCATTAATGAGAACTGCGGTTGCCATGCCAGTTGGAAAAGTCAATTTGTAGTCAACTATCAATATCTGCGGATCAGTTATAACTCACTGAAAGTCCATTTCTTAAAAAATAAAAAAATAAAAAAAAATTGAGAAAATCAAAGAAACAATGAATGTGAACTGTTGGATGCTTGTCCATAGTCATTAGGCATTGTCTTTCAGCCATTAGTTTATCCCTAAGAATCACTTTCCTTCTAATATAGCATGAAAAAAATGTGCTTCTATATATTGCCAAATAAGTAAATTATAGCTAAACAGTACACATACAGGCTACAACTTCATGGTGAAGAACATCTCAATCTAGGCTTTATCAGATAGAGAATATGAGTTATACCTCATATAAAAAGTACCCAAAATCAGCTTTCCTCCCCAAAGGGGAGGTCAGGGGTTCGAGCCCGATGGGGCTCATGTGGGGTATGTGCGTTTCTTACTATTAAAAAAAAAAAGGGTAAGATTAAAAATACATTTGCGTACCTTTCTAAGAGGAATCAAAGCAAAAAGACCAATGAAGCAAGCAAGGAAAAGATAGCCAGTCATCCAACCAATTCCAGGTTCCTTGTAACTTCCAGGAGGATTTCCTTCAGTGTTAACCCCACTCAGCTCATATGTCTTCTTATTTAATCCCAATAAATACGATCCAAATCCACCTAAAGTCAGAATTAAATTAAAAATAATAAGCATATACACACATGAAACAAGAAAAATATTTGATTGTAAAAGTTGTAACCTCCAACAGCAATGCCATAACATGAAACTGCACAAGTTTGAATCATGGTATTCTCCTGTTTGGTAAATGGAGGTGAGGCAATTCCGAGCTTCCGAAGAAACTTTGTCCATGTACGAATGAATACAAACGCGACAAGTGCGACTGAGACATTGAGATGAGGATTTATCCCGGTGGTGATGTTCATTTTCATCGCTACCACGCTGTAGACGCTCCCTATCACAATGCTAGCAACAATTCCCCGTATCGTGATCTGCTTTGTCCATGGTTGGATTCTCTTTGAAACCTCGGATTCATCATGCTCGAGTTCTTCCAATCCATCTCTCCCTCTCTCCTTCTTGTCATGATCATTCACTTCTTCCATGACTCAATGCAATATATATATATATATATATATAGCTGCAACATGTAATATGCTTCATATTACAATGCAGAATTTATATGAAGTTATGAGACAATGAAATTACTACTATAGAAAATATATAAAATACAGAAGAAATGACATATATTTTGAGTAGCCTTGCCTTGTATTTTTTACTTAACTTGTTTCAATGGAGGAGCTTAGTATTAAGTAAAAGGAGTACAAAACTGCCTCAGATGCTTCTTAATAAACCTTCATTAACTAAATTTGACAGACATGTTCAGAAACTGGACAATTGCAAAAGCTCCATATGGGTATTTGTCCCCATTCTTGATCTAAGCTAATCATATAAAATAAAACTCAGCCCTGTCTTATTGTCCCTTAACTCTTTTTAATGGCTTATTTTTTCCTTAACATCTTGCTTAATGGTCCATAGTAACAAAAGAGGGAAAGCAAAAAACTCACACACAAATACACACACACACATATATATATATATATATATATATATATATATATGAACTTGCACAAAAATGTAGTCCATTAGATTATATACCATCAAATAAGTAATTTTTCTAGTGGTACTTTCTCACCTAACCTTTGGGATTTCGCGTCGCGCCTTAGAAAAACATGTATGCGTTTTACTGTCAAATTAAACACACTCTGTGAGGTGGGAATGATAATGGTTTGGAGAATATATATTCTTTATTTCAATATAGGGTGTGGCTCATAGATAAAAAAAGTGATGAATTGAGAATGAAATGAAACCTTTTACAAAGGTGGGCAAGATTGAGTTATGGAGAGTGATTTTTTCTTCAAAAGACTATGGATTGTGTGGTTTAAAACTGTATATCTCTGGAATAGGGTCCCTGAAATAGATAACAGAATCTTAGGTGGGTCAATTGTGATTGACCAATGTAACAATGTTTCGTGTCATGTCTTTGCTCACTTTGTTCATGTGTCGTGTGTGAAAATGAATGGTTTGTCCATATACATCATTAGAATTATGAAATTAATGGTCACTACTATATATATATATATATATATATGTATACCAAATGCTAGAGATAAACACAGGGCTAGTTGGGTGACATAGTCGGAGACTAGAAAGTCACGCTCGTCAACTCTAGAGCAGTGAGCAGTGGTTGGCTAAGGTTAATTCCTAGAGAGTCTTCCTCCCATGACCCTAGGTGGCAACTAGTACGACATTAACGGCGGAACTTGCAATATAAAGATTTTTTCAAGGTATGCAAATGAGAAAAAAATGCTTAACAAAACTTAAAAATTGTACCAATCAAATATAGGGTAATTTGCATTCAGACTACCTGAGATTTAGGTAAATTATACCTAAAAATTGGTCAAGTAAGCGGTATCCCAAATTCCCTTGAGGTTTGCATTTTGTTGCAATAATATTCCCTAGAGGCATAAAATGACTTTAGTGCTCTTAATTATTGTAATTTGTATGCAAAATGACTAAGTTACCCATGCATAAACTCTACACATCATCCACTTAGGGATGACAATTTGCCCTGCCCCGCCCCATCCCGTTCATAGCGGTTTGGGTGCCCCGTTTTATACTATATGGGGTTGGAGAAAAAAACCCGCACATAAACGGAGCAGGGACGGTTTTAGGTGTCCTCGCCCCGCCCGTTTAGACATATTATAATATATATATATATATATATATATAATAAATAAAAAATAAATGTAACCCACCAATCCTAAATTTTATTTTTGTTGTTATCTAGATTGAAGTGAACCTAATATTGGACAATCTTCTTTTTTGTTATTCTTTTCAGTAAAATGTATTGTAATGTGGATTGTTGGATAATTTGGTGATTTATTTAGTTTTTATAATGTTGAATTTCGTGTTTTAAGTATCTGATTTTGTGGAGTTGTTTAATTTTAAAATGATATATTTGAAAATTTCAACTGTTAACGGGTACCCGCGGACACCCAACGATTTTAAAAAACCCGATGGGGACGGGGAAGGGGTGACCTCCCACCCCATTTAGTCAGTTTTGGGCAGGGATGGGGTGGAGGTTTCTTAACGGTTATGGGGCGGGAGAAGGTACACCTGCCCAAAACCACACCCGTTGTCATCCCTACATCTAGGGGTGGACAAGGATCGGATTGGACCGAATTGAGGATATTTTAGATCCAATCCCCTACTACCGGATTTTCAATTTCTGAAACCAATCCAAACCGGACCGCGGTGAACCGGATTGGTTCGGATTGATTTCGCAGATTGAAATATAAAGAATCATAAAATAAGAAAACAACAAATGAGTCTATTCTTTAAATAAGTGTCAAACCACCTTCATTTGTACAAAGTAACAAGTTATGACATTGATAAGTCATTACATATCTGCTTGTTATGGCTTAAACATTGCTCAAAACACAAAATTGAATGCCACAACAAATGAGCTCAGTGGCCTAAAAAAAGGCAAATACCTAAAGTCATAAAACAAAATTGAAGCAAGGCATTAACTGTTGTGGCCTCAAATTGCTCATAACACAAAAAAATAGCCCAGTATATTAACTTATTAAGTGTAGTAGCATAAGGACTTAAAAAGATAGTAGCACACTGAAATGTCAATCTAACAACTTAAAAAGAATGAAGAAAAATACAAATTCAATAACAAAACTGCACTAACAGTAGCATCACCCCTTGTGAAATTGCATGCATTTCGGTACTACCTTCAAAAGTCCTCAAATACTAGTTATGACTACAAAAGTAAAAATGAATTTAGTTAATTATTAACAAATAATTATAAATAAATTATAGTGAATAAATAAAATATATTTAATTTATAGTGAAAAAATAAAGCATACTTATTTAACATAAAAAGAGTCGAGTGCTTCAATTTCGTCCAATTGTGCTTCAATTTAAATCGGCACTCGTGAGGCACGTAATCAATCTTGTGCACAAATCAAGGCATCAACAACTTTAGGAGGAAGAGAACTGTGAAATTGATCAAGAACACGACCCCTCATGCTAAAGGTCAACTCAGAAACAACAGTAGAAATATAATATGAAGGTTTTTGTGTGTAAATAAATATAATATAAAGTATTTTGTGTGTTAATTTAAGATTTTTAGAGTTAGTTTGGTTTTTGTGTGTAAATAAATATATATATATAAATAATATAGTTATAAGTTTATAGATCAATGAAATTATAAAATAAATTGTTAATTATTTTTTTGTTTAAAAATATTTATTTTAAATATATAAATATAAAATAAATATATAAATTGTTGTAAATCTCCAATTCAAAGTAATGAGTTCAATGAAGTTTAATTGATAAAACCATTAATTCAAAGTAGTGAAATTAACTTCAATTTAGTGAAATTGAGTAAATCCCCTAATTTAAAGTAGTTTAATTGAATTGTAATTGAATGAAATTGATAAAATCTCCAACTCAAAGTACTGAAATTTACTTCAATTCAGTGAAATTGAGTAAACTCCTCAATTTAAAGTAGTTTAATTGAAGTGCAATTGATAAAATCTCCAACTCAAAGTAGTGAAATTGAATGAAATTAAGTTCAATGGAGTAAATCCCCAACTCAAAGTAGTTAAATTGACTTCAATTAAATGAAATTGATAAAAATCCCCAATTTAAATTAGTGAAATTGACTTTAATTGTGTGAAATTGAATAAATCCTCCAATTCAAAGTAGTTTAATTAAGTTCAATGAGTGAAATTGATAAAATTTCCAACTCAAAGTATTGAAATTAAGTTCAATTGAGTAAATTTCCAATTCGAAATAATTTAATTGAGTTCAATTTATAAAACCCCTAATTCAAAGTAGTGAAATTGACTTTAATTCAGTGAAATTGAGTAAACTCCCCAATTTAAAGTAATTTAATTGAATTGCAATTAAGTGAAATTGATAAAATCCCCAACTGAAATTAGTAAAATTAAATGAAATTAAGTTCAATTGAGTAAATCACCAACTCAAAGTAGTTAAATTGACTTCAATTTAGTGAAATTGATAAAAAAAAAAAATCCCGATTTAAATTAGTGAAATTGACTTTAATTGAGTGAAATTAAGTAAACCCCCTAATTCAAAGTAGTTTAATTGAGTTCAATGAGTGAAATTGATAAAACTCTCAACTCAAAGTATTGGAATTGAGTGAAATTAAGTTCAATTGAGTAAATTCCCAATTTGAAGTAGTTTAATTGATAAAATCCCCAATTCAAAGTAATGAAATTGACTTCAATTCAGTGAAATTGAGTAAACTCCCCAATTTAAAGTAATTTAATTGAATTTCAATTGAGTGAAATTGACAAAATCTTCAACTCAAAGTAGTGAAATTGATAAAAATTCCCAATTTAAATTAGTGAAATTGACTTTAATTGAATAAAATTTTAGTAAATATCCTAATTCAAAGTAGTTTAATTGAGTTTAATGAGTGAAATTGATAAAATTCACCACTCAAAGTATTGAAATTGAGTGAAATTGATAAAATTCACCACTTAAAGTATTGAAATTGAGTGAAATTAAGCTCTATTGAGTAAATCCCCAATTCGAAGTAGTTTAATTGAGTTTAATTAATAAAACCCCCAATTCAAAGTAGTGAAATTAGGTGAACTTCTCAATTTAAAGTAGTTTAATTGAATTGCAATTGAGTGAAATTTATAAAATCCCCAACTCAAAGTAGTGAAATTGAATGAAATGAAGTTCAATTGAATAAAACCCCAACTCAAAGTGATTAAATTGATTTCAATTGAGTGAAATTGATAAAAATCCTTGATTTAAATTAGTGAAATTGACTTTAATTGAGTAAAATCTCCAATTCAAAGTAGTTTAATTGAGCTCAATTGACATCATTCTCAATTTTAAGTAATGTAATTTAAAAATAATATATTATGTGATATATTATTAATATAAATAATGAAAATATATGTGAATAGTACCGGACTAGACCAGATTAACTGAATTTTCAAAATTGGAATCCAAAACCGATCCGTAAAATACCGGATTGGGGGTTTTTGGATCCATGTCTATTCCAATCCATAATGAAACCGATCCAAAATGTCTTGAGCGGATTGGACGAATTGGATTTTCGGATTTGCCGAATTTTTGTCCACCGCTACCTACATCCACTTTTATCATCACATTCTTAGTATTGAAAAAATTACAATATATAAATATAAGGGTTAAGTACTCAAAACATCCCTGTAATATAAATAGTGTGTGTATAACACCCATTAGTTTCAAAATATGTATATTTGCACCTATTTTTTTGGGACAAGTACTTAAAACACCATATAATATAGATATTGTGCGTATAACACCCATTAATTTTAGGGAAAATATCACTAACCTCCCCTGAGATTTAGTGATATTACACGCGGTACCCTTATGGTTTCAAAGTGACAAGATATTTCCCTCCAAGTTAACTCTAACATAACACTTTGCCCCTTTTGATCATAGTCGATGCCCATCAAGGATTTTTTTTTAATGACATCATTCATTTTTTTATCATGAAATACCATAAATACCCTTATATATATTTATATATACAAGGGTAAATTGCTTAAAAAACCCCTGAAGTTTACTCTTTTTTCTACGGATACCCCCTCAACTAATTATACCCCTCTGAATTTTCATTTTCTTACACCATGGGTTTGCTCTCAAAATGTTTTACCCTTTTACCCTCCAAACATTTTATATTTCCACCTTACATTTAATCCTCTTATAAAATTCATTATCATAATTAACTTTTTCATGCCAAATTAAACAATCTTTTCATAAAAATATATCACAAAATATATCACAAAATACTTAATAATAAATTGTGATTTATTTATGAATATATTAATTTGGATAATGAGATTGGTTAAATAATCACAAAATACTTAATAATAAATTGTGATTTATTTATGAATATATTAATAAATTGTGATTGGTTCAATTACGATTTTGAAATATCATAAAATACAATGAGATGAGATTGGTTAAATAGTTGAATATAAGGATTTGTTCATGCTAGTTCAATTATCAAATAAAAAAGTATTAAAATAATAGTAATTTTTGGTTTTTTTTAACAAATCAGTTTCATGTAAATCATGGAGGTTGATTTTTAGGTATTTAAAATCTTGTTTCAGCACACACACAATTAATTAAAAATCCAAATCCATAAATATCTACATGGTGTCAAGACTAACTAATCACAAATTGAAAACCAAGAAAAAAAAATCACCAACTACAACATAACTTTAATAAAAATCATTAAGACCCATAAAATAAAATGAAAAATCATACATGTAATCCTCCCAACAATGTCTACAAACTAAAATCAAAGAAAATGAAAAACACATGTTCAAACTTAACAAGCTAGCCAGAATCTGACACAGTGTTCAACCAACATAACCAAATATATATATAATAAGTTTGAATTACCGAAAAAAAATAAATAAATAAAAGTGACCACTATGGTAATAAGTTCTAATTATTTTATTTGTAAATCAATTAACTTGTTATTAAATTCCTAAAATTAGGATAATGAGTTTTATGATTTAAATCAAACTAAAATTTAATAATAAGTTAACTGATTTACAAATAAAATAATTAAAACTTACAAAAAAAATATATTTTTTCGCCCTACAAGAGGATTAAAGGTAAGGTGGAAATACAAAATATTTGGAGGATAAAAGGGTAAAAAAAATTGAGGGCAAGCCCATGGTGCAACCTTTAATGAAGTTTTAGGGGTTCTAAGCTCATTTCATAATTGAAGGGTATCCTTGGGAAAAAGAGTAAACTTCAGGGGTTTTTAAGCAATTTACCCTATATACAAATATATACATATGTATATATATGTACTGTGTATATATGTATATGTATATGAACTGTGTATATACATGACGCATTTCTTCCCTCTTTCCCCTCTCTCTCTATGGATTCTCTTTTTCTCCCAAACCCATGAATCTCTCTCCCTATATAGTTTTTATATCTATATATATATATATCTATATCTACAAAATTTACAAAGGATTGAACCAACAATCTAATAATAATTGTAGGTTCAAATCTATCACCTCTCTGTTCTTTGGCGTGAGTCATTCCCTTTGCCGGAGCAAATCGCGAAACCTCCTCCGCTTCGACGCCGATCCGAATAGATGGTTATACATATATATGGGTTTATATATATACGCATTACTAAATATGATTTTGATAGGAGATTGAATATGAAAATGGGTTTGAGAAATTGTTGAAGGGTATACATATATATATGTATGTATTTTCTGAATTGGATTTTGATTTGAGATTCAATATGAAATTGGGTTTGAGAAATTGTTGAAGGGTATACATATATATATACGTATGTATTTGCTGAATTGGATTTTGATTTGAGATTCAATATGAAATTGGGTTTGAGAAATTGATGATGGATTTGGGTATGTGTTAGGGTTTTATTGTAAACAGCTATATATTTGAGATTCAATATGAAATTATCTGGAGAAGCTGCTGTAGTAGTGGAGAAGACGACCTGGAGAAGCTGCTGTAGTGGCTGAAGGCATGCTATTAGGGTTTCAGATTCAGACCGTGAGATGAAATTGAAGGATGAATATATATTTATTTTTTCGAAAGATGAATTTTTTTAAGGATGAAATTTTCCAAAACACTTGCCCCAAAATTAGGGATTCATATATGTTTATATCTATATTATTTGTGTGTATATATATATATATATAAGAGAAATTCATAAAATTAAATTAAAATATAGAATATTCTATTGGAGGATTGTTCGGTAATTTTACATAGAATTTATAGCAAATTGGATCTGTTATATTGAAAATAATAGGGGTACCGTATGTAATATCACTAAATTTTAAGGGATGTTAGTGATATTCTCCCTTAGTTTTAAAATATGTGTTTTCCTTTTTTTTTTTTTTAACAAGTGCTTAAAATACCCATATAATATATATATTATACTTATAACGCCCATTAATTTTAAAATGTGTATATATATATTTTTAAGAAGTATGCTTTATATATAATATTAAAGAAAATGCCTAAACCATACAAATAGAAATGTGTGTATTGACACCTAAATAATTAAAAATCTCTTAAATTGTATATTTTATTTTTTTTAGTTTTAGGAATTTCTAAATTAAAATTAATTATCTATTTTTGTATTCATATATTTTTATAAAGGGCAATCCATAATTCCATATTAAAATTTCAAAAATATGATGTCAACGATTATTTTTGTATTAATTAAACAAACCAATTTTTTTTTTTTTTGGTAAATAAACCCACCTATTTTTAGTTTTTTCTAAAATATAAAAATAAAGGAGCTAATTGTTCCCATAATGGTGCGGGCTTTTAAACCCCTATGATATGTATATAGTGTGTTTAACTCCCATATGATTCTACTTCACCCAAAACCTTTTGATTAAGAGCGAATTGCCCTCAAAATATAGGATAATTCATACTATATCAAAAGGTTTTGGGTAAAGTAGAACCACATGGTGGTTAAACGCATTATATACATATCATAAGGGGTTAAAACCTCACGACCCTAAATATAATTTTGTTTTAAATACAAATTTCAAAAACATCTAAAACCAAAAATTTATTTATAAATAAATTCTAACACCAAAAATATTTCATCAATAATAAAATATTTAAATTGATAATAAAAAACTACATTATTTGATTACTGCTTTTAATTCTAAATAAATTACTTATAAATATTTCACAAATAAAAACTAAAGGGTTATATCTAATATCCATTATAAGTATTACATACCTAAAAACATATATATTATTTCTTATGAATGTATAATAAAAAAACTTTTATTTCTTTAGAAATAATATAAATATATTAGCAATAATCAATAATTTTAGTGAGATTTGCCAATGTAACAATATTTATAATATTGAATAATTTAACAATAAAAACTAATTTTAGTGGTAATCTCAAAAGAGTTTGGTAATATTAAAGTATAAATATAAAATAAATAAATAGGTATAATTATTTACATAAGTAACAAGAGTAAACAAAAATAAATTAAAAAGTTTATAAAAAAAATGTTGCTTTAAATTTTTAAGTAGTATATATTTTAGTGGGATTTAGTAATAATTTATACATTTTATTGGAAGGTAAAAAGAATTTTGTATTTAATGTAAATATAGTTAGTTAAATTTAGTAATATTTAATACATTAAGTGGAGAGTCCAACAAACTATAACATGTGGTGTAAAAAATTCTTATACATAAATAACAAGAAAAAGTTAAAAAAAATTATAGAAAAATTAAATATTGCTTTTACTTTTATAAATAGTATATGGTTTAGTGAGATTTAATAATCATTAATATATTTTTTGGGAAGATTAAAAGAATGTCGTAACATTTGATGTAAATATTAAATAAATGAATGATTAGAATTATTTAAATAAATAAAAGTTTACAATGTATGAAAAATATTAAAATTGCTTATATTATTATAATGTATAAATAATAAGAGTTGTGACAAAAGGATGATTAGTATAATAGGTGAGGTGTAGTGTTTAGGTATGGGGTAATTTAGACATTTTGCATTCAAATTATAATAATTAAAGGGACTAAAGTCATTTTGTGCTTCCATGAGGTGTCAGTGCAAGTAAAATAAAATCTCAAGGGGCGTTGGGACATTACTTATCTTGACTAATTTTTAAGTACAATTGACGTAAACCTTATGGGATCTCAGTGCAAATTATCCTAAAATATAATAATGATAATCACATTGAATTCACTTTAATCTAGGGCTATAAATAAGCCGAGTCAAACTGAGTATTGAAGTGTTCAGGCTCGGCTCGACTCCCTCAGAGGTCAACTCGAGCTCGGTTTGAGCTCGATAAAATTATAAAACATCAAACTTGAGCTCGGCTCGATCAAAACTTAATTGAGCTACTCGACAATAGCTCAACCATGGTTCTATCCGAATTTTTGACATACCAGTTTATAAAATAAAACAAAAAGTTTTTTATAAAAATATTGGAAACAGAAAAAGTCCAGTTAAAAAAAATTCAAACTTCTTCCTCCAATGTGGACCAATTTAATCTTTCAGCCCAAATAAAGTATTATACAATCACTTGAAAAGCCATCCTCATATATTATATTTATAGTCTCTAAAGGTCTTAGTGCTTTTACTCTTGGCCGATGTGGGACAAACCCAGTAATATCAAATGGCATAAAACTTCCTTTTATGCAACTACTTGCAATTGCAGATCTATATGTAGTAGTACTTGCAACTTCAGATCCTCACAAGCCTCTTTCTGTTATAGGATTATGATCTGTCACTACACAATGGTTGTTGTGGTGGCCTCTAGTCTGGTCTTTTGAGGAATGGTTGAAGTTGTATTGTTTGAAGTGTAGGAGGGTGAGTTGCTTTTAGTGTTAGCCCGTGTTTCTTGTTTTCTATGTTACTAGGAGGCTTTGGTTTTTCTTGCCTATCTTATATTTATAATACAACTGATTTTTTTTATAATACAACTGATTATAATACCTGTAGCAATGTATCGTATGCCCTAAATAAGAGAGGAAATAATTCATTTCTTCACAACTTAAAAATTTATATTGATCATCTAAAGTTCTGAAAAGTAATTGGTACATGCAACTTCTAAAATTACATGTAATTTTTATTATGAGATGAATTTGTGCTATTATATTTTAATGTATAAATTAGTATATGAGCCATTTATGCAATTTTAATTTTTGTGAAAGGTTGATTTGTAAAATTTGCGCATTGGTGTTCGCAAATTCAATGGTCCGAATCATATAATAATAATAGTGTAATGAAATCATATAATAATAGTAGTGTTATACAAACTTTTTCATATTATATTTTATTACATAAACTTTAGAGTATTATATAAATAAATATTTTTATTTTAAAATTAAAACATGCCCACAATGTTATTGAAGGAAGATGCATTACAAACAAAACTCATTTCTCTATCTTTAATGTATACATATATATATATATGTATGACATATATATAAATATATATGATCGAGCTTTGTTCGCGAATATTATCAAGCCGAGCCTATACATGTTTGAGTTTGGCTCATTTACGAATCGAGCCTAAAAAACATGTTTGAGCTTGGTTTACTTATTAAATAAATGAACACGAGCCGATCTATTATCGAGCCGAACCCAAATAATTTGTCGAGTGCTTGATTCGTTTACAGCCATACTTTAATCTCGCATAGACTCTAATTGTTTATAACCGGAGTATAAATTTCTGTGACCGTAATGTCTATTAACAGTGTTACAGAATTTTATTGTCACATTTCAAAAAATATTTACGAACATAAAATATCTGGGTGACAACTGTATTCAAACTTTTTCCTAGTATCCCTAACTAAAATAGATTGATTGTTGAAGCAATCTTTCATACATCAATTAAAGATAAAAATTTAACGATCAAAAAGCATAAGACACTCATCCACCCTGTGAAGATATTTTCTTAACAATGATTTGTATTATAAGTTGAGTCATTTATTTAACATTGTCACATTGATTTTTTTCAAAAATTGTTTAGAAGGAACAAAAAATTAAGGGTAAATTCCAGTTACACCCCCTTTTATTTGATCATATATCAGTTACACCCTCTCTACTATGGTATATCCCAGTTACACTCTTTCAGTTTTGGTTCCGTGTATGGAACACCCCCTCCGTTAGTCAACTGTTAGTTGTTGACCGTTATGTGATGATGTCATCAGTAAAAAGGTAATAAATGATCTATTTTGCCCCTTGTAGTCAAGTGACTTATTCAACCTCATTGCCTTCTTGAAAATTCCAACATACTCTTGATTTAATTTTAAAATTACAAAATGTTAAATTTGAACTGAATAATAAATTTATACATCCTTGACACTTTAAAATTAAAAAAATTTATAATTTGTTTTGAATTTTTATTTCAACTAAATAATATATCTATATATTTTCTTAACTTAGATTTAAAATTAAATAACTTTATTTTTTGTAATTTTTAAAGATGAATTATATAATTAATGTTTATATTATTAACATTTTAAAATTAGAGAACTTTATATTTTTAGAAATTTTAATTTAAATTAAATATTATATCTATAAAAAGTGGATATAATATTGATATCATATATCTCTCTCAAATCTTTATCTCTCTCTAAGATTGATATCACCCATTTAAATAACCCGAAATTATAGGTTTCAAAATCAAATTCATAACCAAAAATTAAAATTAAATGAAGAAAATAAATAAATTCCCGTAATTTTTATAATCAAACCCTAGAACCCTCATTCCCAATCCCAATCACAAAAGCTTCTTCTCCATTATTTCCTTTTTTTTCCCAATCACAGAAACCCTATAAACATATATATACACATATGTATATATATCACCCTAATTTTTATAATCAACCCATAGAACCCCCATTTCCAATCACAGAAACTTCTTCCCAGTTATTTTCTTTTTTCCTGACAAAAAAAATCTATAAATATTCATATATATATATGTATATATAGATGTGTATATATACAAATGTAGAGGTGTATCTATATCTATATATATATCTACTTCGAGTAATTTTGGTGCCTTGCTTAGTTGGGGATGAAGAATCTGAAGCAATCATGGGAGCTCTGAACAAAAATGGAGTTGGTCTCCAAGGACGAAGTCATTCAATTCGCCGCAATCGACATCGAGCGAAACCGATTGTTATTCACTTCTTCTACCAACTCCATATACACCACCCATCTTCCATCGTCCCATGTAAGTGTTTTTAATTTTCGGGTGAGAAGCTTTCAAATGGAAGAGAGATGGGGGTGGCTGGATTAGTTTTAGAAGTGAAAGGAATGAGTTAGGGTTTGGAGATGGAGGTGGAAGGTATTTTGTCTTTGAAAGGAATTATTTTAGTAGATTAAATGTAATAAAATAACTATGGGCAAAATAGTAAAATAACACATTTATGTTAAATGACTTAACGATTGTTACTGACAGGGGGTGTAATTGAGATATTCCATAATAGAGGGAGTGTAACTGGGATTATGATAAATCAGAGGGGGTGTAAGTAAGATTTACCCAAAAATTAAACTTGTTATGAAAGGTGCTCCTACCTCTAACACTATATAGTCCTTATCAAAGTAGTAAAAGGGATAACTTCATTTACACCCTCTAAGGTTTGTCCTATCATTATTTTGACTCTCTTAGGTTTGCATATCTTCATTTACACCCCTCATAGGGTGAAATGTCTAAAATACCCTTATACCAAACACCCCTTAAATCAATTTAATCCCTAAATCAATTTAAACCCTAAACCAAACACCTCCTTAGAATCAATCTAACCCTCAAACCAAACACCCCAATATCTATTCAATATTTATTCTCTCTCTCTATCTCTCTCTAACTCTCAGACACACACACACACGCACACACACACACATATATATATACACACACACATATATATAGATCTATACACACATATATATAGATCTATACACACATATATAGATCTATCTATATATATATATATAGACCCATCGGGGGAGGCGGGAGGGGGCGGCGTTGACGGGGAGGCGGTGGGAGGGGGCCGGCCGGCGACTTATATATATATATGTGTGTGTGTGTATATATATATAGATAGATCTCTATCTATATATGTGTGTATATATATATATGTGTGTGTGTGTGTGCGTGCGTGTGTGTGTGTGTGTGTGGTGTGTGCATCTGAGAGAGAAAGAGAGAGGAGAGAATTATTTTTTTTTTATAATTTTATATTTATTTTCGAATTTAGTTTTTTTTTTGAAATTTAATATATATATATATTTGAATTTTATATTTATTTTCAAATTTTTTTTTTTGAAATTTATAATTATTTTCGAAATTTAATATATATTATTAGAATTTTATATATTTGTCTTGAATTTAATATGTTTTTTAAAAAAAATTAAAAATTTATATATATTTTTGATTTTATATTTATTTTCGATTTTATATTTTTTTTTGAAGTTTAATATATATTTTTGAATTTTATATGCTTTTTTATTTTATTTTATATGTTTTTTTTTTAAATTTTATATATTTGTTTCAATTTTTTTTATGTTTTTTGTGATTTTTATATTTATTTTTGAAATTTAATATGTTTTTTTGAAAAAAAAATAATTTCAAAATTTATATATATTTTTTAATTTTATATTTATTTTCTAATTTATAATATTTTTAAAATTTTAATATATATTTTTAAAATTTTAATATATATTTTTTCAAATTTTATATATATTTTGAAATTTTAATACAAATTAAATTATTAAATGATGGGAGGGGGTCTAATTGATAAAAACACTATCCTTGTTTTCAAACAGAATAAGGATAAGACATTGAGGGTAGTTTAGGGATTTTAAAAAAATTTCAGGCTGATGTCATCATTCAGGGGGTCTAAGTGATAAGAATATTGAAAATTAGGGGGTGTAAATAAAAATATGCAAACTTGAAAGAATCTAAATAAAGATAAGATAAACCTAAAGGGTTGTAAATGAAGTTATCCATAGTAAAATGGGTGGTGTATAGCCCTCACACACAAGTCAATAATGGATAGGAGCGTGCACTCACTCATACGCAAAGGAATTGGCGAGACCTAAATCATGAATTGGATGGTCTAGAACTTCATTGACTTTTAAAAGACTGTAGTGTCACTTTTTGGAAGAAAAATTGAGAGCAAATTCAAAGTGGGGCCTAAACCCTAAGAAAGAACTCCATAGTGCCTAGATCCTAAGGAGTTCTTCCTTTGATAGGGTGTTATAAGTCGCCGGTATCACAGCTCCTATAACATTTCAGTCGTCCACTTGCGGAGAGGCGGGGGTTCGAACCCACGCTCGGAGCCTGGATACGGTTCGTCCAGACACCGAAGGTTCGCCCTACCAACCAACTCCCCTAATTATTACTCGTCTGATATTAGGAATTTTAAAAAAAGAAATATATATATTTTTTTGTGGAGTGTTATGAGTTTAAAGCATAAGCATGTTTAGTACTAATATTTTTGCTATATATATATATATTTGGTGTTTTGGAATAAAGAAAAGTGATGGTGGTAGTGATGGTAGGCGGCGGCGGCGGCTGCGGCTGCGGTGTTGGTGGTTTTGGAGATGTAAATATATACATATATATTTTTTGAGTGTACAGTGCAAAAAACAAAAACAATATATATATTTTTTTGCTTGCAAAATTTATATATTTTTTGGAAGTATTTTTTATTGTTCAAAATAAAGTAGAGCTGGCTAAACATGTTTCTGCTTCGTAAAATGCTACAGTAAAAATAAAAAATACTAAACAAAAACACATATCAAACATGACCTTAGTTGTCCAAATTCTCAACTTTACTTGTGTGATGTCCCACATCGCCCGAGTAGAGGTCTGGGGATGTGCTTATATGTGCAGTGTTGTCTCCAATTGGTATGAGGCCTTTTGGGAGGAGCCCAAGAGCAAAACCGTGCGGGCTGGACCCAAAGCGGACAATATTATACCAAGTATATATGCAGTGTTGTCTTCAATTGGTATGAGGCTTAACTCCAGTTTTGAATCTCAATACAATATAATCTTATAATTTTTTAAATTATTCATGTTTATTAATTTTAAAAAATAATGAATCTCACTAAATCCTACAATTATATAATATTTTCAAAGGACAAAATTAAAAACACAAAATATTAAAAAGTCATACTTCTGTAAGCAATTTGGAATAGAGGGAATATTATTTTTTAATTTTTTTAATTTTTTTTCCCTTTGAAACCATTTGACAAAAATAAAATCATACTCTCCTTTTCAGATTTGAGAAGGGAATTGTCGCTATTGGCCACACTCTGTCCTCGCATGATGTTAAACACCAATGGAAGGTAGTGATTTAATTTAGTTAATTAGTCAAATACATTGAGTGTGATATTTGTTGAAAAATAATGCTGAGATGAGAGTGATGAGTTGGGTGCAGAAGTTGTAGAACTAATATGCAGAAAGTGACTATTATTGTTATACAAAGCAATGGTCCTTACTCTAATTTCGTTTGTTCAAAGTTTTAATTATTAGCTTGAGCTTATTGTTTTCACATATGTGAATTAAATATATTTTAAAATTTGAAGTCATAATTTTAAATTAAAGACTCTTCTTAACCTTTGATGTTCAACATTTCTTTTCTTTGCCTTTTTGTCAAGGTAACAATTTCACCTAATTCAGTAACAAAATACAATAGTATTTATAACTTACTCATCAATCATAAATTTCATAATCAATTTACAATCCCCTTTTCTTCAAACAATGTTTAAATTAGACTAACCAAAACATATAATTAAACAACACTTGAATTCTTCATCTGAAATACCAAAACCAAACTATCAAATAACATCTAAGTTTACTTATCATGATTATTTTTAAAAAAATTAAAAAAATCGCTAGTTATTTCAAGGTAATCAAAATTCCGATTCTACCTGGTAAAATTTTACGATTTTACAATTCTACTACGTTTTTATAATGATTTGACGGTTTTGCCCTTCATATGAAATGCCCAAAAACTTTATGATTTAGTCCAATATCCAAATATATGACCTAAATTTATAAGAAAACATTTAAAGGGCCAATATATTAGAAAATTTTGAAAATTATAATATGATTTAGACTTTTAAATTAAATATTTAATTATTAATATTTTTTTTTAAAAAATTAATACAAATTTTTAAAATCTTACTATTTTACAATTCCGATTTTACGAAACCCAAAATTATTCTACCTAAAATCCCGTTCGGACTGCCTTGTTATTTGATTTCATTAGATTGTATCATGTGAACCTCACACAGCATAATAGTCCGGTCATTTGGGCCTTTTAGACACAAATGGAGCAGTAACATGGAGAAGTGTAACCCATTCTTGAGGTGGGTGGGTCAATGACTCTGCTGGGCTTGGGCCAAATCTGACCAATTAGGATTGTCTTCTATATCATATTACTATAATCTATATTGCTCCTTTTCTTTGGTGTTTACTGGCTTAGTTATAATAATTGTTTTGTTTTAAAAGATATAATAATTGTTGAAGGCAATGTAATATTAAAATCGTAGGTTTCTACTACATTAGTAAAAACAATTTCAGTTAATTCCTTAAATAATAATCTTTGTGTAATATAATAAATTAATTTTAAAACAAAAGAAAATAATAATACCGTAAACAATATGTGATGGTAAATTGTATCCTTACAATATATTTCTCTCATGATGTTTTAAAAAATATAATTCTCTCTTACACTAAATGATCAAAAATTAAAATCTTATATGGAAATAGGAAAAAAAATGAGGGCAACTAGGTTCGGATATAATTTTTCTTTCTTTTAATAATAAATATGTATTAAGAAATCAACCGTATATATATTAATAGCATAAAAATCCTAAATAGTAAGTTCAGATCAGCAGACCTTCGATATCATAAACATACCCTTTTTGCCTTCATTCCAAGTAAGAAAAGAGGAATTTTATTTCAGAAATTTAAAGATTATGGGGGAATATTATAGAAAAATATAGAGGTTTTAAATTTATAGGGAGAATTATGGAGTTTAATTTTTTACTATTAATTATTTTGGCAAACAACTCTCTCTCTCTCTCTCTCTATAAATATATATGAGTAAGAGGGAAATAATTAGTAAACCAATTTATTAGGCTAAAATTAATACCATATCGTTATGTTAATATTCAAAACTAAAGTAAGATTAAATCTTACACAATACAATCGCATAAAATATCCAACTTTTTATTTGTGTATAGGTGTTCGTGATTTGATTGATTTAGAAATAGTTTCTGCACACACTAACACTCTTTGACAAAGATGATTTGTATTGCTGTTTTTATGATTTATAGAACTATAGAAAGAAGAAGGAAGAAAAGAGAAACAGTACAGACAATCACTTGAAAACCGTTTTTTCTCTAGACTTGGGTTAGTATTTATAGACGTTGTGACTCAGCATCTCTTCGTGAAATGCTTCTGCTATGTCAGCACTTTGTCGCGCCTTGGATGGTACATCTCGCGACCTATGTTCCGCATACTTCCTTGCGGATCCTTTTATTCCCTTTGTCGTTCCTTATCCAAGGAGTTGTGTTGTTTATAGCCTTTTCATGGGTCATGACCTATTTGCATGCATACCATTTTCACGACCCTAAGTACTACTGGCCTTTCTGAGGTACTTTTGCTTTGAATGACACAAATAGGGTCGCAACCCACTATTTGTATATTCGAAGCATTTTCCTAGATTTCTATGTATTACTCCCTACGCAAGCAGTATATTAAACTATAAGTTTAGATGTTAGCTATACTCACATCAGTCCCTTCATAGATACCTCTGTGATTAAGCTTTTACTTGAGTATAAACCATTTTGGGTCAGTTCCCAAATAATACTCACGAGGCACCCCCTTACATTTTTCCCCATTGCGCTTTAGTACTTAACCAAGTATTAAAGTGCAACAATCCTTACCTCGCGAGTTCCTGATGCGAATTATACCTTTTCCGCGAATGCTTTATCATTGTCGCGAGATGCTTCTCCACGAACCCATGTATCATGATGGATCCTATATTTTCCTTTTTTCACTTAGTTAAATATTCATTTCGCGAAGTCACACTTCCTCCTTTTACCCTTCTTACCAATTCCCATATATGCCTTCAATTCTACCTTTTTATATCTGAATTCAGATTTTCAAAATAATTTATTCTCCATAATCCGCGACCAATTTTTGTGCGCTTGGTTAAGTGACCTTTCGCCTCCCTCGCGCATTTAATGCACCTTTTTCATTTTCCACGCCTACCCCTTATATAACCAACACTTGTCATTTTTTTTCATTTTTCACTTCTCTTCTTCCCAGAGCTCTCCTATCCCATATCTCATATTTTCTACCCTTTGCTTTGTCTTCTCCCTTCCTATACACACTTCGCATATATCAATTTTTTAACCCTTCACAAGCACTTTGTCTTCTTCCTCTATTATCATGACTAAAGTATCTACCCCAAAGCCTCTTGTTCCTCATTCTGAGGTTGTTCCTCCCATCCTAGAAGCCTCAGAATGGAGAAAAACCCCTTTCTTCGACCATCACCATGATGTTTTCTGGTCTTCAATGGAGATCCTCCCTTCTAATTCTATCACAACCCATCCCATCACCCTTGACCCAGACCATGAAGCTGACCCTGTTTTCATCCATCCTCTTTTAATTCCGCGCCTCTTTATTGAAAGAGGTGACTCACCCTTTTCTTTCATTGAGTATGAAGGCCCAGTAACACCTATTACAGAATGGAAAATGTGGTCTATCTATATTCTTAAGCAAGACCGCCATCACGCCACTCTTACTGATGCTGATATCCTTCAGTTTATTGAGATTTTTTCAAACTTCTACGTTCGTCGCGATGTAGATGCATTGAACACTTTGATTTCGTGATGGAGCACTTTGTCACATACCTTTTTTACTTCATGGGGCGAGTTTAAACCTACTTTAAAAGACGTGATAGTCTTATTCTGCCTTCCAGTTCTTGACTCGCGCCCTATCAAAGCTCCTCTAGTTGATCCAGAAGACCAGAAAATTCTCAACCAACTACATGATTGTGGCAGATACGCTTGCAAGCCTGGTAGCTGGTTTGATAAATGCGTACTCCTCTTTGAAAATGCCATATCAAGTCGCCCTAAATTATCATATTCTGCATGGTACCATCATTTCTTCCGCGAGTATTCTCCTCGGAAACCAGCTCCTAGTCAGGATCGCGAATCGACTCCTGGTCCTCAGTTCAATAGCCCTCTAGAACTAGTTGGCTTCCTCGTGTATTGGCTCGATCGATACATTTTTCAGGGCAAACCCGAGGATGGTCCTAGCAGAATTGTGTTCCTCTTTGCTGTTATGTTGTCACGAGGTACACGTATTCCTTTACCCCCATTCTTCCTTGGCACATTATATTCCCAACTTGATACCCTCACTAATGAATTTTCCCATTCTCTATGTAGATATGATATTAGTACTCACGTATCAAGTACCTTTCTCACTTTATTTTTTTTTAGCGCTTTCCCTATTATGCTCCAGTTCTTATCTCTTTTCCTCCCTCTCAAACTTCAGAGGTTACGATTTCCCCTTCACTAAGGTCACGAGCTACTCGTTGGTTTTCCCTTTCTTCCTCTAAAACTCTTACTGATTTCATTGATAAATCGTCTAAATTTTTATGGCGTCCATATACCATTTCTCTTAAAGGTTTCTATTCTCCCGACTTCTATCTAAAAGATGAAGTTGTTAGTTACGAAATTTCCATAGATGACCACCTCATTTTTTCTGCCATCACCCATAGATGCCATTTCCCTATTTTTAGTGAAACATTTGATAGACTTTCCTCCTACAATCCCTCGCACGTGTCTCGCCAACTAGGCTTTGATCAGGCTATTCCTCCCATTCTTTCCTTATCACGCGAGGATACCTTTGATAAATTGCTTATTCAATATCGCGAGTCATTAGAGAAAAGTATTCACGTTTTCTCCACATTTGTATATATTTAGCCAGGTACTCGCAGGGGTGGTGTGACCCCTGTATATAACAAATTTTGGAAGGAACAGTTGGCTAAGTTTCAAAGTTTTATGGATAACACCCCCATTACCCCAAACCCCGTTCCTGTTTATGACTTGGATTCATCATTGAAGCTTCGCAAGGTGCGAGGTACAAGAGGTCATAAAATCAAGCTTGCACTTAAAATACCAGACTATTTCATTCAGGATCATCATGCCGAGTCATCTTAAGCTCTCAAAGTCCCATATCCTTAAAAGCCCAAGAAAACCAAAACTCACAAACGTTCCGAGCGCGTGGAAGTTCCTCCTGCGAAGTCACCTATCTGTGAGGAGCTCATCGCGAGATGACTTGTAATTTCTCTATCCTTGCTTTCCTTTGTTATTTCATGCATGCACCCGCATTAAATTTTTTTGGTATTAACACGATCATTTTCCATTCTTTTGCAACGCTCCAGTGCCCAGCCATAGGTAACATCAGTACTTCTCACTCGCATGATTCTCCTGAGTTGGACCATATTCCTCTGTCTCTCAGACTTATGAATTTTTTTTACGCAGAGTCCTTGGATCAAGTACCTCTCGCGTAAAGGAAAAGAGTTATTCCTTCTGCTTCTAAGGCCCCTATAACAGGTGAAACCCTAAGTTCAGATGAAGTTCCCCTAATACGTAAGCAAAAACTCACAAAAGCTTCCTTGAATGATAAACAACCCCTTGCTTCTGAAGATCCAATGCCAGAAATCCTTGATCTCATGTTAGATGAGATGATCCCGCATGTAGTAGGAAAAACTCTAGCTCCAGTCGAGGTGCCTTTAGCCTAAAGGCGAGAACTAACCTTAGCTAAATTAAAGAACAAAAGAAAGGCCAGTGTTGCATCCTCTTTGCTGGACACAGTGGCTCGCGTAGTGGAGGTTATCAGAGTCACTGATTCAACTTATGCATAGGAACCTGTGAACATTCATGGGGTCTCTCGCGATCATGCCCATACTGGTAATCCTATTACCCTTTTTATTTTTCTTCGTTCCTTCATCATTTTACTTATTCCACCTTTCTGTTCCTATCAGATAGTGCAGATGAGACAGAGGTTGCTGGTATTCTTTCCTCTCTTCTGGAGAAAGTAATTTCTCAAAGTGATTCATCCCCCTTTTTACATGTTATTTATCCTTATCAATTTCATGCTACTGATACCTTTTTTCGTATAAACTTTCAGGTTCTCGCGAGATAGACTCTCCTCATATTCCTACTTCTCCCAGGGGTGGTCTCCATTCTAATTTTTCCCTTGAAGATTCTTCTGAAGATAACGAGGACCATCTCCCCATTAACACACTATTGAAAAATTCTACTGAGCTGACTTTTGAAGAGGATGATGAGTCTTCTTCATCTCACAACACTGTGTTCTCCGCGACCTCCACCCCTGAAGCAGACCACGAGGAACCAACAGATCGCAAGATTGAGGTAGCAGCAAATCGCGAGCTACCAACTGAGTCTCATTCAGAGCCAGCTATTCATCATACACCTCCTCATTCATTAGATCCTGAGGTTGTTGCCACTGCTTCCTTGGTTGCATATTTACCTATTGATGACCAGACGGAAGATCAGAATGTAGACAATAGTCATTTGCAACCTCTTGGAGGTGATATTGCAGCTGAAGTAGCTGCAACCATGGAAGATTGCCCCATATTTGAAAGGTCCCTTTTTGGTGGTGTTATTCCTGAGGTTGAGGAAGGTAAAATTTTCACTTCTATCATTTATTTAATTATGAGCATCCTCAACACACTAACATACTTTATGTGTGTGATTATCTTATTTAGGTCTAAATTCTGAAGATCAAGACATGATTGACGAGTTTTTTCTCAACGTTTAGAGGATTTCCCAAGGTCAAACAGTTATTCCGCCAAAAATGTTTGCTTCTTAGAATCCAGAGGTGCATTTATCCCCACCTCGCGAGTCTACCTCTGTTTCTCGTGAGCATGCCTCTACATCTTGCGAGCCAGACCTTTCTTCTCGCGAACCTCCTCTTGCTCCATTAGGCTGCCATCCCAGTGCCAGTACCTTGGAATATTTAGATTTGTTATCCACGCGATATACCAGTGCTAGATCAGATCGTGGCTGATCATCTAGAGACATTTGCGCGAATGGAAATTCATGAGCCACTCCTACAAGCCTTCCATCTTTAGAACTTTATCCGAGACTTCTATTCATGACCTTGTCCCTGATACACTTCCCAGATGTCATGCTCGCATAAAAGATTGGAAGAATATTGGTATGGATGTGTCTTGGTGGGAGGCGCGCCTAGATATCGTTTAGAGGCTTTATGATCATCATCATATCGAGCTCAAGGACCGTGCCATTCGATAGGAGAAACAGGTTGAGATAACATAAGCTCGCAGGAGATTGGCATTACTCGAAGATGAGGACAAAAAGCTTCAAGACACAAATGATCATTCTGAGAGGACTCACATGTATTGGGAGGAGCATGAGGGTTTTAAGCTGTCATATCCTATCACCAAGAATCTTTTTTAATATATTGTCTTATTTTGTACTTTTTTCCTCATGATGTATACACATTTTCGATACACTGATTTTAGTTATATTCTGTGCACATATCTTGTTGAATGATATCATATTATAACTGTCTTTACTACTTCAACATTTCTTATTACTTGTTTTTTATTCTTGTTTTCAATTTTCTATGCATTTCAACCTATCATCTTTCCTCATAACATAAAGGCTTCATGTTTGATACAATTTTATCCACTTCACATTAAGGGGCCCAGTTCTCTCGTGAGTGATCTCATGTTCCATTATGTAGTAGCCACTACTGCTTTCACTTGTAATTATATAAGGACCCTCCCACTTAGCTTCAAACTTCCTTACTCTTTGTCCTCTCAAAATTGTTGGAACTGTTTTCAACACCCTGTCCCCTTCTTTGAACCATCTGTATCGTACCTTCTTATTGTAGTTTCTTACTTGCTGTTTATTGTAAATCTTTTGATTTGTGAATGCCTCAACCCTTATTTCTTCTAATGTTTCAATTTCCAGTAGCCTTTCTTCCTTATTACTTTTTAACATCATTATTTTAGCCGCGACCTTCAATTCTGTTGGCAACACAGCCTCCGCCCCATAAACCAACATATATGGATTCAAATTTATTGCACTTCGATATGAGGTCCGATGCGCCCACAATGCTATATGAAGCTCCTCTACCTATTTATTTTGGTTATCATGTATCAACATTGACAAGATTCGAATCAACGCTTTATTAGAAGCTTCAGCCTGTCCATTCCCTTTAGGATAGTATGGTGTTGACTTATGATGAATTACTGAATATTTTCCTAACAAATCTGCGACTTTATGATTAACAAAAGGAGTCCCATTATCTGATAATATGACATTTGGTATCCCAAATCGGAAAATGATGTTCTCTTTTATAAACCGCACCACATTATTTGTTGTTGTTCGCCGTAATGGAATAGCCTCTACCCACTTTGTGAATAACTCAGTTACAACTAATACCCATGTATGCCCTTGAGCCTGTGGTATGATTGACCCAATTATATCCAATGCTCAAGTATGAAAGGGGCATGGAGTGGACAGGTTGTGCAATTCTGCTGCTGGAGCATGAATGAGATCTCCATGCACTTGACATATGTGACATTACCTAACGAAGTCACCAACATCCTTATCCATTGTTGGCCAATAATACTCAGATAGGAGAAGCTGTTGGAACACCTTTCTTGGGCCCTGATGCCCAAATTCATGGGTCCGTTTAAGTACTTCCCCTGCTTCCTCCTCATCAATGCATTTGAGTAGTTTTCCCTCAAAATTTTTGCGGAACAATTTTCCATCTTGGATGACGAATCGCAAGGCCAACTTCTTGAATCGTAACTTGTCTACCTTAGGTAAGATCCCTTATTTCAGATAATGTTCATAATTCTCCCACCAGTCAGTTGTTTCTGTAAAATTTTCCTCGCTCGTGGAAGGATAAACATTACAGTTCTGGCATCTTCCCTATAAATCAATTGTATTTTTTTTCATGTTTGGCCAAAAATATCCTTCTCGTTGTACACTCTTTTAGATACTCACATCTGTTTACCCACACATTATTTCATGAGCCCGCTGTAGTAACTATTGTACTTCACTTATTGGCACACATTTGGCTAAGATTCCTTCTGATGTTTTATGATATAACACCCCTTGTATGATTTGGTAACCTTGTCTTATGATAGTGCTATCATTTCTCAATAAAGCTTGCACTATATTTTCCCTCCAATCCTGCTCTGGAAAGGATTGTGGCTCCGCTTTATGACTAACAACAGAACTGGTCCTTTGTAGTATCTGTAAGGTGGCCTCTTTCCCTTGAAACTGTAGTCGCGAGCCCATCGTTGCTAATGCATCAGAATGCCGATTTCCTTATCGTGACTTATGTTGAAAGTTTACAGATTCAAAAGTTCATAGCATCTGTCTTATGAGAGTTCTGTAAGGCGCGAGGTGTGGTTATTTGATAGCATATTCACCCTTAACCTGCTTGATGATAAGCTTGGAATCCCCTTTTACATGCAGGACTTTCATTTTCAATTGCTGAGCCATCTTCAAACCTAACACCAAACCTTCATATTTTGCTATGTTGTTGGTGCAGGAAAAATCAAGCTTGTAGGCCATAACCATTTCTTATTTTGTTTCTTCATTTCTTAGTATAAATCCATCCCCACCTTCCCGTTCTGGGGAAGATCCATCAAATTCTAATGTATATTATGCACTCTGTGCCACACCCACTATTCCCACATGCTCTTCTTTGGGCTCAGAACCTCCTAGAAATAAAGCCAATAAATCTGATAATGCCTGGCTTTTTACTGCTTTTGGCCTAGAGCACGTGATCTCATACTCGGATAATGCCAGCAGCCAACGCGTTGTTCGTCCACTGAGTATGAGTTTTGTAAGCAAATATCGAATATGGTCGCTTTTAGTCACCAACTCGTGTGGATAAGCCAATAGATAATGCTAAAATTTCTGTGCCGCAAATACCAAAGCCAAACAATGTTTCTCCAAAGATGTATATCGCGATTTCGGCCATCTGAGCACACTTTTAATGTAGTATACCGACATTTCTTCCCCAGCAGAGTCGCTTTAATGTATGGGGGTTTGTGATTTGATTAATTTAGAAATAGTTTCTGCACACACTAACACTTTTTGACAAAGATGGTTTTTATTGCTGTTTTTATGATTTACAGAACTATAGAAAGAAGAAGGAAGAAAAGAGAAAAATTACAGACAATCACTTTAAACTGCTCTTTCTCTTTCTAGAAATTTCTTTCTCTCAGTTCAAAATTTCCCTGAAATGAAGACTTGGGTCAGTATTTATAGATGTTGTGACTCAACATCTCTTCGTGAAATGCTTCTGCCACGTCAGCACTTTGTCGCACCCTGGATGCTACATCTTGCGAGACACCTTGGGGTGTCCCACGACCTATGATCCACATACTTCCTTGTGATCATTTTATTCCCCTTATCCTTCCTTGTCCAAGGAGTTGTGATGTTTATAGCCTTTTCATGGGTCATGACCTATTTGCATGCATACCATTTTCATGACCCTGAGTACTACTGACATCTCTGAGGTACTTTTGCTTTGAATGACACAAATAGGGTCGTGACCCACTATTTGTATATTCGAAGCATTTCCCTACATTTTCATGTAGTACTCCTTACGTAAGCAACATATAGGGTTATGAGTTTAGATGTTAGCTATACCCACATCAATCCCCTCATAGATACCTCAATGTAATTCTTTTACTTACGTATAAACTATTTTGGGCCAGTTCCCAAATAATACTTGCGAGACACGCCCTTACAATTTGAATTTGAATTTGAATTGATTTTACATCTGTCACAAATGTCTTGGTATTTGGGTTGTTTTAGGAATAGTGACAACGATATATATTTTCCTTACCCATATGTTCACCAATATATTGACCGATGTCTTTAGTTAATTAAAGAGATAAATAAAATCCTTTATTGTTTCATAACTTTTTAATAATCTGATTCTGAACTCTAAAGTATTTAAATAGGGAATCAAATATAAGTATTTTTTAATATAATCTTAAATTTTCAGTATTGCAGTGATATGTAATATTTTTGTAACTTGAAATTTTATTTTGTATTTTCAGATATAGTTATCAAAAAATATTTCATAAAAAGTTACATGTGAAATTATTATTTTAAAATTCTAAAATTATGTCTTTATATGAGTATGAATATGATAGTAAAATCCATTCAAGAAAATAAATAAATAAATAAGAAAATTCTTTATATATTTAGTATTTACATCACCAAACAATAATAAGAAAACAACATCCATCTATTTTCTTCACCAATTCATAAAATTTTATTCATTTATACCGTACAAAATATAAAACTCAATATGTAAATAAGTATCTAAATAATAAAAAATATATAATGAAATGTGAATCTTGTAATATATATTATTTACATACCCATACATCAAGGGTGGGGATGACAATGGGGCGGGTACGAAACGGGTTCGCCTATATTCATCCTCGTTTCGTTTAAGTTTTTATAATACCATACCTTCACGACTTGTTCACGGGTTGCCTTTTCATAAACCATACCCGCACCATTAAAAATTTACTATACTCGTGTCCGCCCCGCTCTGCCCCAGTAACACTTAATTATCAGTGTTATCTTCATCTTTGACAAAAACAAATTGACTGTAATAGTCAAAATAATACATGGCCCGACTAGGACGGGCCACATGACTGATGGGCCGATGACTGATGGGCCGAAGACTGATGGGCTGAAGACGGATGGGCGGAATAAATAAATTGGCCCATAGAATTATCTAGAAGATGAGTGATCCATAAGTCAGGGAGTTGTCCTACTTATGGAATAGATTGTCCAAAAAGGATTAGAGTTTATCAAATCCCCTAATTTAAGGAATTGATAAACTTGGGTAAATGGGCTTGACCCATTTACCAGAATTATGTATAAATACAAGGCCAAAGATTAAATAAAGGATCCAATTTTGAACCCAATTATTATTGTATATTTTTATGCATCTACACAATTGGTGTCGTATGTGGGAAACACCATTATTGAAATCTTTTTCAATAAGCTTCTCATTCTCTACGAAAAAACTGAGATTCATACCATCAATGGCGGTGATCATCCGTTCGCATCAAACTGACTTACCTCCGAACGGAGGCCAACAAGTTGAGGATCCGATCAGGCAAGCCCTAGAGGAGAGGACCGCCGAATTGGAGAGGTAGAACGTTGAACTAGTTGCAAAACTGGCTCAACTTCAGAACCCGCAAGAGGTCTAGAACGATGAACAGTCCAGCCAGCAGGAGTGATCCATATGCCACTAGTTAGAAAGGGACAACTACTAAGTAAAATCCAACAACGATCGGGAGGAACACGCGGAATCATCCCTACAAGTGTTTGGGGGGCGCAATCCCGAGGAGATTCTAACCATGAGGAAGTTGGAGGAAATTATGACCATATTCCAAAGGGAGGTGCTGAAGGATCTGAAGGTGCAGATCCCTATCGATTTGGCCTCCGAGGCATCCATCTACGCCGTGTAGACTCTATTCATCGTGATGATCACTAGTGTGCCCTACCCGGAGAGGTTCAGACTACCGAAGTTCACCCTGTTCGACGACACAAAAGATCCAATGGAGCACATCTACCACGTGCATACCAAGATGAATGTCTACAACGAAAATGAAGCCTTACTATGCAAAGTCTTCCCCACCATCCTAACCTAAACGGCCTTGCTTTGGTTCAGAAAACAACCACCCCGATCCATTGGAAGCTGGCTCAGACTCTGTGAATTATTCATTGCCCAGTATTTCGGCAATAAAAGACAAAATAATACCATCTCCAGCCTATTCACCATGATCCAGGAGAAAGGCGAATTCCTGAAAATATTTGTCTCGCGATTCAATGTCGAGATGTCCTCAATTGATAATTATGACCAACATTCAACTGTCGAGGCCTTCAGAATGACCCTGATCCCTGGAACCAAGTTCCATCAGTCCTTGATCAAGAGGCCACCAACGGACATTGGAGAACTCAACTCCAGAGCATAAGGGCATCTCCAAATAAAGAAGAGTTGGCCATCCGCCAAAAAAGAACAGCCTTTGCAAGCGTAGAGGCAAGGGCATCTGAACCTTCCAGGGTAAAGGATCGGGCACCAGATCGGAAACGACCGAGCGTTCCTCCTGCACCCTCTCCAGTCCCAGAGAAATGCCATAGGTTTGAAGACAAGGTCACCCCGTTGAAGGTTACCCTAGCCAAGCTGTATCAAAAGACCAAGGGTAAGGGAATCTTCCGATCACCGCCACCCATTAGACAACCAATGGACCAGAGGGATATGCTGAGACACTGTGCCTTCCATGGCGAGTACAGACATCACGCCAACGAGTGCAGAAGCCTTAGGAGACAGGTGGAAGCCTTGATAGCGAAAGGAGAGCTGATCGAGTACGTCGCCAAGGAAAGCACCTGATCAGACCAAACGTCACATGCACCCGCTAAGGGGGCAATGGGACAACCCGTTAGGGTCATTCACATGGTTCATGGAGGACAAAGTCGATCAGAAGTAGAAGAATTCCAGAGGTCCCAGACGCGTCAAGCCCAAAAACTGCGAAGGGTTGGGGAAGTCAGCGAGTTTAGAATCCAGAAAGAGGATGCCCGAATAACTTTCACTTCTGCGGATATGCGGAGCATTCAGACACCACATGAAGACCCCTTGGTTATCTCTCTCATGGTTTCGAACTACTTAATCAAGAGGGTGATGGTTGACCCAGGGAGCAACGCCAACATTATCACTAAATGAGCCTTTGAGAAGTTAGAGATCAATCCCCAGGAGATAGTCCCTTCCAGAAGCCCGATAGCCGGATTTGATGGCAGAAGAGTGGAACCAGTGGGAGAGATTCAACTACTAGTGACAGTAGTAGGGCGCACTCTCAGAGAAACTTTTGTGGTGGTGGATGTCAAACCTTCTTATAATCTCCTTATGGGAAGAGGTTGGATCCATCGGATGCACGGAGTCCCTTTAACCATGTATCAAGTCATGCGGTGCATCGACCCGAACATAGTTGATGTGATTGACATCAGGGGCGATCAGGTAGCAGCTAAGAAATGTTACGCTGTTACCATGAAAAGTTTGAGGAAAAGGGCTGAACCGAACCGAGAGTCATGACCCAAAGCGGTATCCGATGACCAATAACAATTACAGGAGGAGGGTGCAGGGTCATCAATAGCAGCTGAACCTTTGATTGAAGTTCAGATCTACCCCGACCACCGTGAAAGGTTGACTTATATTGGTTCTGGCCTTAGTGCACAAGAAAATGAGGATATGGATGCCCTCCTACACTCCAACACTGACGTATTTTCCTGGGGCCATATGGATATGACTGACATCGATCCATCAGTAGCCCAACATTCCCTCAACATTGATCCCGACGCAAAACCTGTCAGGCAGAAACAAAGGCGGATGGGGGCTCACCGAAACTAGATCATAGCTGAAGAGGTTGATCAACTTCTCCAAGCATGCTTCATTAATAAGGTAAAGTATCCTTCCTGGCTGGAAAACATTGTTGTGGTTCAGAAAAAGAACGGGAAATGGAGGGTGTGCGTGGACTTCACCGACCTAAATAGAGCATGCTCGAAGGACTGTTTCCCCTTACCAAAGATTGATCAGATGGTAGATGCCACCGCAGGGTTTGAGCGTTTGAGTTTTCTGGATGCGTACCCTGGATATAACCAGATACGAATGAACCCCGATGATGAGGAAAATATAACATTCATCACTGAATTAGTTATATATTATTACACAGTTATGCCTTTCGAACTAAAAAATGTAGGTGAAACCTTTCAGAGGTTGGTGAACAAAGTTTTCCAGGGCATGATGGGATCCACCATAGAAGCTTACATTGATGACACGGTGGTAAAAAACAAAGCAAAAAGTGATCACCTGATCGATCTATAGCAGGTGTTCGATACCCTCAGAAAGTATAAAATGAAGCTCAACCCATCCAAATGTTCCTTCGGAGTGGCTTCGGGCTAGTTCTTTGGACACATAGTTGATCGAATGGGGATATAAGCTAGCCCAACACAAGTCAAAGCTCTTATGGAGTCAGCTGAGCCAAGGTCCCGGAAGGAAATCCAGGTACTAACCGGAAGGGTGGCAGCCCTCAGCCGCTTCATCTCTCGCTTAACCGATCGGTGCAAGCCATTCTTTTAAGCTATAAAAGTGACGAAATGGGAGGTCTGGGGGCGGAGCAATCAGAAGCCCTAAAAAAACTTAAAAGCTACATGGCCAAGCCTCCCATATTGGCAACCCCAGAAGCCGATGAGTCGTTGCACTTGTATCTGGCCATATCTGCGACATCTACCAGCGCCACTCTGGTCAAGGAGGGCAAGGGATACCAGATACCATTTTTTTACACCAGCAAAGCCCTTTCTGATGCAGAAGCCCGTTATTCGAAGCAGGAAAAACTGGTACTATCACTGGTCAATGCAAAGCGACGTCTTCGATATTATTTTGAAGCACACCCGATCGTAGTGTCTACTGCAACCCCGATCAAATCCATAATGGCAAAACCTGAGTTATCAGGGAGAGTATCTAAATGGGCCATAGAACTCGGGATTTTTGACATAACCTATGTCCCCCGAACTGCTATCAAAGGACAAACGGTAGTTGACTTTCTATTGGAAACAGAAACTACAGACTCCTTAGAAGAAAATGAGCCTGGTTTATGGGTTGTGTTAGTGGATGGATCATCAAATGTCAACGGAGCAGGGATCGATGTAGAGCTCATGACACTAGATGGCACTAAAATTCAGCAATTCGTCCAATTGGAGTTTCCTGTGTCAAATAACGAAGCCGAGTACGAGGCCCTTCTTGCAAGAATTCGGTTATCCCGAAGCCTCTAAGTATAGAAAGCAGAGATACTAAGTGATTCCCAATTGGTAGTACGGTAGATGAATGGGGAATATGAAACCCAAGACCCCAAAATGGAAGCGTACATGAGTTTGGTGATGAAAGAGGCCGATGAATTCCAATAGTTGACCTTTGAACAGATCCCCGGGGGGGATAATATCATAGTAGATCATCTGGCTAACTAGGCCTCTGTAGCAGGGGAGAGTATGACTCGAACGATACCAATAGATTTCATCGTCCGATCAAGCTTGGAGCCCCCCAAAGATGTGATGATCATTCCATTGGAGCCAAGTTGGATGGACCCTAAAATAGATTATCTGAGGACTGGTGCCTTGCCCGAGTCAAAATTAGAAGCCCGGAAGATAAGAATGAAGGCAACCAAATATGCTCTATACAATGGCCAACTATACTGCAAGTCTTTCTCCGAACCATACTTGAGATGTCTCACGCCTTCCGAAGCTTCGGTGGTCATGGAAGAGATTCACGCAGGAACGTGTGGCAATCATTCTGGAGGGAGGTCTTTAGCCCATAAAGTTCTCACCCAATGTTACTTCTGACCTTATCTGT